>CM040973.1:32946167-32985313 GCA_022985045.1 Macadamia tetraphylla
GGCGTGTAACGATACAATAGTCTACTATCAAGGAAAATGGCATAATAGAATAGAATAATCTACTATCAAAGAAAATGACATAATAGAATAATCTACTATCAAGGAAAATGACAATAGTTTTAGTGATTGCAAATAAGACAAAAGGATGGTATCACTCATCTTTTTGGAGTCCTAAGTCATATGAAGTCATCGTTTTATTATTTTTTTACCAAAAATATCAATTGGTTATTTTCATTATTCCTTCATTCAACATGAGGCAGACAACTAGAAATTGGTTTTGGCGAGGAAAAGTCAATAGTTTGACCATTTTATCCCACTATCTTTGATATAATACTATTAAATAATAGTTAATAATAAAATAATAAAGTAGCTCAATGGGCCCGTTTGCTGCCCCTTAAGGGCTCTGTTTGTTTCTAGTGAAGAAGGATGTAAATGAAAATTTTAATAAAATAATTTTTAAATAGATTTTACCTTAAAAATTTCCTATTTACTTGCTTCTTGATAGAAATGACTAAATCATTAACACCAAGAAAGGAAATATAGATAAGCATTGTTCCAATTTGTTTTTAAAATGAGATGGATGGCGGTTGATATCAAATGTTCTTATTACATTTCTTTTGTGGTTGATAGGAGCTCAATTTTTATACATCCATGGTAGGAAACTTTTCTATATACTTATTTTAAATGTTATATAGTTACTTTAAATGTCAACATTTGTCACATGACAAATTAAAATGGACCTTAATTTTATTGACAAGTGAACCTTAGATCATTTTCTCATATGTCAAGTACTAGTCGTTTTGACAAGAGGGTAGTTAACATCATTAGATTTTGAAATTTAACACATGACTAATTATTTGATAGATAATGTTTCTAATTTTTTAATTGTCCTGAAGGGGTGACGATGTAGAAGTTAATAATTGGTTTATTGCATCCGAAAAGAATGGCCAGCGAACTGATTGGATGATTCGTGATCGGAAAACCGGCAGAAGCCTCGCGCGAGCTACCAGGTTAGGATTAGTAATTTCATCTCATTTAATTCATGAGCTCACAATTAAACTAAGGTTTTGTAAAATTAATTTAGTATTATTTCTCTCCGTAAGTTTTTTGTTTTGTTTTTTTTTTTTTTTTTAATAATTTGATGGATTTTATTTGGTTGTAATTTCTATTTTGATGTTTATATTTAATCAGTACATTCCTGACGATGAATAAAGAAACAAGAAAACTATCTAAAATTCCAGAGGAGGTCAGAAGAGAAATGGAAACTATTTGCATGGAGTGTTCTCCTATTCCTATCCCAGATGATCATGAGAATAGTAGTGCATCAATAGCAAAGTTCGATTGCAACAGAATGGATGGTGTTCGAACTGGTCTAACTGTAAGTATGAGATTAATTATTGGGATATATCCTATCAAGTTTACAACTTTGCTATTTTATTTTCCTTATTTAATAATGATATATTTTTTAATCTCTTTAAATAATCTGCAGCCTCGCTGGAATGATTTGGATTCCAATCAGCACGTTAACAATGTGAAATACATTGGGTTGATGCTTGAGGTTAGATTCTTGATTCTTTATTTATTTATTTTTATTTTTATTTTATTATTTTTATTTTTTTTAACTTAAAAAGGGGTTTCCATCAATTGGTTTGGACTGATTTCGGTTAGGAATCATAGATTTTCTAATAGAATAAGTGAAGTCAAAACATGAATCAATGAAGGTGCATTGGCTTTGGTTGGTTTCTCTTATTGGTTTACCATTGGTTTAATTTTGGTTTACCATATAAACATATTCCAATAAAAAAAAAATATGGTTGTTACTGGTTTCTTATTGGGATATATCATTTTTGGTCCACTTTTTAAAGCTCGATTTGGTGTCTTATTGGGTTTGATGTAGTTTGATTGGTTTTAGTCTCACAAACCCCATCCCAAAACATGATCAAATAAACTCAATATCGGTTCTAGTTTGATTTGATTCATCTTGATTTCCATTGATTCGATCGATTTCATCGGTTCGAACTAGGTTTTGACACCCCTACTTAAATTGGTATAAGTCAGTCAATACTTTCTCTGGAAGACCTTGGATCAGATATCAATTTTTTGGTCAATGGTAAAAAAAAAATCAATTTTTTTAATAAAAAATAAATGTAAACGAATCAATACAAACCAAAGGACCGATCTATATCAATATTGTATTGGTATCAACAGAGACCGATAACAATTCGATGCCCAAGATTTAAATTCCTTGGTGCAACTGTAGCCTAGAAAAGAAGATGGTTGAAACCCCAGCAGACATTTCTTATGGTTTCTTATGTAGTTTTATTTTGAAATTGAATCCTGGTTATTATTAATGCAGAGTGTTCCCATCTCAATGTTGAAGAGCCATGAGATTTGTGAGATGAAAATAGAGTACAGGAGAGAGTGTAGGGTGGATAATGCATTACAGTCCCAGACTTCTTCTAGTGAAGCAACTGATGAGTATTCGGTGGGTGCTGGCAAAGGAGGTCATCATGAGTGCTTCCACTTTCTGCGTTTTGAGAATGGAGCTGTGGTTGCCAAAGGAAGGACCAAGTGGAGAGCTAAATAAATTATGCAAAAAACCTAAGACATTAATAATGGTAGTGGGTGTATTGCTACCTTATTTTTTATTCAAGAGATAGGATAGCCGTACGCTCAGCATAGAGGAGCAGTTAGCCAATGGAATGATCGAAAGCAAAAGAGATCATGCAAAGGAAAATAAAATTTTGCCACGTGTTGAGAATAAGGCTATCTCTTTTGTGACAAGTGTTCTTCAAAGTTCGAATCTAACAATACTTAAAGTGGAGTTCAAAGGTAACACAAAGGGATCCAACACTGAAGACAAAGCCCTCATCTGTTGGTTTCTCTTTTTTAGATAGAATAAGAATTAGTTCTTTTATTTTTTTTTCTTTATCTCTTTAGAGAGTTTCATGTTTTCTATGACTCTGTAATTCAGTATTTACTTTTTATGGAATTCCGCTTATTATAAGTTATTATTTTCATCATCTAAATGTTAGTCTTTGGAGCAATTGAGGCATCAGAAATGACCCATTTTGCTTAACCAGAAGGCAAATTTGATATTGAATTCTCAAAATAATTTTAGCACGCCACGCATTGGAAACATTGTTAATTAATGTAGTCAGCATATTGAAAGGAAATTTGCCAACAATTTTTGGCACGTCTTGTGGGACCCTTTAAAGATGATGGTAGTTCAAATGTGAGGGAGTATCAGGTAGGGGTGAAAGTTTGGCCTTGATAAATCTAACCCGCCCTAATCCGCCTTGAGCCCAAACAAGACTTGGGCCAAGTTTTTTAACCCTGAGGACAGGTTATGGTTGAAAAACACCAATTCTGTCAGGTTGAGTTCTAGGTCCGGCCCAACCCTGCCCAACCCAACCTTGGATTTTTACCCAAAGTCCCATGATTATATATATATATATATATACTCTTTTTACATTGTTAGTTGTACATATTATTATAATATATACACATTGTAATATAGGCTCTAATATAATATATTATAATGTTCCATGTACACACCGGTCACATTTTACTTTAAAAAACTCAATACATAACATATTATAAAGTATAAACTCATAATCCACTTTAATTTTAAAAGGTTAAAAAAAAAAAAGGATGTAAGAACTCGATCCAACCTGGCCACCCTAAGGGTGGTTTAGGGTTGAATTCTTCCAGGCCTTGGCAGGGTTGGGTCAGGCTCAGGCCCAATTGAAGGGATGCAGGGTTGGGCTTGGGTTTTAAGAACCCGCCCAACCTGACCTCTTCCCCTAAGTACTAGGGATTTTGAAGAAAGATACTTTCTATTGATGTCCCATAACCTCCAAATCCAAGTTCGGAGAATACTCCATCCAAGAGTCAGTCAAAGATGATTGGTGAGGATCTCATCCACCACGTAGTTTCTCTTATACACGGCACGCTGTGGCCGATGGCTGAAGACATCCATCAAATGGTTGCAGCCATCACTTAAATCTAATAGCAACTAGCAGGCGAGACATGGCCAATTAGTTGCTATCCTGATGCCACAATTAACCGGTTAGAACCAACATATTAATTCGGTTGCTCCTTCAACCAGCCAATTAAGTGCATAATTGCACAGAAGGAGGAAGTAATCCGTGGCAATTTAGTCATCCAATGCCTAGAGTTGAACAAGCCAAGGGCATCAACATGCCCATGATCCAGAACACCACAGCCAACACAGCATTTCAAGGTCCTCAGGTAACTTATAATAATCCCATGTTTGGCACCACACAACCAGTTAACCATATGGTTAACCCTATAGCCACAGGTGCCATTACTGTTCCATTAGGTGGAAACCCGAATCAAAATGGTCGAAGGAATGGTGGTCTAAATTATAGGAGAAATGTACCATGCAAGGCAGAATGGCGATCAAAAAGCTAGGGCTTAATACAACTATAACCAGGGGCAAACTGATCGCTAAGGTGGACGATGGCCAAATGCTAAGGAGTTGCCAATATTTGCGCAAGTAAACCCAGTGCCTGTTGATCCAGAGGAATTGGTTAGGATGATGCAAGATCAGATTAACCCGATGTTTAGACCAATGAATCGATCAATTTACAGGAAGCCATATCTAGAACACTTGGATTTAGTGGACTTTGGCCAGAATATCAAAGTTCCAAAGTTTTTTAAAGTTCAGGGGAAGACAATATGTCTACAATCGAGCACATAGACCGATTACCATGCAATATGGAACTTTAGGACCACATATATGATATATTGAAGTTGAGATTTTTTACCTAGATACTTCTGTTATTACAATCTTCCTGCCAACTCAGTTTGGAATTGGGCTGAAATAGAAGACAAGTTCCATTTTCAATTCTACCGTATTGAACCAACCGTATCAGTTAATGATTTGGCAAGAATGTCCCATTTGGCAGATGACCCTGTTGATAAATTCATCAATAGATTCAAGATTGCCAAGCACAGGTGTACAACTATCCTTAAAGATAGTGAGTGTAGACACTAAATTTTGTCACCCCTGAAAGGGTTGCATAATGATGAGATGGGAACCCCCTTATATGTGGATGGTTCATGCTTTTATGGTTGAGGCTACATTCTCATTGAAGGCAGTATACCTTTGCTTCCGTTCTAGCATAAGATGATTAAAAATGAACAAAAATATTTTTAAGAAATGGTTGATGAGTTTGACATATATAGAATTGACCAAGGCCACCCACAGACCATAGCCCAGTCCTAAATTTAGTCACAAACCCAATCGAACCAAACCCCCTAAGTCAACTAGAGTGAAAGTTGTAATGACTTATAGTCGACGTCATATGCATTCTAGCCTACTCAATTTGCACACTAGCCGACGTCGAATAATAACCAACTATGTTGGTCAAAGTCCAAATTTTACCAGATCCTGCTATTTTGTAGGGATTGTGTCAATCTTCTATCAAATCATGATCCAATCTCATACCTTGACACCCAGGAGATGTACCTAGACTCAATCTAAGGCCCTAAGACACCTAAAAGGCTCTAGAAAATACATGTGACAAATATGGTGATTGCTCACACTTTTTGAAAATATACACTTTCTATAAATAAACAAAATCTCTCTTTAAACATGGAAGGAGATCATAACCCTACATGGAACCATTCATATACTTTCCTTGGTAATCACGGAGCCTCCCAACTATAAATATATGACCCCTCCCATGTTTTAGTGATCCTGTATATTGTCCACATACTCTATCAACACTCTCAGTCATAGCGCCAAAACTTGCGCATGGGAATCGTAAGGAACTGCTGCTGAACTTCACATCAGTTTGAGCTTACATTGATTATACCTGAGCATATGCCCTTCCAACCATAAAGCATCATTCATAGGAGTTGTAGAGGGATAAGTTTTCTCCCTTTCCACTTTTGCAAATCTCTATTTTGAAATTTGTGTATAGAGTTAACGTACTTCTATTGGGCATAACTCAATGTTGTCCCCTACTGTTCCCAATAGGATGGTAGTGAATTGCAATCAGTTACATTACTGTCTGTAGGGATTCTTGTAAAACTTCATTCTTAAATGTTTTAGATCATGCCATAATCTAGCCATTGTACAATGTTCATAATTTTTTAATTTTATTTACTATTTCCTTTGGATTTTCTCCCATATTGGCCGCAGCAAAACCTTAGATTTCCTTTCAATGGAATCTCGGATTTTAAGTCTGCAGGAATTTTCCCGAGTTTTTTTGCAAAAAAAAATTTCTGTTTTAAAATTATATGACTCAATGTCTTCTATCTAACCTAATTTTATCGGATTTTCGTAATTTTATTTCAATTTTCTACCAATGGATTTCTCATTGTTTTCACTTCTTTTCTCAATTGTATGTTACATCTTATTTTCATTTTATTGTTCAATACATTGCATGCCTAATTAATCATGTTTACATACAATGACTCTCAACCCCATATTCAACTTCACATATGTCATGCTCCATAAAATGAATGCTAGGACTATTTTTGTCGGGTGGTCATTTCACACTCCTATTTCAGGGCATAAGAGTTGATGACCAAGTAGCATTCTTTCTCCATATTTGGTAATCAAATAGAAAGAATGTTTTTGTTGTTAGGTTCGATTAGGTGCTTCCCCAAACAGTTGGAAGAATCCCTAACTACCTAAATGGCCATCTACATCGATTCAGGAGGATTGAATCACCCTATCTGTATGTTATAGAATGGGATATGACTTCAAGAGAGAGTGAGAGAGATTTGAACCCAGTTGATCAACTCATTTTTCAGATTCCCCCTCCTCTATTTATGGAGGAGGAAGCATCCTATGCAATGCAATGGGCATGTCCACTAATTTTAACGGTTTAGATTAAAGGGCCAAGTGCTAATATGCAAGTGTCCCTTGAAGATACCCATGGTGTGGTTTTTTCTGATTCCAACAAATGAGATCAAAAGATCCCAATCTGAGCACTAGGATTCCTTACAAATGGATATCTTGTAGAGAGACATGTCCACTACTTGCTGCATGTACCCAAGTCCTAACCCAAATCACTTAAACCAACATGATTATAAAGTGAACAAGCCCAAAAAAACTGTGCCGGCCAATCCAGGACCAAAAGAATATATTAAATACACAATATACCGTACCGTGCCACAACTCGATTCAGTGTACGTGTATGAAAAAGAACAATGAATCTACCACGACAATGTGAGGAGATAGACTTCCTTCCAAAGTCTCTTAACCCTATGATCCTCATAACTGTATTCATACCTCTCTCACTTCTTGTCCACTTTCAATGTGGGATAAACATTCCATGCAAAAAGTGCATTGCCTAAAAGCAAATCTCATAAGTTAAAAAATACGAAGTCATGTGAGTGAAAAAAAAAATCAAAAAGGTAAATAAGATATCTTGAAACTCATTTTATATTAAATATATTTAATACAACAATCCCTCACAAGTTAAAAAAAAAATTTGATGAAAACATGATAGTCTAAGCATATTAGAATGATAAGACACGCTTAAGAGTACAGGTGGTCAGACTTCTTGAACTTTTCCTTCAATATACCCATTATGTGAATAGACATTTTGGTGTCCCTATCTTAGGTTAAGAATGTTTATAGAATTCATCGATAAAATTTTCATCGAAGGCAGCCTCATACCCTACATCCACTTAGGTCACCCATAGTATGCACTATGGTTAACATACCCCCATAATTCATGGGCTTAGGCATTTCTAATTTAAGAATTTTAAACCACCTTCCAGCCATTGTGGTAAGTACTATCTTCCAATCTATAACTGAAATAGGCCTTATAATGATAGTACTAGTTAAGTCATTCGATGATTTTGTTTTTACCCTTTGAATCTAATTCCAGTGATCTTCATGGCTTTATTAGCATATATGCTTCATTTTCCTCCAATTTAATGAAGTGAAATGAAATGGTACCATTTTCCACATTATTTCACTAGGTTATTTCATAGGTGTATATAGCTTTCTTTGCCATTATATATTCTTCTCTTAGCTTTTGCAATTGTCACTTAACTATTATAATGTAGATGGATAGGGGGCACCGTGTTATACCGCACTTCCACTTGGATACCTATGGTGTGGCTAAGACACTTACTGACATCCCACAAAATTGGTAGGATCTCTGAAGCAGTACATTAACCGTCACAGTCATCAAATATTATCAAACTAGAATAAAGTATAACAGAAATAGTATTAGATATTAGTCTCGATTAGTGGGAAGAATCTAGTATGATAAGCACATCCCTATCGTGCTCCTCGGGTTCTAGCGTCCACCAATCCCCACTGTAGTCAACCATGAAGGAGGATGTGTTGCTATCCATTGGCACCATAGTACATGCATCATCATCTAAAAAGAAACACACAAGTGGTGTGAGCTCTAACTAGCTCAATAAGACATGGAATTCATGCAAGCAGTCACATATATGCCATAATGTGAGATGGTGTGATTCATTTTATTATTAACTACCTAATACACAAGTAAGTAGGGACCATGCTACTGTAACACATTAGGTAGTATCCCTAGTCCCAAAAATCGCACATCGCTCACCTAGCCATACAAACCCTAGTTGCGAATTAAGAGTCTACGAGTCTTGGAATGCATCGTTGGTCACTCAATATACCCCTGATAACCTCATCTAGGTAACCACGGCACCAAATTTCCATTGGCCACTCCGGGCTAGTTCCCTGCTTTCGACAATAATCACATTGTACTGTGGGGGTGGCATCCCAAAAAATCTCATCCAACACTTACCCCCAATTGGCAAGGGATCATAGAATAAGGTAGTTACACCTAACCACAATAGTATACATGCCTTTATAATGAAACAAATAAATAGAATACGGTACCGAAATTCTCATTGGCCACACCACATCTATGTTCAAGCCTATCTAGCACACAAAGAATCAGTATTGGATACACGGTATTGAAATTCCCATTGGCCAAACCGCTTACCCATATATAATCCTAGCTCTAATGCTTACCAATGTAATGATATAATCATACACATGGTGATCATGGTACCAAAATTCCCCTCACACCGGATCCTACAATCAACAATAGTATACACAATTCAAATATAATAGTTTATACAATTCATAATAGAGCATAAGTGATAAGAAAATCTTAAAAACACATGCTTATATTGGCAAACATCATTTCTAATATTGAAACAATCTAAAATTAAGGTCAGACCACCCACCTTATCTGTCGATCGGGGGTGAGATAATCTCTCAAGAAAATGCTAGAAGTATACCCGCTTGGCCTCACCGAATGTGATCATCTCTATTATAGTTACAAAGGTAAATGAGCATTAAAAAGTATCTAGAAGGTCCCCTAAAAGATCTCTCAAAATTTCATAAAATCTACCCAATGAACAATTCATGTGGTCCATCGGATAGGTGTCTGTCCTATCATTGGGTGCTATCGCTGAGATGGACAGAGGCTCATCAAGTCTTAGACATCACCCATTGATGACTATACCTACTGGTGGCTTCAACTGGTGATATAAACAAAAGCTTATCTCGAGCAAAGAATTGACCGGTAGGTGTCACCAATTGGTAGCGGACCTATCGATGGACTCCTTCCAATGAAAAGCCTAGAAAGTGTTGAACCGTTTGGGGCTTAACCATATCAGTGCTAATTGTCAAGATTTGTTCCATGGGGCTTGTAGAGAGTCTTCCCAACTTTCATTTAAGTCTGTGTGATAATGTTTTCAACTGGCTAAATGGGGATACGTCAATTATTCGATGGAAAACTTAAACCCTCAACTTGAGCAAAAGAATGCTCCTAGAGCTCAGGAAACCTACTTTGAACTCGGAATACACATAGAGGAGTGTAATATACACTATCTCGGTCATCAAAAGTCATCGGGGTCGAGGGTACCCCTTCAACCGAACGAAACCCTAGCTCTCTACCCACCCAAACCCAAAAATGGAAGAGGAAAGAGCTTGGGGAAGGTATTCCTTTACCTTGGAAGCAACCGGCACAACCAAGAAGTAACCCAGAAGCTCTCCTCCTTCCTTCTTCGCTTCCTTTTTCTTCTCATTCTTTCTCTCCTTCTCTCTCCCTCTCCCACATCTTTCTTAGGTTAGGAATGAGTTCTAAGCTCATTCCACCCTATTTATAATCAAGACCTAGTAGGATCTGTTTGCTTGCCTAGTGGGCCTGGGTCAAATTGGCTTAACTTGATAGTTGGGTAACAAGGACCCACCACCTTGGACCCACAATGCATGTAAGTAAAGAGGGTAGGTCCCATGCAGTGTGGGGATAAGGGTAGGATAGGTTAATATCCGTATAGCGGGTCCCAAGAGCAAAGAATGTTATCTAGCACAATAAGACCCATCAGTTGATGGTCATTGATAGGTCATTGTCCAACTGGTGGACAGTACTAGAAGTTTCAAACCCCATTTGCCAACACCTACGATGGTTCTTTAGGGACTTGTGCATGGTCATATGGAGAGTGTTAACTATGCGTAGGAGTAATGTGAGAGAAGGGTGTCCGCTCACTTACCACTAAGGCTTGGGAGGTATGAAATCTTTCTAGGTGTCCTAGCAAAGTCTACACTAGCAAGAGTTGTCATTCCTTCCTTCCAGACAGTAAACTGTTGCTATCCATAGGTTACCGGTGCTAACACTCTTTGGTGCATAACCTATTGATAAATTAAATTTGGCTGGATTAGGGCAAGGGTGCAAGACACCGGCTTTGGCTAGCATAGCATGTCTGCTATTAGGTTTCTAAGCTTTTTTTTTTTTCAATAGGGGATCATTTGTATTAAAAAGGAAGGAAAAAATAATAAAAAATGATTACAAGACAATATAGAGTGATCTAGGGAAAAAAAAACAAAAACAATCACTGCCCACCCCTTCCCTCCCACCTTCGGCATTTCCATCAATAGGAGAGAAGCCAGAAGGAAGCTAAAAAAAAACAAGATAGAGACTCTACAAAGAGATAGAGCATCCTAAACCTTGGTCTACATAGACTGTCATCACTCAAACTCCAAGAATTATAAAGGCCAACCTAGAAGAGTAGTGGAAGTTTCATATTTCTCTATAGCTTTTCCAATTATGCAATGGGATTGACTTCCTTAAAGCACTGGGTGATCTTCCACTCAACACCCTGGAGAAAATTTTGAAGGGCATTTCGAAATCATCACCACTACCAATAACAAATTACAATCGATCAAAATTTTGGAATTCCTTCTTACTTTATATACCCATCATTAGGCCCAGCATTAGTGCCTTGAATTTTGTCTCAAAATTGGTTGTTACTTCCAAATAAGATCTGAAGTAATCCAGCACCTGAGCTCTAGTATCTCTTAATATACCTCCAGCACCTGCCTTGCCCAAGTTACCAAGGGAACACCAATCGATGTTTAATTTCACCCATCCTAGACTGGGGCACACTACTAAACTTCCATATTTTCTTTCTTATTACAATGAGGCACTTTAATTTTCAGCTTGTTTATGCATATAAGGTCTACAATCGAACAAATCTTCCCTTTAAGATTAGAGGCTAGAAAATTGAGATCACCCCACACTATAGTCATGATCTGACCCCAAGATCTTTAAATTCCCTGAACGTGCCTAGCATTTTGTTCTATCCAAATCAAATAAGGTATCAAAACAAAACCAAAAATCCAAGCTCCCTTTAGTCCAAGGACCTTAGATTTTCTCCTCCACCATCTACTGATATCAAAGTAGCTACCAGAATTATTCGGCTAGGAAACACCAAAGAATTTTGAATACGAAAACCAAAGGAAACTAGTGCAAGTTAATAAAAATATGTTGAATTGTCTCTTCCTCCCTATAGCACAATTCATACCTTGATGGGAGGCACACCCTTTTTTCCTTAACTTTGCTATCTCTCACTAACTTCCCATGGAGGAGCTTCCAGGAAAATATTGACTGTTGAAGCAGGACATGCTTATCCCAAATCACATTGGCCCATCCAAAATTTGATTTAACAATTAAAATACCTAGAGGTGATAGGGTCCAACTACACACGTCTACCCCTCAAGGAAGAGGAAGGCTTCAAGATTTATATGATGTTTTAAGGGAGCAGTCCCTATTTATAAATCTTGTCCGTAGGAGATGACTCAGAATAGTGTTCTCATGCTTCACCTGACAAACTAGCTTGCTAAGAGAAGCACTCTTAACCTATCTCAATCAACGAATGCTCAACCCTCCCTCCTTAGGCTTGTTTACTATAACCCATTTTGCTGTAATCGTTTTAACTGAGTGAATCTCTCTTTACGAAATGTTCGCATTCATTTTTTCACAGTTCTAATGATCGACTCCTGCCATCAATAAATTGCAAAATTGTGTAAGGACATTTCTGCAATCACAGACTCGACAACTCACCCTATCATAGATAATAATTTTTCCCTCCATCCCTGGGACCACAGCTAGGAAGCTATTACTAATGCCCTTTGAAATTTTCCCCTTATTGAAAAAATCCCTAACAGCATTAAATAAATCCATCCCTACCAAGTCCTAGCACTTTCTGAAGAAGCCACCAGGATATCCATCAAGTTTATGAGATTTGTCGGATCCATATCCTAAACCACTCATTTTATCTCCTCACAAAAAGGAATCGCCTCTAACTCCTAATTGTCTAGATCACTAATTTTCTTAGGGCTTCAGTCAAGAAGCTCCAAATGCTCGGTCAAGGGCCTAGACTTATAGAAATAATTTTGAAAAAATCAACAACATAAGCTCCTAGATTCAAGTGGCCAGACACAACCGCCCCATCATCCTTAGAGCCCGAATTTGATTTTTCATATAGTGCAATTTGACTGGTAAATGAAAGAGTTTAGAGTTGTAGTCCCCTCCTTCCCTCCATTTCATTCTAGATTTCTCCGTCCAAAGCTTCCCGTGGCACTCCACCGCTTTCAGGTAACGGGTTTTAGCATCTTCTTCCATCCCAAATAGCTCATCACTCAATATCAGCCCTATTTCTCAATCCTCTTCTGTGCCTTATCAACTCATATTTGGCTTTTTCTAACTCCACATTAGATTGGGGAAATCCATCTTTGCCCAGGATCTCAAAGAAAATTTGAGATTTTTAAGCTTTTGAGAAAGGATAAAGAACAGGCAACCTCTGACATCGCCTCACCAAGACTTCTGCACCACCTTCATAAAATCCAAATGCTATCCAAAATTGCTAGAAGCAAAATGGAATATTAGAGGGCCTAGGCAATCCTTCAGAGCACACTACCAACGGTGTATGGTCAAAGGATGACAACGATAGAACTCTCTGAGAGCACCCATCAGAACATTCATCCATTCTTCATTGCAGAAACTATGATCAAGAACCACTACTGCAATTCCCCTTATGTGGTTATTAGACTAAGTAAATCTTTTACCTTGGTTGGGAACCGAAATAAGACTTGAAGAATCCACCATCTCCTGGAACTCTACGAGGACCAATCAGGGTAAATGCACTGTGGACATCGCCAACAAATCAGCCCATAAAATCTTCCTCTCTACTCTGTAAGAGCTAGTATGAACCACAGAAACAACCACCATTTTCCTTCTTCAATCAAAAGATATTGAGATGCGTTGCTCAAAATTTTGCACCACCATAAGGCGAGGCACACCTATTTTCTATATAATCCAAATGTTTGGATTTTTCCCAGTCTTCTCATTATGAACTATGTTTGCTGCGTACACCATTCTATTGAAGAAAAGAGTTGGGAATTTCGCAACGTCCACCATTGGTTCTGCAAGACATATAACATCTGGATTTTTCTCAAGCAAATATAGACTCAGGCCATAGTGGCTGCGGCCTTCTTCATACCGTGAATATTCCAAGAGAACACTCGAATCAGGAACAATTAAGAATGCCATTTTTGTTTGACCACCCCCATTTTTCTTTTTCTTAGCTCTCTCCACCAAACCGTTGCCTTGTTCCAACATTAAAGCTACTTCATCCATTTCCCTAACATTTAGAAAACCACAGATAGCCTTCCTTACCTTATTCTAATTCAGGAAGGGAAGCTATAATAGATTCCCCTGTATTAAAAACTTCCTTGCGCCCTTGACTAGACATCGATCCTTGAGGCCCCCACGCACCACAAACCATGTTGGTGATAACATGTCCATCAAAATAGGTGGGCTCACTATGTTGACTATATTTGAACGTGAAAGTTCAAATTTTGAATTTAAAATCTCATTTGCAAAATTGTAGGGATTTGATCTTCACCACTTTTAAATGGTTACGTAAGCCTAGTCACAAGAGAGTTTGGGCAGTATGGTAACTGCCCACCCCTCCCTAAGATAAGGATTAATCATTTTATTTGGGAAAAAAGGAGATAAGACTCTCATACAATAAGAGAACGCTCTCTCTCTCTCTCTCACTCTCTCCCTCTATATGAGAAATACAAAAACCAAAAGGGAGAAATTCCTACTGATGCGGTAAAAATTGATCGGATGATCTTCCCTGTAGTTCCTGGTGCTTTAGCCGACCTGCACAGAAGAGATGACAGGGGAGAGCCGGACTAACCCGATAAGGGACTCTCCGATGCCTAAGATCTTTCCACAGTAGATCCTTAAGAGAGAATTTTTAGTAAAAGAAGTAATCGATCCCCAATGATGGAGGCTTACCTTGGTATTTATAGGCTCCTGATGGAGGGAGAATGGAAGACAATTGCGAAGAGTCCTGTCTAGGCATAGAGTCCTTGAGGGGACTGGCTCTGTGATTCTGGGAATATTTTGGGTTCCAGGGCATGTTCTGGGAATATTTCCCATTGATCTCGGAGGTGCAAGTCGTGAGAGGGGTGGACGCCTCTGATGATGTGTAGTGGATAGAGTCCTACCCCCGTGATCAGGGATCATGTCCCTTGAATGTAGGAGTGGATGTGTAAGTTTCGGGTGCCTTATTTGGCTATGCAGCCGAGGTGATGGGGTTCGGCCGAGGTGATTGGGTAAACTGTTGGCATAGAGAGGCCGAGGTGGTTGCTCAGCATGAGGAGAGGCTGAGGTGGCTGCTCGGCACGAGGAGAGGCCGAGGTGGCTGCTCGGCACGAGGAGAGGCCGAGGTGGTGGTCGATCTTCTATTCGAGTTGCATACGCTTAGCCATGCTAAGGAAGGGACATATTTTGCCTCATCACCAGCCCTCTTAGTAGTTCGGATCATCGCTAAGATTTAATTGATTTAACTTTCGTAGACTGTTTCTATTCACTGCGAAAAGCTTCTTGATTTCTATCGAGGCTTAACGGTTCAAGGACTGGCTGTGCTTGTTCAAAGTGGAGGAGGAGGAAAGCATTCAAGGAGCCACACAAGATCACGGCCAACAGAGGTTGAGAAGAAATGGCCCATCTGAGGAGGTCGTGCCAATGATTGAGTTGATAAGCGGAGAGCTGGAGCAGAGGTTGCTAAGCAGCTCAATGCCAATAGTAACTTGATGAAGGAGAATGATGCTCTCTACGATGAGTTGTCCGAGACTCAGGGTGCTTGTAAAAAGGAGGAGGAGCTCAGCTAGTGTTGGTGAGCTGGAAAGGCAACACCGGGCTGAGCTGGAGGCCAACGAGGTGGATGAATGCCTAGGCCTGTCAAAAGTGGTTGGTTAACGTTAACATTGCTTTGTTTTAGGTTGGCTCTGACGATGCCATCCGGTTCATCCTGAGTAAGATGCCAGGCTACAATTTGACGAACTATGAGTAGCGCATTTTCGCCCTGCTACTTGTGTACTCGATGGCTCGATCGACGTTGGTGAAGAGGTGATCCGACTCGAAGGATAGCCAAGTGAAGAGCTAGGCCCGTGGATTAACCCCTGAGATTAGCCTTGTATATATATGTATTTTTTATGTCTCCTTTGGTAGCGATGTACTTTGAGGGTTTTTTTTCCCTTTTTGGATGAATGAAAAATTTGTTTTGATGTCTTCATCTTTCAGCATTCTTGTGCTTCTTTCTTTATTTTCTTGTACTTTGAGCATGGCTCGAAATGAGTAACTGTTGGAAGAATAAGGAACAGTATAGCTGCCTAAGTGTGGCTCCATTCCCTAGCTGAGCTCGGAATTGATCTTCCATATCTAGCTTATGAGTTCTTGAGGTGCCAAGCTGGGGATCGATCTTAGGGAATGCTGAGCTTAGGCTCGGTCTTAGAGGGTGTCGAGCTTAGGCTCGGTCTTTTGAGGTGCCAAACTTGGGTTTGGTCTTGACAGTGCTGAGCTGGAGCTCGGTCTTAGGTGCTACCGAGATGGAGCTCGGTCTTAGATGCTGGCGAGCTGTAGCCCGGTCTTTATGCCTTAGTTGTTAAGGTCTTTGGTTACCAAACTAGGTATGATCTTGATAGTCCGAGCTTGAGCTAGTCTAGATCGGTGTCTTTATGCCTTAGTTGTTAAGGTCTTTGAGTTGCCAAACTAGGGTGCGTCTTGATAGTGCGAGCTTGAGCTCGATCTAGATGCTATCGTGAGTCTTTAGATGCTACCAGTCTGTTCTCGATTTGCTAGCTATAGCCGGTCTTTATCCCTTTAGTTGTTAAGGTCTTTGAGTTGTCAAACTAGGGTCTGGTCTTGATAGTGCCGAGCTTGAGCTCAGTCTTAGATGTTTCCGAGCTGTAGCCCGATCTTAGATGCTACCAAGCTGTATCCTGGTCTTTATGCCTTAGTTGTTAGGTCTTTGTTTCCTTAGAAGAGCTAGACATTTGGGAGAAGCTTCATAGTATATTGATGTGTGGTATGCACTTGGGACAAATACATTGCTTCGAAATAGAATCTAATTCACTCTGTGAATAAAATTGAATAACTGAGATATGGAAGCTAAGGTGCTGACAATATAAAATCTACAAGACTAACACCCAATCGATGGGATTTTAATGCAATCTACTGATAAAACTATTTACTGGTAAATTTTTTTTTGAGATTTTCAACATTCTATGCCCTTGGTATAGCTATATCCCCTGAGTCTGCAAGTGGCCAGTTTAACTCTTCCAGATCTCTGTCAGAGAAGGTAATGAGTGGATCCGTTCTGAGGGCTTCGACAAGCTGTTCCGTGATGCATACGAACTACATGTGTGCTTTGTATTTTCTTACTGATTCCACCGTGGGTCCGCCCATGATTGTTAGACTGGCTAGACCCACTGGCTGGTTATCATACGCGTCAGCTAGGTTCGTGACTGGTTCCTTCGGTGGCTCAGTCCTATCTCGGCTTAACCTTGCATCATCTCTCCTCAGCTCGGGCAAGTTCCCTCTATATTTCTGCTTCAAATACTTATTAAGATATCCAACATTGATGAGCTCATCAATTTTCTTTTCGAGACTTAGGTCTTAGTGTCATGCCACGGTCTCGATGGTATCGGAGTCTGTTGGGTTCCTCTCCTGTTTACCTCATTGGCTTGGGCTAGAAAATACTTTGACCCGGATCTCTAAGAGCATGTTTGTTTGGAACGATCAATTTTATATTGCTCGGGTTCATCGTGTCAGCGATCGATCTGTTCTATTCTTCTTGACTCAGGAATCATCCCTAGGCCTCGAGTCCTTTTTTCTCCTTCTTTGCTGATCACCTCATTAGCTATCCTTCTGCGCGTAGGACTTCCTCCATGTTGGCGTATTGATTGCATCGTCTTAATAACTTGGGCATTGTTTCGCAAGTCAAGGGCGAGACTAGACCGATCAGGTGCATTACCCCTTGCACAACATGCTATATGCCACTCCTTCGTAGGTTTTTACCTCCGTAGTCACTTGGTGAATCGGGCAAGGAACTCTCTTATAGTCTCTCTTGCTCCCTACCTCATATTCATCACATTTTGGTAGCTTGCTTCACTTCATATTTGCTTGAAACGTATGAGGAACCTCTTGTAGCTCTTCATAGCTGAGATGGATCGACGGGACCGTAAGTTCGACATCCTTACCAGCTATCCTTTTAATGAGGTACGAAGGATCGACAAGAGAATACGTCTACCTACTATGAACCATCATAGTCGAGCTAGTAATACAAATGATTATAGGGTCGTGGTGCGTCATATCCATTTAAGAGGTATCATAAAATTTTGGGGGGTAGCTCGGCGCTATCGTTCGTCGGATAGTGCATTATGGGCTAAAGTTAGTTAATGGGCGATGTGCCTTTGCCTCTACATTCCTTTTACTCGCTCATGAGGTCTTGGATGCGCTCTCAGGTTGTCCCTTCTCTCCTCGGCTAGGAGATCCGGGGATTGACCGCCCTTTCACCTCTTTTAGGGCTTTTCCTCGGCCTTGGTGACCACCAGCCGATCCGACCTTGCCGTGGTGCACCTCTGTTGGCCGATGGGCAGTTCGACCCCCATGGGTTGATCTCCGAGCTGTCCTCTGAGTTTTCACGTTCTTCTCTGTGCGGACGCACACCTCTAGTGAGTCTTTGAGGCGACAGTTGACGTCTTCCTACCCGGGGTGGGGATCTATATACATCATGTGTCTCTGGGCTCCGATGATGCACGAAATGACGAGCTCTCCCATTTTAGGTAGGAACGGGACCTTGCCTGCTCCCCTCGGTAGGAGAGCGGGGTGGTACCAAGTGAACAATGCGTGACGTTCTAGTCGACCCCTCCTTGCTGTTGATTGAGGGATGATACTGTTGTCAGGAGTTTCATCGTTGAGTCGTTTGCCCAGAACAGGCCTAGGAGGCTGAGCTTAACTAGTCCGTGGCACTGGAAGTGCCGAACCGAACTGACGTATAAAGTCCCGCACCAGTGCATTTGTCGCTAACACCTATAGTTGTAGGCTCTGCATCTGCTCTTCCATATTTAGGTGAGTTACCCAGGATGATGGGAATGGTGAGATAGCGAGGTTTTGCTCCGTGATCCCCCTCTCCGGGAAACTTGAGCTCGAGCTTGGTTTGCTAGGGTCCTCGTGGAGGGGTCTCTGCTGGGACATTCTCCTACTCTGCCATTGGTGGTGAATGGGAACGTCTAAGTGGTAACTTGTGGGTGGATCTTACTCATGTTGTCGTAGAAGAAATGACCTTCTCACTCCTTAATTGCATTGGTCCAAGGTGAATTTTTGTAACTATTTCCCATAGACGGTGCCAATCTAATACGGTAAAAATTGATCGGATGATCTTCCTTGTAGTTCCTGGTGTTTTAGCCGACCTACACAGAAGAGATGACAGGGGAGAGCCGGGCTAACTCGACAGGGGACTCTTTGATGCCTAAGTCAGATCTTTCCACAGTAGATGCTTAAGAGAGATTTTCTAGTAAAAGAAGTGATCGATCCCCTATAATGGAGGCTTACCTTGGTATTTATAGGCTACTGATGGAGGGAGAATGGGAGACGATTGTGAAGAGTCCTGTATAGGCGTAGAGTCCTTGAGGGGAGTGGATGTGTGTGCGTTTCTGGGTGCCTTATTTGGCTGTGCTGAGCCGAGGTGAGATAGGTCGACCGAGTCGAGGTGACTAGTTGGCATGAGAAGAGGCCGAGGTGGCTATTAGGCATGAGGAGAGGCCGAGGTGGCTGCTCGGCACGAGGAGAGTTCGGAGTGGCTGCTCGGCATGAGGAGAGGCCGAAGTGGCTGCTCGACATGAGGAGAGGCGGAGGTGGCTGCTCGGCACGAGGAGAGGCTGAGGTGGCGGGTCAATCTTCTATTCAGGTTTGCATACACGCTTCAGCCGTGCTAAGGAAGGGGACATATTTTGCCTCATCACCTACTTTTTTTTTTTTTGTTAAGAGTCAGCAAAAAGGATATATTAAAATAAATATAGAATTACAAGCAAAAGAATGAGAGAAAATGAAAAACCATTGAATTTCCATCCACCTTCGGCATGGCCATCAGCAGAGAGACAATCCAATCAAAAGGAAAATTCTTATGTAAATCTATAATGTGGTCTCAATTGAGAGTCCCAATTAATATCATAATAAATAATGGAATTGAGTTCCTGAAGTTTGACTGTCTTGTTTTTGCTGCATGCTTTGCTAACTTATCAGCCACTGCATTTCCTTCACGAGAGCAGTGAGAAATATTCTAAGAAATTCCTCGCAAATATTGTTTGAAAAATATCCATTTTTGCTGCAAGATCCATGGCATTCTTTGGCTTTTGATGCAATTGATTACTGTTTGAAAATCACATTCAATCCATAGATATTTGATCCTCATTGACATAGCAGTTTGCAACCCAATAAAGAAGGCAGAAAATTCTGCCATGAAATTGCTTCCCACACCTTCATATGTTGCAAAACAATGCAAGAGGGTTCCATCACAGTTCCTGAACACGCCTCCAGCTCCCGAGCAGCCCGGATTATCCAGTGAACAACCATCAGTGTTCAGCTTCATGTACTGTCTAGGAAGAGGAGACCAAATAACCGTTGGCAATGCCTTGAATATTCCAAAATAAAACCTGCATTATTTTAGATTTTTATTGGAACCTCTCGTAGTGCGATGAGTAGTCACACCAAAACTACAGCTTTGAGCTAAGCCATCAGATGCTAAATAACCCTGACATCCACTTTCCAACAACTTTACCGCTTGAAGAGCGGAGACGAGGACCTTTCTAGCCCGTTTCATTTTATCTGTTCGGTATACCAATTCTTTTTCTTCATCATCTGTCATCCTAATTAGTTTTTCAGCACATATCACATTAGCTCGATGGGCCGACAACCAATCCATGCCCAGTATAACGTCAAAATTCTGCATGTTGAATTTAATGAGTTGTGCATCCAATTTCTTCCACTATTTTCCACTGGGCACGGCCCATACACCTCCTTCAACTGTGTAACTTTACCGGTAGGCATACTAACAATCATCCCATGATCTAGTGTCCTGGGTGACATACCAAGTTTCTCAACAAATCTCTTAGATATGAATGAATGTGTAGCTCCTAAATCAAACAAGACATAGGCTGGTATGCCCACTATAGGTAGAACACCTAGTGCAACAATGCATATAAGTACAGCAGGTCA
Organism: Macadamia tetraphylla; assembly: GCA_022985045.1. Lineage (NCBI taxonomy): Eukaryota > Viridiplantae > Streptophyta > Magnoliopsida > Proteales > Proteaceae > Macadamia > Macadamia tetraphylla. The sequence goes on from CM040973.1 coordinate 32,967,068, forward strand.
TCAATATTTAACATAAGGGAAAATCTTAAATTAAAATGTACCTGCTACCACTTTCGTGTTGGCCTCAGCTTCCTCAGTGGATAGGGCATACATCCTTCCCTGCGGTTGATTCCCCCAAGTGAAGGGAGGTCGGTACGCAGAGGGCTGACTGGAGGGTAAGGCTGGTCTGACCCGACAATCTTTAGCACAGTACCCATAGGAATGGCAATTAAAGCAACAGATCTGTGACGCTGAAACTGGGGCGGGGCCCCTTTGCACTTGACCCGCTGTAGATGGAGGTCAGGGCGGCCTTGGGCCTATAGGTACCGTACTAGTGTATGGGCGAAAAGATGTAGAGCCCAAACCACCAGCTGGTAGAGGAGGGTAGCTAGATGGCCTATAGGGCTGTCTATATGTAGGCCCAGAACTATACGACCCACGGTATACCTTGGATGAGTTGCTTATGTCCGAAAATGGATTTTTCCTCTTCCACAATCTAGGTGTGAGGGACTGTTCTCCTTTCCGCTTATCTTCCATGGTCTTAGCCTTTTGCACAATCTGGCCATAATCTGTCAAATCTAAGACCTCAAGCACTGACCCAATGGATGCCTTTAATCCCTTCAGAAATCTTGTAGCCTTTTCTTCAGCTGACCTCATATGTCTAGGGGCAAAATGGAGAAGCTTTCAAACTACTGCTGATACTCAAGGATAATCTTATTTCCTTGAGTTAAGGCCATGAATTCCGTCTCTTTACGGTCTCTGAAGCTATGTGGGTAATGATTGGCCAAGAACAGCTCCTTGAACTATTCCCAGGTGGGTTCCGGATGCGCGGCCAACAATATGGGCTTAGAGGCTTGCCACCAAGAGTTGGCTTCATTCTTGAGTTGCAGCCTCGCACAAATAAGTTTATGTGCCTCAGTGCACTCAATTACCTCAAATATCTTTTCCAGCTCTTAGATCCACTGGTCCGGCTCTAGAGGATCACTTCCCACCTTAGAGAATACAGGTGGCAAATTCCTCTTGAAAGATTCCACTACCGTTGATGTATTATTCATCGACGGGTAATTGGGTGCATATGCCAGGTAGAAAGGGTATAGAGGGGGCACCATATACGGAGGAGTGTTGAGTGGCTGAATTGGAGGTGTAACTCCAACTTGTGGCCCCGTGTCAGACCCTACAGGTGGGTCCTATGGAGTAAGTATCCGGGGAGGTTGACGGTTTGAAAGGTCTAGCTGTTCTTGTATAGCAGCCATAAATACCTACTTCTTCTGCGGTATTTATTCTTGGAAGGCTTGTTGTGACTGCTGAATTATAGTTGCAACATCACCCGGAGTGATGACCGGTGGAGGATCCAGAAGTGTAGTCACAGGTGGGTCCCCTTGTGTCACACCCTGATCAAAGGTTTCTTGAGGTTGTGGGAGTGGGGTTTACCCCACAGTGAAGGACCTCCTAGGATTTGGTGGTCGATCGATCGGGCGAGGACCTCGCGAGGTACCTCGTGCATTGCTATCGGATCTAGTACGTACCATCGTGTCCTTACACCTGGAAAATACTATACACAACATTGGTTAAGCACCTTAGAATTTATATCGGCACATAATCATATGCCAATGCACGAGATATTATAGTGTATGATGTTTTGCAACTAGCCATAGCTTAATCCCGAAATTACGGGGCTAGCTTCAACAAGTAGGACGATGGTCCCACTCGTCTATATGGTGCTAGCCACACACCCCCCCTTTTTTTTCATATATATATCATATATATAACATATATATATAACACCTCCATCCCCCCCACCTTTTTTTTTTTTTTTTTGTATTTTCTCCCAACCGGTGGGCTGCCCACCGGCGGGCTGCTCGGGTCGGCTCGCCGGTCCGACCCTAGGCGAACAGGGCTTTTAAGCCCCTGTTCCTCTTTTTCTCTCATTCCTTCCCCCTTCTCTCACTCAGGTGATTTTTGAGGGTTCCTTGACGCTTCCACTCGCGATCTCGCTCAATGATTCTACGGATTTTAGGAAGATCCAACTCCTCCACTCTCAAGTAAGTCTCTTCTCCATTTCTCTTCTTGGAACGTGTACTTTGGAGGTAGAATCCATTTGTAGTCCCCAATCTTGAATCTTTCCCATGTTTCCTTCCATAGAACAATCATTTCATGAGAATGTGATGTTCTCTTTGTGATTCATGCATAGTTTTAGGATTTACTTCACAATTTATGAGAGAAATCCCAATCGTGCCCTAATTTTCTCCAATTTGGGGCTTTCCTCTATCTCTACTCTTTTCTCCCCAACTAACAACTCAAATGACATTCCTTATGCTTGATTTACACTTATAATGTTGGAGAGATCATGGAAATTTGTGTATGCTTGAAATCCCATCCCTTTCCATGAAAACCCATCTCTTTTCCATGAAAACCCATCTCTTTTGTGTTGGGTTTCTATGATTTTCTTCCCATCACTTCATACTTGTGGACAACTTAAATCTATTTCATTCCTTGCACCTCAATGTCATAATAGAAGATTTCTTTGCATGCATTAGATTGTATAATGATGGCATTTCATTCATAGACATGTAAGCTTCAAGCTATACTCTATTGTGAGACTTTTCATTTTCTTAGATTGAACTTGCACATCGAGGTTTGGGGTTTTCCGATCATTTTATACTTGCCATGCTTTATAGGCCTTTGCTACATTTCTATTTTGCAATGTGCTAGCGGATTTCATGTTTTGGGGGCTTCCTCCTATTCATTTCTCCATGATTTATCCACTCCTCTTCCTATCACAATTCCACATTATGCATTTAGGTGCATTTACATCCACTTGCTCACCCATCTATTTGTTTCCTTTGCTATGCAACATCCTTACTTATCATTGTTTCCTCTCTTTTCATACTAGGATGTCTTCTCGCAAGGGCAAGGAACCCGCATCCTCTTCCACTCGACGTAGGGCCACAACTTCCAAGCGGAAGAGTGCAGGGACTAGTTCCCTAGCCCCCCGCACAGTGTGACAAGGACCTACCCCTATCGACCCTTTAGACTACGATGAGGGACTCTTCCAAAGTTCAGAGGCGGCAACCAACTAGCAGGCCTTCCTAAAGAGGTCTGTGATGATGGAGAAGACCGTGGTAATCAGTGATTTCCATAAGGTTCAACTTCATGAGAGATTCACCGCCCTAGGTTAGCAGTCTATCCTCAACATAGATCTTCCGTGCTATGAGCAACTGGTTAGAAGATTCTACTGCAATCTAAAGGTCTCTTACCAATATGGGGAGTATTCAATAACTAGCATGGTGAAGGGGGTGAACATTCACTTGACTGTGGACACCCTTGCTAGCATTTTGGACATTTTTTCAGTTGGGCATCATTTCTACAGTCCCCCAAGGAGTAAGCCCGTGGGCCCATCCTTAAGTTTGGAGACGCAAGACCATATTTACGAGACCATCTGTGGCAGCAAGGAGTGTCCGGATTCTGAGATGACATTTTACCCAGAGGTTCGTATGTTTGCTCATTTAGTTCAGTTCAATTTGCTCCCTAGAGGAGGTCACTGGAACCAAGTAGGCTTCATGGTGGCCTACATAGCTTTCTGCATCTATAAGGCCTTGGAGGAGGTGCCGAGCACTTATGCTTGCCTTACATCATCCTCAAGACTATGGAGCACCATACCTCACACCCCGAGGACGGAGGGTTCCCATATGGTAGGATCCTCATCAGGATCTTTGAGTTCTTTTGGGTGGATCTGAGTGGTGAGGAGGGAAAGACTCCAGCAGACAAGTTTGACAGGGGAAACCTACTGAGGATGGGCCTCCACACGCTCATGGATGTACCTCAGAGAGCAGGAGCTCGAAGAGGCAGGGACAGGAGGAATGCCCATAGAGAGGATGTTCCCATGGAGGAGTCTAGTGAGGAGGATGAGGATTATGTTCCTTAGTTCGAGAAGGAGGATTTTTTGGATGAGGATATCCTCGAGGAGGAGCCTCTTGATTCAAGAGGTGCTGATCCTGGCTTCGTGGGGGCTACAGGCCCACAGCATAGAGTCCCACCACCTGAGAGTGGTGCATTTGATTTTGAGAGCATGATGACTGCTATAAGGGCCTTGAAAGAAGGGCAAGATCCGCTGCTAAGAAGACTAGATGAGAGTGCTTCTAGAGAGGAAAACATCTTGGAAAGGCAGGCTACCTTAAAGAGTTCCTTCCTAAGATTGGGCGAGGACCTGGATACAACATCCAACGCCATTTCAGTGGATTTTTCCCGACTCCGGAGGGATGTACAGCTGGTGAACTCTAGGTTTGATTACTACGACCATCGGCTCAAGGTTAGATCGAGACCTAGGAGGGACGGAGTAGTGGAGTTAGACGATGACGAAGGTCTCTGAGGACTTAGCTCGCCCGTCTACATCAGCTTCTCACTTGTCTCCATGTGGTTCATATTATTATTTTTCTTCGTACTTTTTCCTTCTCTGTAATTGGACTTGCTAGTATGGTGTTGTGATGATGTTTGGTGACTTGTGGTTGGTTTGGTATTGATTATGCTTGTTGGTATATATATACATGTTTTCTATCAAATGCTTGTGTGTGAAAAATTTTGGAAATCTTGTTTTAGCGTCGTTATGCTGTCGAAATTTTGTTAAATACGTACTCGATGGGTTATGGAATCAAATAACTAATTTTTCATTTATTCCAAATAAACCTTCTTTAATGCATGCCATGAAATGCGTTAACTAAATGCAACCATTATTATTACTTTCTTTATTTGACTTTAACTCTTTAAAGCTTTTACATTTATCCAATCCCATTTCCTATTATAGATTCTATGAGGTCTAAATGGTATGCTGTGAGTGAATAGAGCATCGCGCTCTGATACCACCGTTGTCACACCCCGTTCACACCGAACCAGACCGGTGACCGGGTTAACTCCGGTTAACCCAAACCTGCCAGGATCATCTGATACAGTACCCAACCACAGCATACACACATCTAAGATTAATGTTCAAAAGTTCAGCGGAAGACTTAATTTACCTGTAAATACCCCAATATACTTGATACCCAAATTGTAGTATATAGATAAATATATGTGGGTCCGTAGGCATGATATTTACACAAAAAGAATAACAATTCACGTATCAAGTACATAAAAAGGGGTCATCAAAAGAATCAAAAAGTATAACCCTGCACGGCATCAATACTGCGGTCCCGCAGCACGGCCCTCGCATGTGCAATCCGTGCAGTGCTCATATTCCTCAGGAACCCACCAATCCTCTTCTTGGAATTCAACTGTGAGGCCCGACCCTTGATCTTCAGACTGATGACCTGTAAAATCATATAAAAGAGGTGTACACGTGGGATGAGCTCACTAGCTCAGTAAGTGAAAAGAAGGACCACACAACAGTCCACACAACAATCACAATCATATGCACTATATGCTATGCAATTCATTTTAAATCACATCCACCTAAATAACATTACTAAGTCTTTGGTTTAGTGCTACTACAACCACAGTACTCGTATACTCCGGGTACGAGCCGTGAACTCCATCCCGCGATATGCCCATAGGGCTGTCGGAGAAGGCCCACCGTGAGTACTCAGAAAAGTAAAGCATGCCAACTACCGACTCTCAACATAAAAAGTGGCGATAGAAAATAAAGGTGCTGACTCCAGCAATTTAAAAGCAGTACGATTGACCCTCTTGAATATACCACCGAGGTTACCGACTGTCCTAACGACCAGCCGGGCATATGTCTAACCGCCACAGTGACCCATCAACCGTGACCACTGCTTCCCCCTAAATGGTAACCCAACACCTCAAACCCTGTTGGGAAGGGTCGTAGCACGGGAAGATGATAATCCTAGCCACATGCTCCTATATGACATAGTACGATTACATAGTGCCACCGCATCCCATTCCACGGGCCACCAATGCACTTGTTTCCAAGTCGACTATGGCATCTAGTCTAATAATGCATCATGCACAATGATCCCATCATTCATCACATAAGCATATCATCATTTAGCATTGAGAAAGTAAAACACAACACACATGTCATAATCATATGAGGATGGTTAAGCTACACATAATTTGTATGATGACATGGCTAGTCTAGATACAATTAAATGAATACCAAACAAGCCTTAAAATAAGGTCAAACGTCCTCTCCCCACTTACTTGTCGTGTACAAAGACTCACGCCCGGTACGGGTGAGATCCGACGTGGGAAACGTAAATTTTGGTGAACCTATCATAAGTGAATGGGGTTAGCATTTCACCACTTTGGGGTCAAAACTAACAAGATTTGATGACAAAATCATATTTAGAATCATAAAAGAAGGTTGCACGTCCGTTTTGGGTCCATTCGGACACAAAAATCATGTTGGGGGCCTCTCGGGTGGGTGGACGACCCACCGATCCACGACCCATCGGTCTTCACAGTTGGGCGGGTCAACCCACCGGTCTTGACCGGTGGCAGATCACTTTGGTCGACCTGTCGGCCCACGGTGGGGCAGGTCGACTAGGACCGATGGGCAGGTTGGCCCACCGGTTGGCCCACCGGTTGGCCCACCGGTCTTGATCGACGGGCAGGTCGGTCCACTAGTCGGCCCACCGGTAGGGGCCCACTGATCAACCCGAGGGCCTGCCCCCTCAGGCGGGTGCCCTCAGGCGGGCCGTTTGGCCCAGTCTCAGCCCACCTGAGAGGGCGGAAAAATACCATTTTTCTTAAAATTTTTCCCAGTCTTTGGGGAAACAAATGGGGCTTTTCCAAACCCATTTTTCACACATTCAAGGTCTCATAAGATGATTCTAACCTAGATCTAAGTTAGATTTAAGGATTGGAAATCCATCTTACCTTCTTTGCTCAAGAACTCTTTCAAAACCCCAAAAATCACTTCTTAGCTCAAGAAATCACCAATGCTTCTCCAACCTAGTAAACACTTCTTCAAATCCTTCAAAATCAACACATAGACCATCTATCAAACCTTAGATTCATCATTTCAAGGGGGATTTACAAGATCACAAGGAACTCTACCCAAATCAAGGGTTTTACTTGGGTTTGGTGAAAGTTTAAGAAACATAGCCTTTGCACACCTCTAATCGTAGATCTCGTGTTGGGGATCGCTCTTCCGACGTCAGAATGGGAAGATCAACCCTTGGCACTACTTAAATCCATTTCTTCTTCCTCTTCCTTCCCTTTTCCTGTTCTCCTTTCTCTTTTCTCCCTTCTTTTCTCTCTCCTCTTTAATCTTCTCACCAACTTCTAAATGTAATAAATGAGATATTAAAAAACACAAAACAATGCTATTTATACTTTCCTAAAACAACTAGTAACCACATGGGTGGATCAATCAGGTGGGCGGATGCCCCCACCTGTGACCACCCACCTGAGAGCCGAAAATCTGCCAACAAGTGGGATTTCGATGGAATTCGACTCTCGACGCGTATCTCACTCTCGGCACAAGGTATATTCTACATATGCACTTTAGGATACGGCTATATACCGGCATTACCCGTACGTGGCCTTATGATACGTGCATGTGCATGGCTTAGATACACCCGTCTCCTCTGGCACTGACTCGGACTTGTCTGGCCAACCTGTGTTCAAAGTCACCCTTGCCATCATGGTCCATAAGGAACCCGCCTTAACCCTCTCCGGTTCGGGTCCTGCATGGTTAAATAGTATCAACCGTGTAATTAGACTGGGTTTAAAAAGTAGGGTATCACAAATATTACTAGGATAGTGATACCACAGATTGACTATGAAGAGAAGAGGAAGATTTTTCGTTTTGCATTGATTGGGCATGTCAACTTTTGACTGATTTCTTTAGATGATCTTCGTCAAGAAGCTAGGGGAAAATGGAACTTGAGTCAAGGAGTAATAATGCACCCCTTGGGGAAGGGTTTCGTTATCTTCCAGGTCCATTGCGAAGGAGACAAAGCAATAGTATGGAAGCGTAGTCCACTAAAAATGGAGGGGGGGGGGGATCAATTGATCAGGTTTCAGTACTGGAAACCTGATTTCAATATACATGAAAAACAGGCTTAACCAAGCTTGTCTAGTTTTGTTTCCCGGTCCTTCCCCTAGAGTGCTCGCATAAGAACATCCTTCTCTCTATTGCTTAAGTGGCTGGGCGTCCGGTAGCCTTGGATAGTTACACCCGCCAGGGGCTATTAGGTTATTATGCTAGAGTCCTAATTGAAGTAGATATTTCTGAATCATCCTCAAGGATCGATGAAGTCCAAGTAGAGCGTCTGGAACCAGGAACCGCCAAGGTATTCGGGGTTTCACCAAAAAATCTTATATGAAGATGGTTTTGAGCGATGTGGTTACTGCAAGAAGATGGGACACAATGTTTCAACTTGCTAGAAAAAAAAATCAAACAATGAGCAATAAAATGCAAAAGATGCAGCGGCAGGGATTCCTGGTGCGTTGTATGTCGATGATGGAGTTCACTCGGTTGGAGTCAACTCAGGTGGGGGTCAAACTCCATCGATGGCAGTTCCCATATCAGATGCACCCTTTCAAAATCTTCCCATACATAGAACCTCTTCTAAAGGTAATAATGAGAGGGAAGGAATTCAATCAGATGTGGACTCTCCATTTATGGAAAACATTCATTAGGAATGATTCCACAAGATTCTCCCTCTATTTCAAATCAAGAAACGAATATGCAAGGAGGTATTCACATCATCCTAGACTCTCTTGAGTCAAATCCCTCTTTATGAATAAAGTCCATTATGCAAGATTTGAACAATCTTGCCAACCGTTCTCAATTGGAAGAGGGTGAGGTAAGCGGGTCTGATTTGGACTTGGTCCCATGTAGTGCTGACCCATCTGAGGAAGAGGATTAAAACATCCAACAGGTTGGCTTTCAGGAAGCTATTGGTAGAGAGGCTGTTCCCTTGCTTAACCGGCCAAGGAGGGAGGCTTCAGTCAGAGGTAGAGGTGGAGGATACCATTCAAGAGGAGGAAGGATTCCCTCCCATGCTCATCCTCAGGCATCTGAAGGTGATTCGTTGGTCTCCAACATCCCTGACACAGAGGTCAGGATTGGTAGAGCAGCCTTAAATTTCCTAGAGGTTGATGCAATAGACAAGGCCATTGCTGCCCATGTGAAAGGTGCAGCTGGTCCTTTGAAGGGAGGAAAACAAAGTAAGAAAAAAGGAGGTCAAACTAAAAGGTCTGACAATGCTCATTAATCTCTTAAATTGTCTGATGAGAGTCCTCTTCTAGAATATCAGAGGTGTGAAGAAGGCCGTTGGCACTAGATGTCACACCCCGTTCACACAGAACTGGACTGGTGACCGAGTTAACTCCGGTTAACCTAAACCTTCCAGGATCATCTGATACAGTACCCCACCACAACATACCCACATCTAAGATGAGTGTTTAAAAGTTCATCGGAAGACTTAAATTACCTGTAAATATCCCTAATATACTTGATACCCAAATTGTAGTGTATAGCTAAGTATATGTGGGCCCGCAGGCATGATATTTACACAAAAGAATAACAATTTACGTATCAAGTACACAAAAGGGGAGGTCATCAAAATAATCAGAAATCGAAATCATGTACGGTGTCATTACTGCGGTCCCGCAACACAGCCCTCGCACATGATACCAACACCGTGCTCATACTCTTCAGGGATCCACCAATCCTCAACAAGACACTCGACTGTGGGGTCTGACTCCTGATCTTTAGGTGGGTGACCTGCAAAATCATCTAAAAGAGGTGTGCACGTGGGATGAGCTCACTAGCTCAGTAAGTGAAAAGAAAGACCACATAAATATTCACATCTATATGCACTATATGCCATGCAATTCATTTTAATATTATCCACCTAAACAACATTACTAAGTCTTAAGTTATGTGCTACTCACAACCACAGTGTGCGTATGCCCCGGGTACGAGTCCCAAACTCCATCCCGCGATACGCCCATAGGGTTGTTAGAGAAGGCCCACCGTGAGTACTTAGAAAAGTAAAGCATGCCAACTACTGGCTCTCAACATAAAAGTAAATAACAGAAATGTAAAGGTGCCGACCCCGATAATTTAAAAGCAGTCCGATTGGTCCTCTTGAATATATCACTGAGGTTGCCAACTATCCTAATGACCCATCAGATGTATGTCTAACTGCCACAGTGACCCGACAACCATGACCACTGATTCCCCCCAAGGGATAACCCAACACCTCAATCCCTGTAGGGAAGGGTCGTAGCACAGGGAATGATAATCCTAAACCGTATTCTCTTATATGACAAAGCACGATTGTATAGTGCCACCACATCCCATACCACGAGCCACCAATGCACTCGTTTCCAAACCGACTACAGCGTCTAGTCTAATAATGCATCATGCACAGTAATCCAACCATTTATCACATAAGTACATCAATCATTTGGCATTTAGAATGTAAATCACAACACACATATCATAATCATTTGTTTAGAATGCACAAGCAATGCGTGCGAATGGCATACGAGGATAACTAATCAATATATAATTTGTATGATGACATGGCTAGTCTAGACACAATTTAATGATGAAAAAACAAGCTTAAAATAAAGTCAAATGTCCTCTCCCCACTTACTTGTTGGGTACAAAAAAGCTCACGTTTGGTACGGATGAGATCCGGCGTGAGAAATATAAATTTTGATGGAACCTATCATAAGCGAATGAGGTTAGCATTTTACCATCTTGGGGTCAAAACTAACGATGTTCAATGTTTAAATCATGTTTAAAATCATAAAAGAAGGTTGCCCGCCCGTTTTAGGCCCATTTGGGCTCAAAAATCCAATTGGTGGGCCAACAGGTGGGCCAGACAGCCCACCTGTCATTGCCCACCGTTCCAATAGGTGGGCCAGATAGCCTGCCGGTTCAACCGATGGGCCCCCTCAGGCGGGTGGGTTTGCCAGCCGGTCTTCGTCTGCCTATTGGAACTAAGGTGCTGCCTCAACAAGCGGGCGACTTGGCCCAACGGTCTTCGCCCACCTGTGGGGGCGAATATTAACTTTCACCTTTGAAACATTCCTCAACCTTGAAAAAACCAAATGGGGTTGTTCCGATCATATTTTCCACACATCTAAAGTCTTATAAGATGATTCTAACCTAGATCTAAGTTAGATTTAAGGATTGAAAAGCAATCTTACCTTTTTTGCTCAAGAACTCTTCTAAAACCCCAAAATCACCTTTTAACTCAAGAAATCACCAATGCTTCTCAAATCTTGTAAACACTTCTTTAAACCTTCAAAATCAACACATAGATCATCTATTAAACCTTAGATTCATCATCTCAAGTGGGATTAATAAGATCTCAAGGAACTCTACCCAAATCGAGGGTTTCACTTGGGGTTTTGTGAAAGTTTAAGAAGTATAGACTTCGCTCACCTCAAATCGTAGGTCTCATGTTGGGGATTACTTTTCCGGTGCCGGAAAGAGAAGATCAAACCTCAGCATCGCTTAAAATCATTTCTTCCTCTTTTTCTTTTCCTTTCTTCTTCTTCGTTCTCTTTTCTTCCTTTCTTTTCTCTCTCTTCTTTACTCTACTCACCAACTCTTTAATGCATTAAATGAAAAAAAGAAAAAACGCAATAAGTACTAGTTATACTAGAGAATATCTAGTAGCCACATGGGTGGGTCACATAGGTGGGCGGGTTTGCCCGCCTGTGACCACCCACTTGTTGGTCAAAACTTAGCCAAACAATTGAGATTTCGATGGAATTCGACCTCGGCATGTATCTCACTCTCAGCACAAGATATATAATATGTATATACTTTAGGATACGGCTACATACCAGCATTACCCATACATGGCCTTATAATACGTGCATGTACACGGCTTGGGTACACCCTTCTCCTTTAGCACTTACTCAGACTTGTCTGGCCAACCTGTGTTCAAAGTCACCCTTGCCATCATGGTCCATAGGGAACCCGCCTTAACCCTCTCTGGTTCGGGTCCTGCATGGTTAAACCAGGTCAACCGTGTAAGTAAACCAGGTTTTAAAAGTAGGGTATCACATTTACCCTCCCCCCTTTTTAAAAATTTCGTCCTCGAAATTGACGTACCTGGTTGTTCGTAAAGATGAGGGTATTTGGCTTGGATTTCATCTTCTTTCTCCCAGGATGCTTCTTCAAGTGAATGGTTAGCCCATCGCACCTTTACAAAGGAAATGGAGCGGTTGCGAAGGGTTTTCACTTTACGATCCAAGATTTCAGCTGGCTGTTCTTTATAGGTCATATCAGCTTCTAGATATTCTGGTTCCACAGGTAACACATGCGATGGATCGTGAACGTATTGCTTCAGCATGGATACATGCAATATATTATGAACATTTTCAAGCGAAGGTGTAAGAGCAAGCATGTAGGCTACAAAGCCAACCCAAGTCAAAATCTCAAATGGGCCAATGTATCTCGGGCTCAACTTACCCTTTCTATGGAACCTATGCAACCCTTTAATAGGAGAAATCTTGAGAAACACCTTTTCTCCTACTTGAAACTCAATTTCTTTCCTACGGGTGTCTGCATAGCTCTTTTGTCGCTACTGAGCTGCCTTAATCCTTTCTCGAATAACATCACCCTTGTCACATGTCATCTGTATCATTTCGGGTCCTAACATTCGGCATTCACCTACCTCATTCCAATATAGAGGAGTTCTACACTTCCTACCATATAATGCCTCATATGGAGCCATTCCAATTGTAGCTTGATAACTGTTGTCATAGGCAAACTCCATAAGGGGTATATATTCTTCCCAACTACCATATATTTCCATTGCACATGCCCTGAGCATGTCTTCTAATATCTGTATGGTTCGCCGATCGACCATCACCTGGGTGGAAAGCAGTACTCAAGTTCACTTGTGATCCCAAAGCATGCTAAAAACTTTTTCAAAATCTGAAAGTGAACCTTAGGTCCCTATCTGACACAATGCTCACTGGCACTCTATGCAAGCGCACTATGTTATCCATATAAAGTTGTGCTAACTTGGCCATGGAGAATTTGGTCTTGATGGGAATGAAATGAGCAGTCTTAGTAAGCCGATCAGCTATCACCCAAATCACATCCATACCCTTAGGTATGCATGGTAGTCCGGTGACAAAGTCCATCGTAATCCTATCCCACTTCTAATCTGGTATTGGGAGTGACTGAAGAGTACCATAAGGTCGATGCCTCTCAGCCTTTACTTTTTGGCATGTAAGGCAAGTCGCCACATATAGGGCTATTGTGGTTTTCATTTTTGGCCACCAACAGTTTTGTTTGAGGTCCTTATACATCTTTGTACTTCCTGGGTGAAGTGAGTACTCAGAGCTATGTGCTTCCTGCACTATCTTATCTTATATCTTCAAATCATCGGGCACACACAACCTACCTCGAAACAACATTGCCCTGTCGCTGACTAAAACGAAGTTAGGGTTATTCATTGTTTGCTCTTGAATCTTAATTCTCATCCATTGCAACTCAAGATCCAAAGGTTGTTTTATTATCGCCTCTTACCTAATAGACGGATGCACTTATAGAGCTGCCAGGGATACAGTTAACCATTTAATGTCTATTATAGTTGATGTTTAAGCTCTAAGGCTGCTCCTTCATATAAGAGGGTTTCATCCATTAGCATCACCTCTTGTACGAGTTGTGAGCTGACTGCTAAGTATGAGAGTGACACAGTCTGTGCCTTTCTACTCAACGCATCTGCCACTACATTAGTCTTGCCAGGATGATACTGGATGTCACAATCATAATCCTTCATGAGCTCGAGCCATCTCCTCTGCCTCATATTCAAATCTCTTTAGGTGAAAAAGTACTTAAGGCTTTTGTGATCACTGTATATCTTGCACTTCTCCCCATACAAATAATGTTGCCAAATCTTTAGGGTAAAAATTACTACGGTTAGTTCCAAGTTATGAGTGGGGGAGTTCTTCTCATATTCCTTTAGTTGTCGGGATGCATACACTATCACCTTACCGCGTTGCATTAGAACACAACCCAACCCGACCTTAGAAGCATCAGTGTAAACTGTCATTCCACCTATGCCTTCAGGGAAGGTCAACACAGGGGCTGACACCAACATTTTCTTTAATTCCTGAAAACTCTTCTCACATTCCTCTGTCCATTCAAATTTTATCCCCTTTTTGGTTAACTTAGTCATTGGTGCTGAGATCCGAGCAAAATTCTCAATGAAGCGTCGATAGTACCTAGCTAAACCCAAGAAACTTCTAATTTCTATAACATTTTTGGGGTTTTTCCACTCTACTACTGCTTTCACCTTATCAGGATCCACCTCGATTCCATCCTTAGACACTACGTGTCCCAGGAATCTAACTTGCTTAAGCCAAAATTCACACTTACTGTATTTGGCAAACAATTATTGTTCTCTCAACCTCTATAATACCATCCTCAGGTGTTGAGTATGCTCCTCTTCCTTCTTAGAGTAGATCAAGATGTCGCCAATAAAAATAATTACCCATTTATCAAGGACATCGTGAAATACTCGATTCATTAAATCCATGAATGTTGCCAGTGCATTGGTTAACCCAAAAGATAACACTAGGAACTCATAGTGACCATACCGAGTCCTAAAAGCTATCTTGGTTATGTCACCGCTCTTTATCTTGAGTTGATAATAGCCTGATCTAAGATCTATCTTTGATTATACATTTGCTCCTTGTAGTTGGTCAAACAAATCATCAATGTGTGGCAATGGATACCGATTCTTAATGGTTATCTTATTAAATTCTCGATATTCGATGCACATACACAAGCTGCCATCCTTCTTTTTGACAAACAATATTGGGGCACCTCAAGGTGAAACACTTGGGGGAATAAACCTCTTCTCCAATAATTCTTGCAACTGCATCTGTAACTCCCTCAATTCGGCTGGTGCCATCCTGTATGGAGCTTTTGACACTGGAGCTGCTCTAGGAAACTATAGAAAATTCCAACTCTCTATCAGGCGGTAGATGCATCGGATCATCTGGAAAGACGTCAAAAATTTTTTAACCACCTTTACCGCTTCTAGAGGTGTAACCTTTGCATCCATATCAAGTACCGATGCTAAGTAACCTTGACATCCACTTTCCAACAACTTTACCACTTGAAGAGCGAAGATGAGGACCTTTCTAACCCATTTTATTTTATCTGCTTGGTATACCAGTTCTTTCCCTTCATCATTTGTCACCCTAATTAATTTTTTGGTACACATCACATTTGCTTGATGGGACGACAACCAATCCATGCTCAGTATAACGTCAAAATTCTGCATGTTCAATTTGATGAGTTGTGCATTTAATTTCTTTCCACTGATTTCAACTGGGTATGGCCCATACACCTTCAACTGTGTTACTTTGCTTGTAGGCATGCTAACAATCATCTCATGATCTAGTGTCCTAGGCGACATACCAAGTTTCTCAGTAAATCTCTTAGATATGAACGAATGTGTAGCTCCTGAATCAAACAAGACATAGGCTGGTATATTCGATATAGATAGAACACCTAGTGCAATAATGCATATAAGTATAGCAGGTCATCAAAATTCAGCATAAGGAAAATCTTAAATTAAAATTTACTTGCTACCACTTCTGTGCTAGCCTCAGCTTCCTCAGCTGATAAGGCATACATTCTTCCTTGCGGATGATTCCTCTGAGTTAAGGGAGGTCTGTACACAGAGGACTGACTGGATGGTAACACGGGTCAAACTCGACAATCTTTGGCAAAATGCCCATAAGAGTGGCAATTAAAGCAACGGATCTGTGATACCGAAACTGGGGCAGGGACCCTTTGTACTTGACATGATGTAGATAGGGGACGGGGTGGCCTTGTGACTGTAGGCACCGTACTAGTGTTTGGGCCAAAAGATGTAGAGCCCGGACCACCAACTGATCGAGGAAGGTAGCCAGATGGCCTATAGGGCTGTCTATATGTAGGCCCAGAACTATACGACCCACGGTATACAATGGATGAGTTGCCCATGTTCGGAAATGGATTAGTCCTCTTCCACAATCTAGGTGTGAGGGATTGTTCTCCCTTCTGCTTATTTCCATAGTTTTAGCCTTTTACACAATCTTGCCATAATCTATAAAATCCAAGACCTCAAGCACTGACCCAATAGATGCCTTTAATTCCTTCAAAAACCTTACAGCCTTTTCCTCAGCTGACCTTATATGCTTAGGGGAAAAATGGAACAAGCTTTCAAACTACTGTTGATACTCAAGGATGGTCTTATTCCCTTAAGTCAAGGCCATGAATTCCGTCTCTTTACGGTCTCTGAAGCTACGAGGGTAATGGTTTGTCAAAAACAACTCCTTGAACTGCTCCCATGTGGGTTCCGGATGTGCGGCAAACATTATAGGCTTAGAGGCTTGCCACCAAGAGCTGGCTTCATTCTTGAGTTGTAGCCCTGCACAAATAAGCTTCTATGCCTCAGTGCACTCAACTACCTCAAATATCTTTTTCATCTCTTGGATCCACTGGTTTGGCTCTAGAGGATCACTCTCCACCTTAGAGAATATAGGTGGTAAGTTCCTCTTGAAAGATTCCACTACCCTTGTCGTATTATTCATCGACGGGTAATTGGGTGCATATGTCGGATAGTAAGGGTACGGAGGGGGCACCATATATGGAGGAGTGCTAAGTGGCAGAATTGGAGGTGTACCTCCAACTTGCTCATGCGGTGTCGTACCAAGTGGTGCACCTCTAGTTTGTGGTCCCATACCAGACCCTACAGGTGGGTCTTGTGGAGCAATTATACGAGGATGTTGATCGGGTTGAGGAAGGTCTAACTATTGCTACATAGCAGCCATAAATGCCTGCTACTACTGGAGAATTTGTTGCTGGAAGGCTTGTTGTGACTGCTGAACTATGGTCGCAACATCACTCGAAGTGATGACAGGTGGAGGATCTGGAAGTGTGGTCAAAGGTGGGTCCCTTTGTGCCTCACCCTGGTCAAGGGTTTCTTAAGGTTGTGGAAGTGGGGTTTGCCCCACAGAGTGGGACCTTCGAGGATTTGGTAGTCGACCGATAGGTCAAGGACTATGTGAGGTTCCTCGAGCATTGCTATTGGATCTAGTGCGTACCATCGTGTCCTTGTACCTGGATCATACCATACACAAACACTGGTTAAGCACCTTAGAATTTATATAAGCACATAATTATTTCCCATTCTATGACATAGCCCACGAAATAAATTTCACTCTATGGTTCACACACTCTTAGATTTACCTTAAACTTTCAACCTGGCCACATAATCATATGCCAAAACACGAGGTATTGTAGTGTATGATGTCTTGCATCCAGTCACAGCTTAGCCCCGAGAGTACTGTGCTAGCGCTTCGACAAGTAGGACGGCGGTCCTGCTTGATTTTTTTTGATAATGTATTATTATTATTATCTTATTTATTATTATTATTATTATTATCATTATTATATATTTTTTTTTCTCCCAACCGACGGGCGGCCACCGACGGGCAACCACAAACGGGCAGCTCGGGTCGGGGCCCGCCTATCCAACCCGAGGCTGAACTTAAAGGGGTATTAAGCCTCTTTTGATCCTCATTTCTCCCATCTTCCACTTTAGGCTCAACTCAAGGCGATTTTGGAGGGTTACTTGGTGCATCCACTCAGGATTTCACTCAACGATTCTATGGATTTTGGAAGATTCAAGCGCCTTTCACTCTCAAGTAAGTCTCTTCTCCATTTCTCTTCTTGGAACATATATTTTGGGTATTGAATCCATTTATACTTTTCAATACTTGACTTCTTTCATGTTTCTTTCCATAGAATAGTCATTCCATGAGAATATGATGCTTCCTTTGTGACTCATTCATAATTTTGGGCTTTCCTACCCAATCTATGGGAGAAAATCC
The DNA here is from genome assembly GCA_022985045.1 of Macadamia tetraphylla. Taxonomy (NCBI): domain Eukaryota; kingdom Viridiplantae; phylum Streptophyta; class Magnoliopsida; order Proteales; family Proteaceae; genus Macadamia; species Macadamia tetraphylla. Next base: position 32,984,888 of record CM040973.1, read on the forward strand.
CAAATCGTGCCCTAATTTCTCTAATTTGGGGTTTTCTTCTATTTCTTCTCTTTTCTCCCCAACTAACAACTCAATTGGGATTTCTTATCCTTGATTTGCACTTATATTGTTGAAAATATCATGGAAACTTGTATATGCTTGCAATTCCATCTCATTTCTATGAAAATCCATCTCTTTTGTGTTTGGTTTCTTGAAAAAAAAATTTTGGGGTTTCTATGATTCTCTTCACTTCGTTCCATACTTGTGAACAACTTTGAATCACTTACCATTAATTGTTGGTGCAATGATATTTGACTTACACTTGTTGGTTGTATGCCTCGGTGACCCCTATGATCATGAAATTTTTTTTTCCAAAAATGAAAATCTCTCTCTCATTCCTTGCACTTCAATGTCATAATAGAAATTTTTGCATATTCTTGGTTATAT
>CM040973.1:32985413-32995936 GCA_022985045.1 Macadamia tetraphylla
TTTTAGTTAGTTTTTTTTGCTTGACTAACTTATTGTAATTCGATTGTAACAATGTTAGTTAGCCTTTGTTGATTATGCTTATTCATATATGTATGTTGTCTATCAGGTGCTTCTATTTGAAAATTTTGAAAAATCATGTTTTAGCGTTGTTATGCTGTCAAAATTTTGTTACATCCGTACTCAATAGGTTATGCAATCAAATAACTAATCTTTTATTCATTTCAAGCAAACTTTCTCTAATGCATGCCATGAAATGCAATAAGTAAATGCAACCCATATATATATATATATTTTGCTTTTAATTCTTTAAAGTGTTTTACATTTACCCAACCCCATTTCCTATTATAGATTCTATGGGTCTAAATGGTTTGTTGTGAGTGGATAGAGCATCACGCTCTGATACCACCATTGTCACACCCCGTTCATATAGAACCGGACTGGTGATCGAGTTAACTCAGTTAATCCAAACCTGTCAGGATCATCGATCTGATCCACCACAAAGATACCCACATCTAAGATAAGTGTTCAAAAGTTCAGCAGAAGACTTAAATTACCTGTAAATATCCCCAATATACTTGATACCCAAATTGTAGTATATAGCTAAGTACATGTGGATCTGCAGGCATGATATTTACACAAAAAGAATAACAATTTACGTATCAAGTACACAAAAGGGGAGGTCATCAAAAAATCAAAAGTGAAATCAGATGGTGCTATTATCGGTCCCCAAGACCCTCGATATCAATCAACACCGTGCTCATACTCTTTAGGGAACCACCAATCCTCAACAGGAAACTCGACTGTAGGGCCTAACTCCGGATCTTCAGGCGGGTAACCTGTAAAATCATCTAAAAGAGGTGTGCACGTGGGATGAGCTCACTAGCTCAGTAAGTGAAAAGAAAGACCACACAAACATTCACATCCATATGCACTATATACCATGCAATTCATTTTAATCTTATTCACCTGAACAACATTACTAAGTCTTAGGTTATGTGCTACTCACAATCACAGTGTGCGTATGCCCCGGGTACGAGTCGTAAACTCTATCCCACGATACTCCCATAAGGTTGTCGGAGAAGGCCTACCGTGAGTACTCAGAAAAGTAAAGCATACCGACTATCGGATCTCAACATAAAAGTAAATGACAGAAATATAAAGGTGTAGACCACGGTAATTTAAAAGTAGTACGATTGACCCTCTTAAATATACCATGAGGTTGCCGACTGTCCTAATTACCCACCGGGCGTATGTCTAACCGCCATAGTGACCCGACAATCGCGACCACTGCTTCCCCTCAAGTGATAACCCAACACCTCAACCCCTGTTGGGAAGGGTCATAGCACAGAGAATGATAATCCTAAATCGCATGCTCCTATATGACAAAGTACGATTGCATAGTACCACCGCGTCCCATATCACAGGCCACCAATGCACTCGTTTCCAAACCGACTACGTGTCTAGTCTAATAATACATCATGCACAGTAATCCAACCATTTATCACATAAGAACATCAATCATTTGGCATTTAGAATATAAAGCACAACACACATATCATAATCATTTGTTTAGAATGCACAAACAATGTGTGCGAATGGCATACGAGGATGACTAATCAATACATAATTTGTATGATGACATGGCTAGTCTAGATACAATTTAATGATGTAAAAATAAGCTTAAAATAAAGTCAAATGTCCTCTTCCCACTTACTTATTGGGTACAAAAGCTCACGTTCGGTACGGGTGAGATCCGGTGTGAGAAATATAAATTCTAGTGAAACCTATCATAAGCGAATGAGGTTAGCATTTCACCACCTTGGGGTCAAAACTAACAATGCTTGATGTTTAAATCATATTTAAAATCATAAAAGAAGGTTATCCGCCCGTTTTGGGCCCATTCGAGCTCAAAAATCTAATTGGTGGGCCAACAGGTGGGCCAGACAGCCCACCTATCATCGCCCGCCGGTCCAACAGGCGAGCCAGATAGCCCGCTGGTTCAATCGATGGGCCCTTCAAGTGGGTGGGTTCGTCTGTCGGTCCTCGCCGGCCTGTGGGAACTAAGGTGCTGCCCCAACAGGCAGGCCCCTCTTCGCCCACCTGTGGGGGCAAAAATCAACTTTCACCTTTGAAACATTCCTCAACCTTGGAAAAACCAAATGGGGCTGTTCCGATCACATTTTTCACACATCTAAGGTCTTATAAGATGATTCTAACCTAGATCTAAGTTATATTTAAGGATTGAAAAACAATCTTACCTTCTTTGCTCAAGAACTCTTTCAAAACCCCAAAATCACCTCTTAACTCAAGAAATCACCAATGCTTCTCAAATCTTGTAAACATTTCTTTAAACCTTCAAAATCAACACATAGACCATCTATTAAACCTTAGATTCATCATCTCAAGTGGGATTAACAAGATCTCAAGGAACTCTACCCAAATCAAGGGTTTCACTTGGGGTTTTGTGAAAGTTTAAGAAGTATAGACTTCGCTCACCTCAAATCGTAGGTCTCGTGTTGAGGATCAATTTTTCAGCGTCGGAAAGAGAAGTTCAAACCTCGGCGTCGCTTAAAATCATTTCTTCCTCTTTTTCTTTTCCTTTCTTCTTCTTTGTTCTCTTTTCTTCCTTTCTTTTCACTCTCTTCTTTACTCTTCTCACCAACTCTTTAATGCATTAAATGAGAAAAAGGAAAAACACAATAAGTACTATTTATACTAGAGAATATCTAGTAGCCACATAGGTGGGTCACACAGGTGGGCGGGTTTGCCCGCCTATGACCGCCCACCTGTTGGTCGAAACTTAGCCAAACAATTGAGATTTCGATGGAATTCGACTCTCGGCATTTATCTCACTCTCGACACAAGATATATAATACGTATACACTTTAGGATAACTACATACCAGCATTACCCGTACATGGCCTTATGATACGTGCATGTACACGGCTTGGGTACACCCGTCTCCTTTGGCACTGACTCGGACTTGTTGGGCTAACCTGTGTTCAAAGTCACCCTTGCCATCATGGTCCATAGGGAACCCGCCTTAACCCTCTCTAGTTCGGGTCTTGCATGGTTAAACCGAGTCAACCGTGTAAGTAAACCAGGTTTTAAAAGTAGGGTATCGCACTAGAGCCTTAGGAACAATGTTACAAGACCTCTCCCCTGATATTGTTTGTGTGGCCGAACCTATGGTTCAGGTCTCTAAGTTTCCTTTTTATATAGTGAATAAATTGGGATTTGCAGCTAACTTTGTTCACAACAATCGTGTTGATAAAGTGCCTAATCTATGGGTGCTATTATGGAAGCAAGGTAATGGTCGCCCTAATGTGGTCTCCTCATCTGACCAGCAGATCTTGGTGGTGGTTGATTAGAATGGAGAAAAAGTTGGCCTTATGTTTGTGCATGCTAGTAGCTTCACGGTGTTGCGAAGGAATTTGTGGATGGACCTAAGCCTGGTGGGACTCTCCTCCATTCCATGGTCTGTTATCGGAGATTTCAATGCGACCATATTGTCCAATGAGAAAAGGGGACCTGGCAGGTTTAATCTAAGCTTAGTCGCAGAGTTTCAAACAATGGTCGATACATGTATGCTAATTTTTGTTCCCTCTCAGGGAAAGAAATTTACTTGGACGAATAATCGTCAGAGGGGTAATGTGGCAGTGGTTCTTGATAAAAGTTTCTGTAATAAGAAGTGGCTTGACCTTTTTAAAAATATTTCTCAGAAAGTGATTCAAAGCACTGTCTTAGATCATGCTCCCCTTCTGGTCCTTTTGGAGGTGATTCCAAAGCCAGCCAATAACCCCTTCAGAATTAATGGCTTTTGCATGTTGGATGAGTCCTTTCCATCGGTTGTAAAGGTAGCTTGGGAGCAAGAGTTTCGTGGAAATTTGATCCTTGTCTTATCCCAAAAACTGAAGGACGTTAAGAAATTAATTAGACCTTGGCGAGGCAGACTTTTCCCAACTTGGATATAGAAGTGGAGAGAAACTCACAGGTGCTGAAAGTAGTTCAAGATGAAATGGAACTTTCAGGCATGTTAGACGAGCTTTTCAACAGAGAAGCTGGTGAAAAAATTGCTTTTCTCAAGGCTACCCAAATGCAAGCTCAGCTTTGGTCCGAGAAGGCAAAGCAAAAATGGATGAAAGAAGGGGACCGGAACTCAAAGTATTTTCACCTCTCTGTGAAAATGAGGCGATCTCAAAATTAGATTCGGTCCATAAAGGAGGATGGAAATATAATCTCTAATCAGCAGTCCCTGGCTTCTCACATTACTGATCATTATGAAGCTTTTCATATAGTGAGTACTTCATCTCACTTGGATCACTTGGATTGTATCCCAAAGGTGCTCGTGGATGATGACAATGCTCTCTTGGAGGCTATTCCATCAAAGGAGGAAATCAGAAAGGCAATATGGGATCTTGACCCTGATAGCTCCCCTGGCCCAGATGGCTTCACGGGTAATTTTTTTCGCCGGGTTTGGGATATTGTTGAAGTGGATTTTTGTAAGGCTATGTTCCATTTTTAAAATGGGAAGACTTCCCAATGGGGTTAATAATTGTTTTGTGCCCCTTGTCCCAAAGGTTGCAGGTGCTTCCTCCTTAAAGAACTTTCACCCTATCTGCATGGGCAATTTCTTTTGTAAAATGCTCATAAAAATCCTTTCCAATCGGATTTCCCTCCTTCTCCCCTGTCTCATTTCTAAAGAGCAAGGTGCTTTCCAGAAAGGAAAATTAATTTCTTGTAACATAAGCTTGGCCTCCGAGCTTTCCAATCTAATGCATACTACTATTAGAGGTGGTGGTATGGGGATTAAATTAGGTGTTCAAAAGGCTTTGACACCCTCTCTTGGGACTTTCTCTTCGCCACTCTGAGTAGATTTGGCTTCTCTTCCATGTGGGTTTCTTGGATCCATAAAATTCTTTCTTCCTCTAGAATTTCTATTCTAGTGAATGGAGGTCCGGTTGGCTTTTTTGGTGTGGGTCGTGGCCTTTGTCAAGGTGACCCTATCTCACCTATTTTGTTCATTTTGGCTGAGGAAGTCTTATGTAGAGGGTTGAAATATTTGGCTGCCAATGGAAAATTGAAACCTCTTCCAGGGCCGAGGGGCATTGCTACCCATCCCATCTTTTGTTTGTTGAAGACATCTTTATTTTTATGAATGCTTCGGCTATTTATGTTAGACACCTCGAGCTTTTTATTCAGGTACCAGGAATTCTCTGGGCAGCATATCAACCCGGAAAAAAGAAAAATATTTTTGGGATGGTAGCTCCTCATAGAAAGCATCATATCTCGAGATTTTGGGAATTCCTCTTTCAAGACTTCCAACCAAGTACTTGGGAGTGGAGATCTTCAAAGGGAGAGTGACAAAACCACTTACTCCCATTGATGGATAAAATCAAGACTAAGCTAGCTGGTTGGAAGGGGAATTTATTATCTATGGTAGGCAGGGTGGAGTTAGTAAGATCTGTGATATCTGGTATCCCCATTCACAACTTTTCAGTATACTGGTGGCCACAATATACTATCAAAACTGTTGAGCATTGGATGAGGAACTTCATTTGGTCAGGTGACATGGAATCCCAAAAGAAGATTGTGGTAAAATGGAAGAACATCTGTTTGCCTAAGCAGGAGGGCTGCCTGGGAGTTAGAAAGTTGAGGGACGTAAACAAAGCCTGTTTGTGTAAGCGAGCTTGGCAAATAAAGCACGAAGACTCAATTATGAGTAAATTCTTTAGAGCTAGATTTTTAAAAATTGATGGCTCTCTGAGACTTGGCTACAAGTCCTCTTCTATTCTTCCTGGGCTAAAAAAAGTTTGGCCTTTTGTCTCCGAGTTTGAGCGGCGGATGGTAGGCAATGGGGAAAAAATCAATTTTTGGCTTGACAAATGGATGGATGGAAATTCTATTGCTGAGGACTCTAATATGGATCAAAGTTACTTTCAGGGACTATGAGAGTTGCTGATTTTATCTCTAATCAGCGATGGTGCTTCCCTATGGTGTGTTCTACTTTCTGAAAAAAATTCCTTTGATAAAGCAAAGCAAATTCAGAGATCGCAGGTGCTTTTTCAATAATATTTGCTTGGGAAAAAATTAGGAGAGTGCGGCCAAAGGTCCCTTGGTTTTCTCTTGTGTGGAAAAATAATCTTCAGCCTTGTCAAGCGGTTTTCGGATGGAGACTCACTTATGATAGACTGCCTACAGATGATGAAGTGTGTAGGCGTGGTGTTCTAATGCCGTCCAGGTGTGATCTATGTGGTTCAGCTGAGGAATCTCTGGTTCACTTATTCTTAAATTGCAGATATTCTTCTTTCATATGGAATGAGTGTTGTTGTTTTTTGGTTCTCATTGCCCCTCATTTATCAATATTGAAGACCTTCTTAGGTGGTGGATGAAAAAGGCAGCTCTACCTCCCTAAAGAATGTATGGAGTTGCGGTGTTATCCTCATCCCATACTTTCTATGGATGGAGAGAAATGCTCGAAGACATGAAGGTACATCCAATCTCCCCTGGCAATGCCTCTCCAAGGTCATTAGGGAAATCAGGTCCCTCTCGCTTGCCCACACTGGTAAATCTTCTTTGTTTCGGACCTAATGTGCATGAGGGTCTTTGGAATCCCGAGGCCTATTCGTAAGAGAAGTGATCCTATGGAGATTTTTTGGTGCCCTCCCTCTTCGATTGGCTCAAACTAAACACGGATGGTTGTTCTTTAGGTAACACAGGGAGGGCTGGTATAGGTGGAATTCTCAGAAATGAGAAAGCAAAGTGATACGGAATTTCAAAGAAGCAATTGGTGTGAAAATTAATTTTGAAGCTCTTTCCTGCTGATGGCCATGCCAAAGGTGGGAAAGTAGCTTGCAGATCTTCTTCCAGTTTTGATTTTTGTGTACTCTTTCTTCTGTACTATATTTTTTTTTCTTTCTTCAGTTTTAATATAAATTTCGGATCTTCTAGCCAAAAAAAAAAAAAAAAAAGAACATCTTGTGAGAATCAATAAGTGTGCCTAAACATGTTTAATTATCTGACTTGTTAAGAAGTTTTGTTGCTGAAAAAGTGTTGTGAGCTTGAGAAAGATCTTTGTTTGTTGGTTGAGAAATTCTTAGCAGTTGGCCTGAATACTTAGCTCGAAGGATTTCAGCTAAGTAAGAAATCCTTCACCAGGTATGATGAGGGTGCCAATCTGAAGGACAGTGATTGGGTTCAGGGCCTGATTCTTGTCATTTGAAAAGAATTACTTAGTGAAAAAGCCTTGGTCAAATGGATATTGGGAGTGCATGTAAGATCGGGGATCTGAACCACTAAAAGTCTTGTGTGTTTTACATTCCTTGCTGCATTTTTCTCTTGGCTTGCCTTTTATCTTAAAGATATTTGACCTACACCAAATCACCAAACTTGCATTTCTATTCACCACCGACAAAGATTTTCAAATTCTTGAAAAATGAGGAGCAGATCAAAACCTTTCAAAGCTTGCCATGTGAAAGCATATATTTGATTTCATAAACTGCCCGAAAGTGGAGTCATCATTTAGCATTGACCAATAAAGCTCAGAGATTATTGACCAGTAAAGCTTAGAGATCATTGCCACTTTAACATCCTAAAGCTGATGAATCCCCAAGCAGCCTTTCTTGAGGGGATCTCTAACTACATCTAAAGACATCCTCCAAGTGCAAGGACGTGGTCTGTATAAATGCATGCCTTTTTATGTGAGGACAAATTCTCATTTCCTTGCCTCTTAGATCAAAAGAACATGTTAGTGCCTTACAATTATAAATTTTAAAGACGATATTAAAGGGTAGGGTGTAATATTCAAGACAATATTCTCATGCGGCTTTGGTTCGTGATCAGTAGAAGGGTGGTCTAGGTGTGGTGATTCGTGCCCACTCTAGAAAACCATTTCTGGCTAAATCGGAGCCTACCTTTTTTGACAACATTCTTGTAGGGGAGTCGATGGCATCCAGAAGAGGCCTTCTGGAGGCTCTATCAGACTGTGTGGATTGTTGTTGGTGGCCACAGATTGTCTAGAGCTATGGATGTTTGTAATTCATGCATCTACTAGTGTTCCAATTCTGGTGCAATCTATTGTAGATGATAATCGACATTTAACCACTTAATTTAGTGAGTGTAGGTTTGAGAGAATTTCTAGGGAGATTAGCACAATAGCTGACTCTCTAATTAGGAAAGCCCTGTCAATGATGTACAACATTATGGTCAGATTTCACTCCATGGTTGTTGGAGGCCTATAAATCTAACACTGGGTCCTTCATGTTTTAATGAATAATATTGGTTTATATTTTCTTCCAAAAAAAAATGATAATAAGGGCAAGAAAGCATTACCCATTGGAGCAGGTACACGCTAGCGTGTTCAGCCAAAGGGAGTGCAGCTCAAGCATTTTCAACACAGGATAGCATGATCTTCCCGCATCTTATGTGTCTAGGTGTAACACACGCAAGCGGGTAGGATTCCTTTTGCCAATGAGTAGCACAATCTTCCCACATGATTGTTGGAGGCCTATAAATCTAACACTGGGTCCTTCATGTTTTAATCAACAAAATTGCTTTCTATTCTCTTCCCAAAAAAAAAAAAAATGATAATAAGGGCAAGAGAGCGTTACCAGCTGGAGCAGGTACATGCTAGCATGTTCAGCCAATGGGAGTGTGAGCTCAAGCATTTTCAGTGCAGGGTAGCACGATCTTCCTGCATCTAATGTGTTTAGGTGTAGACACACGTAAGCAGGTAGTATTCCTTTCACCAATGGGTAGCATGATCTTCCGGCATGGTTGTTGGAGGCCTGTAAATCAAACATGGTTCCTTCATGTTTTAATGCATAAAATTGCTTTCTATTTTCTTCCACCCAACCCCCCCACCAAAAAAAAAAAAAAAAAAAGATAATAAGGGCAAGAGAATGTTACCCGCTGGAGCAGGTACATGCTAGCGCGTTCAGCCAATGAGAGTGCGAGCCCAAACATTTTCAACCTCGGGTAGCATGATTTTCCCGCATCTAATATGTCTAGGTGCAGACACGCAAGCAGATAAAATTCGTTTCTCCAATAATTAATTAAATAAATACAGAATGTTGACGGACCTAAAGCTCAGGAATCTTCTTCGTTACACTCTCGGATATTAGTCTGTAAAAGACTCACCAACCTTCGTTAGACTCTCAGATTTAGTCTTAGAAATGGGAAACTTCCAAGTCCAACAACAGGAAAAAAACAACCACAGCATCCGAGTTTATCAAAGCCCACAGCATCTGGCTGAAATAGATGGGACTAACCAAAAAATTAAAGCCCAATGGTATTTACCAAATTCAATTCAAGGATTTGAATGGGTCTTCAAAAAGAATATGAAATTAGAAAATGCCAAGCCAAGTGGGTCTATAAAAGCAGATAGCATATGGCACCAGAAGATACACCTTCAAGGATTTATAGAAGTTCAGATACAATAGTAAGTGTTGTAATTTTCAGCTTTAAGATGGCTACCACCAACGCTGGCACCACATTGCTTTTGCCATCTCCGGCATCTACTCCGGCGAAGAGAACTACAAGGATGATGCTTGGAAGAAAAGCCGATTCTTTGGGCACTCATGGAATGAAGTTGTCGTCGTCGTCGTCTTCTTCTTCTGCTGCTGCAGCTAGAGCGACTTCCACAAAAGATGGGGTTGGGACAATCTTGAAGATGGAAGCTGACAAGCTTTGGAAGCTACTTGACAGAAAGGAGAGAGAAGAGCCCATGGTTATGGTTGCTGACCCATTTGCTCTTGGAGAGGTTGGGAAGGACAGGCGTATTTTCTGTGAGAATTTCACTATTAGATCTTATGATATGGGCCCTAATCGCACAGCAACCATAGAGACGTTAATGAATCTTTTACAGGTTTGATTTTGATTTTAGAGATTATTCCTTATTATTCACACTTGTTATTTTATCACCATTCCCACATGAGCACACATGGGGTGGGTCGACCTCCTTGATAGAGAGCTCCTAGTGAAGCTGTGTGTGTGTGTGTGTGTAGAGAGAGAGAGAGAGAGAGAGAGAGAGGAGAGAGAGAGAGGTTATAGCTAGTTTTCTTATTAGATGTTTTAATCATATATATATATATATATATAGATATTTTGCTTTTGGGTGAATTATATTCTAATCGTATTAGTCCCTCCTTATGGTATAAATGATGTGCAGGAAACAGCTCTAAATCACATTAGAAGTATGGGGATTCTAAAAGATGGCTTGGGTTCAACACCAGCGATGAGTGGAAGGAGCCTGATATGGGTGCTCTCTAAGATGCATATTGTTGTGGATCACTATCCTTCTTGGTAAGTTCAAGGGGTTTATGAATATGATAAAAGGCCCCTTCATAGCCACTTAATTAGATTATTTGTTTTACACAGGTTTCAGATTCAGATATATTACTTGACAAATAAAAAGGGAGTCAAATTCTGTGGATAAGTAGACATGTCTAGTTTTATTCAAACTATAAAATAAGATTTGATATGTCAAAGAAATGAAAGAGTGCACGGTACTGGTCGGAGTACGG
>CM040973.1:32996036-33016910 GCA_022985045.1 Macadamia tetraphylla
TATGCCTTATTAGCCGAGGAAGCGAGGCCGTGATGTATGGTAGCAAGTAAATTTTAATTTAAGATTTTCCTTATGTTGAATTTTGATGACCTGCTATACTTATATGCATTGTTGCACTAGGTGTTCTACCTATATCGAATATACCAGCCTATGTCTTGTTTGATTCAGGAGCTACACATTCGTTCATATCTAAGAGATTTACTGAGACACTTGGTATGTGGCCCAGGACACTAGATCATGAGATGATTGTTAGTATACCTATAAGCAAAGTAACACAGTTGAAGGAGGTGTACGGGCCATGCCTAGTTAAAATCAGTGGAAAGAAATTGAATGCACAACTCATCAAATTGAACATGCAGAATTTTGATGTTATACTGAGCATGGATTGGTTGTCGGCCCATCAAGCAAATGTGATGTGTACCAAAAAATTAATTAAGGTGACAAATGATGAAGGGAAAGAACTGGTATACCAAGCAGATAAAATAAAATAGGTTAGAAAGGTCCTCATCTTCGCTCTTCAAGTGGTAAAGTTGTTGGAAAGTGGATGTCAAGGTTACTTAGCATCGGTACTTGATATGGATACAAAGGTTACACCTCTAGAAGAGGTAAAGGTGGTTAAAGAATTTTTGACGTCTTTCCAGATGATATGATGCATCTACCGCCTGATAGAGAGTTGGAATTTTCCATAGACTTGATTTCTAGAGCAGCTCCAGTGTCAAAAGCTCCATACGGGATGGCACCAGCCGAATTGAGGAGTTGCAGATGCAATTGCAAGAATTATTGGGGAAGGGGTTTATTCCCCCAAGTGTTTCACCTTGAGGTGCCCCAATATTGTTTGTCAAAAAAAAGGATCGCAACTTACGTATGTGCATCAAATATCGAGAATTTAATAAGCTAACCATTAAGAATCGGTATCCATTGCCACGCATTGATGATTTGTTTGACCAACTACAAGGAGCAAATGCATATTCAAAGATAGATCTTAGATCAGGCTATTATCAGCTCAAGATAAAGAGCGGTGACATAACCAAGACAGCTTTTAGGACTCGGTATGGTCACTATGAGTTCCTAGTGTTATCTTTTGGGTTAACCAATGCACCGGCAACATTCATGGATTTAATGAATCGAGTATTTCACGATGTCCTTGATAAATGGGTAATTATTTTTATTGACGACATTTTGATCTACTCTAAGAAGGAAGAGGAGCATACTCAACACCTGAGGATGGTATTACAGAGGCTGAGAGAATAACAATTGTTTGCCAAATACAATAAGTGTGAATTTTGGCTTAAGCAAGTTAGATTCCTGGGACACGTAGTGTCTAAGGATGGAATCGAGGTGGATCCTGATAAGGTGAAAGCAGTAGTAGAGTGGAAAAACCCCAAAAACGTTACAGAAATTAAAAGTTTCTTGGGTTTAGCTGGGTACTATCGGCGCTTCATTGAGAATTTTGCTCGGACCTCAGCACCAATGACTAAGTTAACCAAAAGGGGGTAAAATTTGAATGGATAGAGGAATGTGAGAAGAGTTTTTAGGAATTGAAGAAAAAGTTGGTGTCAGCCCTTGTGTTGACCTTCCCTGAAGGCATAGGTGGAATGACAGTTTACATTGATGCTTCTATGGTCGGGTTGGGTTGTTTTCTAATGCAACGTGGTAAGGTGATAGCGTATGCATCCCGACAACTAAAGGAATATGAGAAGAACTACCCCACTCATAACTTGGAACTAACCGTAGTAATTTTTTTCCTAAAGATTTGGCAACATTATTTGTATGGGGAGAAGTACGAGATATACAGTGATCACAAAAGCCTTAAGTACTTTTTCACCCAAAGAGATTTGAATATGAGGCAGAGGAGATGGCTCGAGCTTATGAAGGATTATGACTGTGACATTCAGTATCATCCTGGCAATGCTAATGTAGTGGCAGATGCGTTGAGTCAGAAGGCACAGACTGTGTCACTCTCATACTTAGCAGTCAGCCCACAACTCGTACAAGAGGTGATGCTAATGGATGAAACCCTCTTATATGAAGGAGCAGCCTTAGAGCTTGAACATCAACTATAAAACATTAAATGGTTAAATGTATCCCTGGCAGCTCTACAGGTCCATCTGTCTATTAGGTAAGAGGCGATAATAAAACAACCTTTGGATCCTGAGTTGCAACGGATGAGAAGTAAGATTCAAGAGCAAACAATGAATAACCCTAACTTCGTTTTAGTTAGCGATGGGGCATTGTTGTTTCGAGGTAGGTTGTGTGTGCCTGATGATTTGAAGATATTAGATAAGATAGTGCAGGAAGCACATAGCTCTGAGTACTCACTTCACCCAGGAAGTACAAAGATGTATAAGGACCTCAAACAAAACTACTGGTGGCCAAACATGAAAACCACAATAGGCCTATATGTGGCGACTTACTTTACATACCAAAAAGTAAAGGCTGAGAGGCATCGACCTTATGGTACTCTTCAGCCACTCCCAATACCAGACTAGAAGTGGGATAGGATTACGATGGACTTTGTCACCGGACTACCATGCATACTTAAGGGGATGGATGCGATTTGGGTGATAGTTGATCGGCTTACTAAGACTGCTCATTTCATTCCCATCAAGACCAAATTCTCTATGGCCAAGTTAGCACAACTTTATATGGATAACATAGTGCGCTTGCATGGAGTGCCAGTGAGCATTGTGCCAGATAGGAACCTAAGGTTCACTTTCAAATTTTGAAAAAGTTTTCAGCATGCTTTGGGATCATAAGTGAACTTGAGTACTGCTTTCCACCCACAGACTGATGGTCAGTCAGAGCGAACCATACAGATATTAGAAGACATGCTCAGGGCTTGTGCAATGGAAATGTGTAGTAGTTGGGAAGAATATATACCCCTTATGGAGTTTGCCTATGACAACAGTTATCAAGCTACAATTGGAATGACTCCATATGAGGCATTATATGGTAGGAAGTGTAGAACTCCTCTGTATTGGAATGAGGTAGGCAAATGCCGAATGTTAGGATCCGAAATGATACAGATGACATATGACAAGGGCGATGTTATTCGAGAAAGGATTAAGGTAGCTCAGTAGCGTCAAAAGAGCTATGCAAACACCCACAGGAAAGACATTGAGTTTCAAGCAGGAGAAAAGGTGTTTCTCAAGATTTCTCCTATTAAAGGGTTGCATAGGTTCCATAGAAAGGGTAAGTTGAGCCCGAGATACATTGGCCCATTTGAGATTTTAACTCGGGTTGGCTTAGTAGCCTACATGCTTGCTCTTCCACCTTCGCTTGAAAATGTTTATAATGTATTCCATGTATCTATGCTGAAGCGATACGTTCACGATCCATCGCATGTATTACCTGTGGAACCAGAATATCTAGAAGCTGATATGACCTATAAAGAACAGCCAGCTGAAATCTTGGATCGTAAAGTGAAAACCCTTCGCAACCGCTCCATTTTCTTTGTAAAGGTGCGATGGGCTAACCATTTACTTAAAGAAGCATCCTGGGAGAAAGAAGATGAAATCCAAGCCAAATACCCTCATCTTTACGAACAACCAGGTACGTCAATTTCGAGGACGAAATTTTTAAAAAGGGGGAGGGTAAATGTGATAGCCTACTTTTAAAACCTGGTTTACTTACACGGTTGACCTGGTTTAACCATGCAGGACCCGAACCAGAGAGGGTTAAGGCGGGTTCCCTATGGACCATGATGGCAAGGGTGACTTTGAACACAGGTTGGCCAGATAAGTCCGAATAAGTGCCAAAGGAGACGGGTGTACCCAAGCCGTGTACATGCACGTATCATAAGGCCATGTATGGGTAATGCTGATATGTAGCCGTTTCCTAAAGTGTATACATATTATATATCTTGTGCTGAGAGTGAAATACATGCCGAGAGTCGAATTCCATCGAAATCTCAATTGTTTGGCTAAGTTTCGACCAACAAGTGGGTGGTCCCACCTGTGTGACCCACCCATGTGGCTACTAGATATTCTCTAGTATAACTAGTACTTATTACGTTTTTTCTTTTTTTCATTTGATGCATTAAAGAGTTGGTGAGTAGAGTAAAGAAGAGAGAGAAAAGAAAGGAAGAAAAGAGAACAAAGAAGAAGAAAGGAAAAGAAAAAGAGGAAGAAATGATTTTAAGCGATGCCAAGGTTTGATCTTCTCATTCCGGCACCGGAAAAATAATCCCCAACACGAGACCTACGATTTGAGGTGAGCGAAGTCTATACTTCTTAAACTTTCACAAAACCCCAAGTGAAACCCTTGATTTGGGTAGAGTTCCTTGAGATCTTATTAATCCCACTTGAGATGATGAATCTAAGGTTTAATAGATGATCTATGTGTTGATTTTGAAGGTTTAAAGAAGTGTTTACAAGATTTGAGAAGCATTGATGATTTCTTGAGTTAAAAGGTGATTTTGGGGTTTTGGAAGAGTTCTTGAGCAAAAAAGGTAAGATTGCTTTTCAATCCTTAAATCTAACTTAGATCTAGGTTAGAATCATCTTATAAGACTTTAGATGTGTGGAAAATATGATCGGAACAACCCTATTTAATTTTTCCAAGGTTGAGGAATGTTTCAAAGGTGAAAGTTGATATCCACCCCCACAAGTGGGCGAAGACCGTCGGGCCAAGTCGCCCGCCTGTTGAGGCAGCACCTTAGTTCCAACAGGCGGACGAAGACCGACTGGCAATCCCACCCGCCTGAGGGGGCCCATCAGTTGAACCGGTGGGCTAGATAGCCCACCTGTTGGAACGATAGACAATAACAGGTGGGCTGTCTGGCCCACCTGTTGGCCCACCAATTGGATTTTTGAGCCCAAATGGGCCTAAAACGGCGGGTAACCTTCTTTTATGATTTTAAACATGATTTAAATATTGAACATCGTTAGTTTTGACGCCAAGGTGGTAAAATGCTAACCTCATTCGCTTATGATAGGTTCTATTAGAATTTACATTTCTCACGCCGGATCTTATCCGTACCGAACGTGAGCTTTTATACCCAACAAGTAAGTGGGGAGAGGACATTTGACTTTATTTTAAGCTTGTTTTTTCATCATTAAATTGTATCTAGACTAGCCATGTCATCATGCAAATTATATATTGATTAGTCATCCTCATATGCCATTTGCACGCATTGTTTGTGCATTCTAAACAAATGATTATGATATGTGTGTTGTGCTTTACATTCTAAATGCCAAATGATTGATGTACTTATGTGATAAATGGTTGGATTACTGTGCATGATGAATTATTAGACTAGACGCCATAGTCGGTTTGAAAACGAGTGCATTGGTGGCCCGTGGTATGGGGCGTGGTGGCACTATACAATCGTACTTTGTCATATAGGAGCATGTGGTTTAGGATTATCATTCTTTGTGCTACGACCCTTCCCAACAGAGGTTGAGGTGTTGGGTTATCCCTTAGGGGGAATTAGTGGTCATGGTTATCAGGTCACTGTGGCGGTTAGACATACGCCCGACGGGTCATTAGGACAGTTGGCAACCTCAGTGATATATTCAAGAGGGTCAATCGTACTGCTTTTAAATTGTCGGGGTCGGCACCTTTACATTTCTGTTATTTACTTTTATGTTGAGAGCCAGTAGTCGGCATGCTTTACTTTTCTAAGTACTCACGGTGGGCCTTCTCTGACAACCCTATAGGCGTATTGCGGGATGGAGTTTGGGACTCGTACCCGGGGTATACGCACACTGTGGTTGTGAGTAGCACATAACTTAAGACTTAGTAATGTTGTTTAGGTGGATAAGATTAAAATGAATTGCATGGCATATAGTGCATATAGATGTGAATATTTGTGTGGTCTTTCTTTTCACTTACTGAGCTAGTGAGCTCATCCCACGTGCACACCTCTTTTAGATGATTTTGTAGGTCACCCGCCTAAAGATCAGGAGTCAGACCCCACAGTCGAGTGTCCTATTGAGGATTGGTGGATCCATGAAGAGTATGAGCACGGTGTTGATTTCATGTGCGAGGGCTGTGTTGCGGGACCGCAGTAATGACACCGTACATGATTTCAATTTTTGATTATTTTGATGACCTCCCCTTTTGTGTACTTGATACTTAAATTGTTATTCTTTTGTGTAAATATCATGCCTGTGGGCCCACATGTACTTAGCTATATACTACAATTTGGGTATCAAGTATATTAGGGATATTTACAGGTAATTTAAGTCTTCCGATGAACTTTTGAACACTCATCTTAGATGTGGGTATGCTGTGGTAGGGTATCAGATCGATGATCCTCGTGTTTAGGTTAATCGAGTTAACTTGGCACCAAATTCAGCTTTTAGTGAACGGTGTGACATCTAGTGCCAGCGGCCTTCTTCACACCTCTGATATTCTAGAAGAGGACTCTCATTAGACAATTTAAGAGATTAATGAGCATTGTCAACCTCCTTTTTTCTTACTTTGTTTTCCTCCCTTCAAAGGACCAGCTGCACCTTTCTCATGGGCAGCAATGGCCTTGTCTATTGCATCAACCTCTGGGAAATTTAAGGCTGCTCTACCATTCCTGACCTCTGTGTCAGGGATGTTGGAGCCCAACGAATCACCTTCAGATGCCTGAGGACGAGCATGGGAGGGAATCCTTCCTCCTCTTGAATGGTATCCTCCACCTCCACCTCTGACTGAAGCCTCCCTCCTTGGCCGGTTAAGCAAGGGAGCAACCTCTCTACCAGTAGCTTCCTGAAAGCCAACCTGTTGGATGTTTTGATCCTCTTCCTCAGATGGGTCAGCACTACCTGGGACCAAGTCCAAATCAGACCCGCTTACCTCACCCTCTTCCAATTGAGAACGGTTGGCAAGATTGTTCAAATCTTGCATGATGGACTTTCTTCATAAAGAGGGATTTGACTCAAGAGAGTCCAGGACGATGTGAATTCCTCCTTGCATATTCGTTTCTTGATTTGAAATAGAGGGAGAATCTTATGGAATCATTCCTAATGAATGTTTTCCATAAATGGAGAGTCCACATCTGATTGAATTCCTTCCCTCTCACTGTTACCTTTAGAAGAGGTTCTATGTATGGGAAGATTTTGAAAGGGTGCATCTGATATGGGAATTGCCATCGATGGAGTTTGACCCCCACCCGAGTTGACTCCAACCGAGTGAACTCCATCATCGACATACAACGCACCAGGAATCCCTGCCGCTGCATCTTTTGCATTTTGCTGCTCATTGTTTGATTTTTTTTTCCAGCAAGTTGAAACATTGTGTCCCATCTTCTTGCAAGAATTACATCCGTCACAATCGCTCACATGAACCGAGCGGTGACCGAGTTAACACCGTTAACCCAAACCTGCCAGATCATCGACATCAGATTCCACCACAAGATACGCACTCTAACATAAGTTCATCAGATCAGCGGAAGACTAAGTTTTACCTGTGAATAAATCCCATATACTTGATACCCGAATGGTGATACAATAATTATATACATTTGGCCCCGAAGGCATGATATATACACAAAAGAATATGATTCAAATACCAAGTATGTACAGAAATCATCAAAACCATCGAGTACACACTGCCTCGGTTTCAAGGCCGGAGCTCACGCATCGGGGTTGTGCCCACTAAGCATCACATAGAAGAGCTCACTCGGCCTCTAAGTGGAGCTCAACATGGCCTCCAAGGTGGAGCTCACTGCCTCGAATCGCTGTCCCAAAGATGCCTTCGCACAAGCCAAGGTTGCGGTTTAACTCCTCAGGGTCCACCATCCCTCTTCAAAACTCGATCATGGGACCCACCCCATGCTCCTCAGATGTATGACCTGCAAAATCATCTAAAAGGGTGTACACGTGGATGAGCTCACTAGCTCAAGAGTAGAAAGATGGACCACAAAGCCACACATCACAACACATCATATGCACTACATGCCATGCTATACATTTTAAATCACATCCACCTAAGTAACATTACTAAGTCTTTGGTTTTAGTGCTACTACAACCACAAGGCGCTGTGATACTCGGCACGAGCCACTAACTCCCTCCCGCGATATCCCCATAGGGTGCTGGAGAAGGCCCACCGTGAGTACTCGGAAAAGTAAAGACAATGTCGCCCACCGCTCTCAATGTAAATGTAAATGATCGAAAATAAAGGTGCCGACTCAGAATTTAAAAGCAAGACGATTGGCCCTCTTGAATGTACCACCGGGTTGTCGATCGCCATATGACTGCCGGGCATAATGCCTAACCGCCACAAGGTCCGACAACCGCGACCCTCGCTTCCCCAAATGGCAACCCAACACCTTAACCCTCTGGGAAGGGTCGAGACGGGATGGTGAGAATCCTAATACCGCATGCTCCTATATGACAATAGTACGACTGCATAGTGCCTCCGTGTCCCATTCCACAGGCCACCAATGCATTCGTTTCCAAGCCGACTACGGTATCTAGTCTATCAATGCATTATGCACCATGATGTCCACATTCAACATATAAACATCTCATTCAATTGGCATTTGAAAAGTAAACATAGCATATATGCACATCAATGTGTGGAATGACTAATCTATATAGCATATTCATAATGACATGACTAGATTAGATATAATTAAATGAATGCCAAACAAATGCCTTGAAACAAGGCCAAGCGTCCTCTTCCCACTTACTTGAAGCGATAAGGATTCCTGCTCGACCGTGAGATCCGGAGCTAATCGGGTAGGATTTGGTGAACCTAACATAATTGAGCAGGTTAGCACTTCACCATTTTAGAATCAAAATTAATGAACCGATGTCAAAATCGTGTTTAGAATGCCAAAGAAGGTCACACGTCCGATTTGGGTTCGACGACATAAGGATCACCTTCTGCCACATGGGTGGGCCGACAGTGGGTCTGCTACCCACCGGTTTTACCCACCGGTTTGGACCGGCGGGTAGGAGCCCGCCGGTAGTACCCATCGGTTGTACCCGCCGGTTGGGGCAGGGACCTCCGCTTCTCTGTGGGTACCCACAGGGTAGGAGCCCACCGTTGTACCCACCGGTCTTGGCGGAAAAGACATCGCTTCTTCCCATTTTCTCCATTCTTTGGGGAATCAAATGGGCTTTTTCCCACCCATTCTTCACACCTTCAAGGTCCTATAGGATGGTTCTAACCTAGATCTAGGTTAGATTCAAGTGAGGAACCCATCTTACCTTCTTTGTCAAGAACGACCTCAAACCTTCCAAATCACTTCAAACTCACAATGCTTCTTCTACCTTGTCAATATCTCTTCAAATCCTTCAAGATCAACACATAAATCATCTATTAAACCTTAGATTCATCATTTCAAAGGGTATTTACAAGATCTCAAGAAACCATACTCGAATCAAGGGTTTAAAGCTTGGGTATGGTGAATGTTCACAAAACCCAACTTTTCTTACCTCCAACTGAGATCTAGAGTTGAAGATCACTCTCCGCACCGTAATGGGAAGACCGAGCTCGACGCCGCTGAAATCCCCTTTCTTCCTCTTCCTTCTCTTCCTTTCTTCTTCCTTCTTTCTCTCTCTCTTTACTTTTCTCACCAACGATTTAGGGTAATAAATGGGAAGAAAAGAAAATCATAAAGCCTTATATACCATTCCTAATTATGAATAGTGCTCTTGGATGGGTCACTGTGGGTGCACCCACCGTCCTACCCACCGAGAGCCAAAACTTGGGATTTTGACCGGTTCGGACTCGACGCTAACCCCACCCCAAGCATAACGATGTAGCATACGATATACCTTAAAATACAGATCTAATACTGTTTTATCCGACATAGCCTTATGGTAGGTGCACGACACGTTTGGGCACTCCTGCCTCTTCCTGCATCGGCTTGGACTTGTCGGGCCAGCCGGTGTTTAAGGTCACCCGTGCCATCATAGCCCATAAGGAACCCGCTCTAATTTCCTCTGGCTCGGTTCCTGCATGGTTAAACCGGTTCAACCGCAAAATCAGACCGGGCTTAAGAAGCGGGGTATTACAACATCGCTCAAAACCATCTTCATATAAGATTATTTGGTGAAACCCCGAATACCTTGGTGGTTCCTAGTTCCAGACGCTCTACTTGGACTTCATCGATCCTTGAGGATGATTCAGAAATATCTACTTTAATTAGGACTCTAGCATAATAACCCAACAGCCCCTGGCGGGTGTAACTATCCAAGCCTACCGGACGCCCAGCCACTTAAGCAATAGAGAGAAGGAACGTTCTTGTGCCAACACTCTAGGGGAAGGACCAGGAAACAAACCCAGACAAGCTTGGTTAAGGCCTATTTTTCATGTATATTGAAATCAGTTCCAAGAACTGAAACCTGATCAACTGATCCCCCTCCATTTTTAATGGACTACGCCTCCATACTATTGCTTTGTCTCCTTCGCAATGGACCTAGAAGATAACGAAACCCTTCCCCAAGGGGTGCATTATTACTCCTTGACTCAAGTTCCATTTTCCCCTAGCTTCTTGATGAAGATCATCTAAAGAAATCAATCGAAAGTTGACATGCCCAATCAATGCAAAACGAAAAATCTTCCTCTTCTTCAGAGTCAACTGGGTATCACTATCCTAGCAATATTTGTGATACCCTACTTTTTAAACCGGGTCTAATTACACGATTGACCCGATTAAACCATGCAGGACCCGAGCCGGAGAGGGTTAAGGCAGGTTCCTTATGGACCATGATGGCAAGGGTGACTTTGAACACAAAGTTGGCGACAAGTTCGAGCTGCCGAGGAGACGGTGTACCCAAGCCGTGCACATGCATGTATCATAAGGCCATGTATGGGTAATGCCGGTATGTAGCTGTATCCTAAAGTGCATACGTAGAATATAACTTGTGCCGAGAGTGAGATACGCGCCGAGAGTCGAATTCCATCGAAATCCCACTTGTTGGCGATTTCGGCTCAGTGGTCATGTGGGCGATCCACCACCCGAAAGTGACCCACCCATGTGGTTACTAGTTGTTTTAGGAAAGTATAAATAGCATTGTTTTGTGTTTTTTAATATCTCATTTATTACATTTAGATGTTGGTGAGAAGATTAAAGAGGAGAGAGAAAAGAAGGGAGAAAAGAGAACGGAGAAGAGGAAAAGGGAAGGAAGAGGAAGAAGAAATGGATTTAAACGGCGCCAAGGGTTGATCTTCCCATTCTGACACTAGAAGAGTGATTCCCAACACGAGATCTACGATTAGAGGTGAGCAAAGGCTATGTTTCTTAAACTTTCACCAAACCCAAGTAAAACCCTTGATTTGGGTAGAGTTCCTTGAGATCTTGTAAATCCCCCTTGAAATGACGAATCTAAGGTTTGATAGATGGTCTATGTGTTGATTTTGAAGGATTTGAAGAAGTGTTTACTAGGTTGGAGAAGCATTGGTGATTTCTTGAGCTAAGAAGTGATTTTTGGGGTTTTGAAAGAGTTCTTGAGCAAAAAAGGTAAGATGGCTTTCCAATCCTTAAATCTAACTTAGATCTAGGTTAGAATCATCTTATGAGACCTTGAATGTGTGGAAAATGGGTTTGGAAAAGCCCCATTTGTTTCCCCAAAGACTGAGAAAGTTTTAAGAAAAATGACATTTTTTAGCCCTCTCAGGTGGGCTGAGACCGGTGGGCCAAACGGCCCGCCGGAGGGGGCAGGCCCTCTGGGCCGTCCGGTGGGCCCCTACCAGTGGGCCGATCAATGGGCCAACTTGCCCAAAGGTCAAGATCGGTGGGCCGACCAAGGCCGACCGCCTGCTGGTCAAGACCGTGGGTCAACCCACGGCCGACTCGGTGGGCCAACCCGCCTGCCGGTCCTAGGCACTTGGCCCCCATCGATGGGCCACCAAGTTTGATCAATGGGCTGAATTTCCCGCCGCTCAAGACAGATGGGCCGACCCGCCCACCTATGAAGACCGATGGGCCGTGACTAGTGGGCTGTCTGACCCACCCGAGAGGCCCCCAACGTGATTTTTGTGTCCGAATGGACCCAAAACGGACGTACGACCTTCTTTTATGATTCTAAACATGATTATGTCATCAAACCTTGTTAGTTTTGATCCCAAAGTGGTGAAATGCTAACCCCATTCACTTATGATAGGTTCACCAAAATTTACGTTTCCTGTGCCGGATCTCACCCGTACCAGGCATGAGTCTTTGTACATGACAAGTAAGTGGGGAGAGGATGTTTGGCCTTATTTTAAGGCTTGTTTGGCATTCATTTAATTGTATCTAGACTAGCCATGTCATCATGCAAATTATGTGTAGCTTAGCCATCCTCATATGATTATGACATGTGTATTGTGTTTTACTTTCTCAATGCTAAATGATGATGTGCTTATGTGATGAATGATGGGATCATTGTGCATGATGCATTATTAGACTAGATGTCGTAATCGGCTTGGAAACGAGTGCATTGGTGGCCCGTGGAATGGGACGCAGTGGCACTATGCAATCGTACTAGGTCATATAGGAGCATACGGCTTAGGATTATCATCTTCCCGTGCTACGACCCTTCCCAACAGGGGTTGAGATATTGGGTTATCATTTGGGGGAAGTCAGGGTCGCGTTGTCGGGTCACTCGGCGGTTAGACATACCGATCGGTCATTAGGGCAATCGGCAACCTCGGTGGTATATTCAAGAGGGCCAATCGTACTGCTTTTAAATTGCTGGAGTCAGCACCTTTATTTTTTATCATTTACTTTTATGTTGAGAGCCGGTAGTTGGCATGCTTTACTTTTTCGAGTACTCACGGTGGGCCTTCTCCGACAGCCCTATGGGCGTATCGCGGGATGGAGTTCGCGGCTCGTACCTGGAGTATATGCGCACTGTGGTTGTAGTAGCACTAAACCAAAGACTTAGTAATGTTGTTTAGGTGGATGTGATTTAAAATGAATTGCATAGCATATAGTGCATATGGTTGTGATTGTTGTGTGGACTATTGTGTGGTCCTTCTTTTCACTTACTGAGCTAGTGAGCTCATCCCACATGTACACCTCTTTTAGATGATTTACTGTGTCACCAAATCAAGATCAAGGGTCGGGCCCCATAGTTGAATTCCCCGAAGAGGATTGGTGGGTTCCTCGAGAATATGAGCACCATGATTGCACGAAGGGCGGTCAGCAGACCGCAGATGATGCCGCAGGTTATACTTTTTTATTCTTTTGATGACCCATTTTTGTGTACTTGATACGTGAATTGTTATTCTTTTTGTGTAAATATCATGCCTGCGGGCCCACGTGTATTTATCTATATACTACAATTTAGGTATCAAGTATATTGGGGTATTTACAGGTAAATTAAGTCTTCCGCTGAACTTTTGAACATTGATCTTAGATGTGTATGTCGGTTGGGCATCGTACGATGATCTCGGTGTTTGGGTTAACCGGAGTTAACCCGGTCACCAATCCGGTTCTGTGTGAACGGGGTGTGACAATGGTGGTATCAGAGCGCGATGCTCTATTCACTCATAGCATACCATTTAGACCCCATAGAATCTATAATAGGAAATGGATTGGTAAATGTAAAAGCTTTAAAGAGTTAAAAGCCAAAGAAAGAAAGTAATAATAATGGTTGATTTAGTTAACGATTTCATGGCATGCGTAGAGAAGGTTTATTTGGAATAAATGAAAATTAGTTATTTGATTCCATAACCCATCGAGTATGATTTAACTAAATTTCACAAGATAACGACGCTAAAACAAGATTTCCAAAATTTTTCACACACAAGCATCTGATAGACAACATGTATATATATACCAACAAGTATAATCAATACCAAACCAACCACAAGTCACCAAATATCATCACAACACCATACTATCAAGTCCAATTACAGAGAAGGAAAAAGTACAAAGAAAAATAATAATATGAACCACATGGAGACAAGTGAGAAGCTGATGTAGACGGGCGAGCTAAGTCCTCAGAGACCCTCATCATCGTCTAACTCCACTACTCCATCCCTCCTAGGTCTCGATCTAACCTTGAGCCGACGGTCGTAGTAATCAAACCTAGAGTTCACCAGTTGTACATCCTCCGAGTAAAAAAATCCTTGAAATGGCGTTATTGTTGTATCCAAGTCCTCGCCTAATCTTAGGAAAGAACTCTAAGGTAGCTGGCCTTCCAAGATGTTTTCTCTCTAGAAGCACTCTCATCTAGTCTTCTTAGCAACTGATCTTGCCTTTCTTTCAAGGCCCTCATAGCAGTCATCATGCTCTCAAAATCAAATGCACCACTCTCAGGTGATGGGGCTCTATACTATGGGCCTGCAGTCCCCGTGAAGCCAGAATCAGCACCTCTTGAATCAAGAGGCTCCTCCTCGAGGATATCCTCATCCAGAAATCCTCCTCCTGAATCGAGGAACATAATCCTCATCCTCCTCACTAGAATCCTCCTCCATGGGAACATCCTCCCTATGGGCATTCCCCTGCCCCGCCTCTTTGAGCTCCCGCTTCTCCGAGGTACATCCATGAGCGTGGAGACCCATCCTCGAGGGTTTCCCACAAACTTGTCTCGCGAGTTTTTTCCCTCTCGCCACTCAGATCCACCCCAAATAACTCAAAGGTCCCGTGAGGATCCTACCATATGGGAACCCTCCGCTCTGGGTGTGAGGCCGCCATGAAGCCTACCGGTTTCATAGATGCAGAAGCTATGTAGGCCGCCATGAAGCCTCACCGTTTCGTGACTCTTCTAAGGAGCAAATTGAATCGAACTAAACGAGCAAACACACTAACCTCTCGAGTAAAATTTCGCCTCGAATCTGAACGCCCTTGCTGCCACGATGGTCTTAAATATGGTCCTGTTCTCCAAACTTAAGGATGGGCCCATGGGCTTACTCCTTGGGGGACCGATAAATGATGCCCAACCAAGAAATGTCCAAAATGCTAGTAAGGGTGTCCACACAAGTGAATGTTCACCCCTTCACCATGCTAGTTATTGAATATTCCCCATACTTGTAAGAGACCTCCAAATTGTAGTAGAATCTTCTAACCAGCTGCTCGTAGCATCGATTTATCTATGTTGAGGATAGACCGCCAACCTGTATGTGAATCTCTTATAAAGTTGAACCTTGTGGAAATCGCTGATTACCACGGTCTTCTCCATCATCATAGACCCTTTAGGAAGGTCTCGCCATTGGTTGCTGCCTCAACTCGGAAGAGTCCCTCATCGTAATCAAGGGTCGATAGGGGCAGGGTCCTTGTTGCCCTGCAAGGGGCTGGGAAACTAGTCCTCGCACTCTTCCGCTGGAAGTTGTGGCCCACGCTGAGTGGAAGAGGATGCGGTTCCTTGCCCTTGCAAGAAGACATCCTAGTATGAAAAGAGAGGAAACAATGATAAGTAAGGATGTTGTATAGCAAAGGAAACAAATAGATGGGTGAGCAAGTGCATGTAAATGCACCTAAATGCATAATGTGGAATTGTGATAGGAAGAGGAGTGGATAAATCATTGAGAAATGAATAGGAGGAAGCCCCCAAAACATGATATCCACTAGCACATTGCAAACCCCCCAAACCTCGATGTGCAAGTTCAATCTAAGAAAATGAAAAGTCTCACAATAGAGTAAAGCTTGAAGCTTACATGTATATGAATGAAATGCCATCATTATACAATCTAATGCATGCAAAGAAATCTTCTATTATGACATTGAGGTGCAAGGAATGAAATAGATTTAAGTTGTCCACAAGTATGAAGTGATGGGAAGAAAATCATAGAAACCCAACACAAAAGAGATGGGTTTTCATGGAAAAGAGATGGGTTTTCATGGAAAGGGATGGGATTTCAAGTATACACAAATTTCCATGATCTCTCCAACATTATAAGTGCAAATCAGGCATAAAGAATGTCATTTGAGTTGTTATTTGGGGAGAAAAGAGTAAAGATAGAGGAAAGCCCCAAATTGGAGAAAATTAGGGCACGGTTGGGATTTCTCTCATAAATTGTGAAGTAAAGCCTAAAACTATGCATGAATCACAAAGAGAACATCACATTCTCATGGAATGATTGTTCTATGGAAGGAAACATGGAAAAATTCAAGATTGGGGACTACACATGGATTCTACCTCCAAAGTACACGCCCAAGAAGAGAAATGGAGAAGAGACTTACTTGAGAGTGGAGGAGTTGGATCTTCCCAAAACTGGGAATCGTTGAGTGAGATCGAGTGGAAGCGCAAGGAACCCTTAAAATCCCCGAGGAGAGAAGGGGAAGGAATGAGAGAAAAGAGGAACAGGGCTTAAAGCCCTGCTCAGATTCCCCAGCCACCCGAGCGCCGGTGGCAGCCTCTAGTTGGGAGAAAATAAAAAAGGGGGGATGGAGGTGTTATATATATGAAAAAAAATGGGGTGTGGCTAGCACCATATGACGAAAGGGGACCATCGTCCCACTTGTTGAAGCTACCCGTATTTTTGGGATTAAGCTATGGCTAGTTGCAAAACATCATACGTTATAATATCCCGATGCTGGCATATGATTATGTGCGATATAAATTCTGAGGTGATTAACCAATGTATGTATGGTATGTTCCGTCAAGGACACGATGGAAAGATTAGATCCGTAGCAATGCATGAGGTACCTCGAGGTCATCGCCTCGGTCAAATCAACCAAATCCTAGGAGGTCCCCTCGGGGGCAAACCCCACTCCCACAACCTCAAGAAATCTTTGGTCGGGTGACACAAGGGGACCCACCCAGGACTACACTTCCGGATCCTCCACCGTCATCACTCCGGTGATGTTGTAACCATAATTCAGAACAACAAGCCTTCCGAAGAACAAATGCGAAAAGAATGGGTATTTATGGCTGCTATACAAAAGTAGACCTTTCTCAAACCGGTCAACCTCCCGGATACTTATCCATAGGACCCACCAGGGTCTGACACGGGCCACAAGTTGGAGTTACACCTCCAATTCAGCCACTCAGACTCCTCGATATGGTGCCCCTCCATACCCTTACTACTCAAAGATATGCACCCATACCTCACCACTAATAAACGCAAGGGTAGTGGAATCTTTCAAGAGGAATTTGCCACCGTATTCTCTAAGGTGGGAAGTGATCCCAAGAGCCGACCAAAGGATCCAAGAGTGGAAAATATATTTGAGGTCATTGAGTGCACCGAGGCACAAAACTTATTTGTGCGGGCTGCAACTCAAGAATGAAGCCAACTCTGGTGGCAAGCCTCTAAGCCCATATTGTTGGTCACAGATCCGAACCCACCGGGAACAGTTCAAGGAGTTGTTCTTGGCCAATCATTACCCGCGTAGCTTCAGAGACCGTAAAGAGACGGAATTCATGGCCTTAACTCAAGGGAATAAGACTATCCATGAGTATCAGCAGCAGTTTGAAAGCTTGTTCCATTTTGACCCTAGACATATGAGGTCAGCTGAAGAAAAGGTTGCAAGATTTCTGAAGGGATTAAAGGCATCTATTGGGTCAGTGCTTGAGGTCTTAGATTTGACAGATTGCCGGATTATGCAAAAGGCTAAGACCATGGAAGATAAGCAGAAGGGAGAACAATCCCTCACACCTGGATTGTGGAAGAGGACAAATCCATTTCCGGACATGGGCAACTCATCCAAGGTATACTGTGGGTCGTATAGTTCTGGGCCTACATATAGACAGATAGGCCATCCGCTACCCTCCTCGCCCACCGGTGGTTCTGCTCTACATCTTTTCCCCAAACACTAGTACGATACCTACAGGCCCAAGGCCGCCCCGACCTCCATCTACAGCGGGTCAAGTGCAAAGGGGCCCCACCCCAGTTTCGGCGTCATAGATCCATTGCTTTAATTGCCATTCCTATGGGCACTATACTAAAGACTGCCGGTTAGACCAGCCTTTACCTCCGCCTCCCCAAAGGGATCGACCTCCCTTAACTCGGGGAATCAACCAGGGAAGGATGTATGCCCTATCCACCGAGGAAGCCGAGGCCACATGTAAGTGGTAGAGTACATTTTAATTTAAGATTTTCCTTATGTTAAATATTGATAACTCATTGATTATATGCATTGTTGCACGTGTTCTACCTATAGCGAGCATACCACCTATGTCTTGTTTGATTCAGAGCTACATTCATTCATATCTAAGAGATTTGTTGAGAAACTTGGTATGTCACCCAGACCTAGATCATGGGATGATTGTTAGTATGCCTACCAAAGAAAGTTACAAGTTGAAGGAGGTGTATGGGCCGTGCCAGGAAATTAATGGGAAGAAATTGGATGCACAACTCATTAAATTCAACATGTAGAACTTTGACGTTATACTGGGCATGGATTGGTTGTCCGCCCATCGAGCTAATGTGATGTGTGCTGAAAAACTAATTAGGGTGACAGATGATAAAGGAAAAGAATTGGTATACCGAAAAAATAAAATGAAACGGCTAGAAAGGTCCTCGCTCCGCTCTTCAAGCCGAAGTTGTTGGAAAGTGGATGTCAAGGTTACTTAGCATCCGTATTTGATGTTGATGCAAAGGTTACGCCACTAGAAGAGGTAAAGGTGGTTAAAGAATTTTACGCCTTCCGTATGATCCGATGCATCTACCACGGATAGAGAGTTGAATTTGCCATAGACTTGATTCCGGAGCAGCTCCAAAGGTTAAAGCTCCATACAGATGGCACCATAATTGAGGGAACTATAGATGCGCTTGCAAGAATTATTGGAGAAGGGGTTCATTCCCAAGTGTTTCACCGGGTGCCCAAAGATTGTTTGTTAAGAAGAAGGATGGCACTATGATGTGCATTGATTATCGTGAATTGAATAAGCTAACCATTAAGAACCGATCCATTGCCACGCATTGATGATTTGTTTGATCAACTACAAGGTGCAAGGGTATTTTCAAGATAGACCTTAGATCGGCTATTATCACTCAAGATAAAGAGGTGACATACCCAAGACAAATGCCAGACTCTATGGTCACTATGAGTTCCTAGTGTTACTTTTGGTTAACCAATGCACCAAAAGCGCTCATGGATTTAATGAATCGAGTATTTCATGATGTCCTCGATAAATAGGTAATTATTTTTATTGATGACATCTTGATCTACTCCAAGATGTAAGAGGAGCACACTCAACACTTGAGGATGGTGTTACGAGGTTGAGATAACAACAATTGTTTGCCAAATACAAGAAATGTGAATTTTGGCTTGAGGTTGGATTCCGGGACACGAGTGTCCGAGGTGGGAATCGAGTTGGATCCCGATAAGGTGAAAGTGAGTAGAATGGAAAAGCCCTAAGAATGTCAACAAATTAGAACTTTCGGTTTTTGGATCCCATGGGCGCTTCATTGAGAATTTTGCTCGATTCAAAGACCAATGACTAAGTTAACCAAAAGGGTGTGAAATTTGAATGGGTAGAGGAATGTGAGAAGAGTTTTCAGGAATTGAAGAAGAGGTTGGTGTCGCCCCTGGGACCATCCCCGAAGCAAGTGGAATGACGCTTCACACCCAAGGCTTCCAAGGTTGGGTTGGTTGTGTTCTCATACAACGCGGTAAGGTGATAGCGTATGCATCCCGACAACTAAAGGAATATGAGAAGAACTACCCCACTCATAACTTGGAACTAGCCACATTTTTGCCCTAAAGATTTGGCGACATTATTTGTATGGGGAGAAGTGCGAGGTATACAAAGGATCACAAAAGCCTTAAGTACTTTTTCACCCAAAGAGATTTGAACATGAGGCGAGGGAGATGGCTCGAACTCATGAAGGATTATGACTGTGACATTAAAGATCATCCGCAAGGCTAATGTAGTGGCGTATCGAGTCGAAGGCATAGATCAGATCACTCTCACACTTAGCATCAGCCCACCACTGCAAGAAGCGACGCTAATGGATAAAAACCTCTTATATGAAGGAGCAACCTTAGAGCTTGAACATCAATTAGAAAACCTTACATCGTTGATTGCATCATCGGCTTAGGTGCATCCGCTTATTAGGAAAGAGGTGATAATGAAACAACCTTTGGATCTTGAATTGCAAAGGATCGTAGTTAAGATTCAAGATCAAACAATGAACAACCTCGATTTTGTTTTAGCCAACGATGGGGCATTACTGCTTCGAGGCAGTTATGTGTGCCCGATGATTTGATATACAAGACAAGATAGTGGGAAGCACACGCTCAGTACTCACTCCACCCGAAGTACAAAGATGTATAAAGACCTTAAACAAAATTAATGGTGGCCAAGCATGAGAATCACGATAGCCCTGTATGTGGCGACTTGTCTTACATGCCAGAAAGTAAAGGCTGAGAGGC
This sequence comes from Macadamia tetraphylla, assembly GCA_022985045.1. Taxonomy (NCBI): domain Eukaryota; kingdom Viridiplantae; phylum Streptophyta; class Magnoliopsida; order Proteales; family Proteaceae; genus Macadamia; species Macadamia tetraphylla. Next base: position 33,016,229 of record CM040973.1, read on the forward strand.
ATCGACCTTATGGTACTCTTCAACCACTCCCGCATGCATCGAAGTGGGATAGGATTACAATGGACTTCCATCGGACTACCATGCACACCTATGGGAATGGATGCGATATGGGTGATAGTTGATCGGCTTACTAAGACTGCTCATTTCATTCCCATCAAAACCAAGTTCTCTATGGCCAAGTTAGCACAACTTTATATGGATAACATAGTGCGCTTGCATGGAGTTCCAGTGAGCATTGTGTCAGATAGGGACCCAAGGTTCACTTCCAGATTTTGGAAAAGCTTCCAGCATGCTTTGGGATCACAATTGAATTTGAGTACTGTTTTCCACCCACAGACTGACGGTCAATCGGAGCGAACCATACAGAATTAGAAGACATGCTCGTGGCATGTGCAATGGAAATTGTGGTAGTTGAGTAGAATATATACCCCTTATGGAGTTTGCCTATAACAACAGCCTAAGCTACAATTGGGATGGCTCCATATGAGGCATTATATGGTAGAAAGTGCGTAACTCCTCCGTATTGGAATGAGGTAGGTGAACGCCAATGTTAGGACCTGAAATGACACGATGACTTGTGACAAGGTTGATGTTATTCGAGAAAGGATTAAAACAGCTACCATGTCAAAAGAGCTATGCATAACCGCAGAAAGACATTGAGTTTCGGGAGAAAAGGTGTTTC
>CM040973.1:33017010-33043743 GCA_022985045.1 Macadamia tetraphylla
TAGATTGGATTTAAAAGTAGGGTATCACATTTACCCCCTTTTGAAAACTTCCCTCAAATTGGCGATTGGTTGTCTCGAAAAGATGAGGGTACTTGGCTTGGATTTCATCCTCTTTCTCCCAAGATGCTTCTTAAAGTGAAAGATTAGCCCATCGCACCTTTACGAAGGAAATGGAGCGGTTGCGAAGGGTTTTCACTTTTCGGTCCAAGATTTCAAATGGATGCTCAGATAGGTCATATCGCTTCTAGATATTCGGTTCCACGGTAATACATGCGATGGATCATGAACGATCGCTCAAAGATGGATACATGGAATACATTATGAACATTCCCGAGTGAAGGTGGCAGAGCAAGCATATAGGCTACTGAGCCGACCTGAGCTAATATCTCAAGTGGGCCAATGTATCTCGGGCTCAACTTACCCTTTCTATGGAATCTTTGCAACCCTTTAGTAGGAGAGACCTTGAGAAACACCTTTTCTCCTACCTGAAACTCAATGTCTTTCCTGCGGTTGTCTGTATAGCTCTTTTGACATGACTGAGCTGTTTTAATCCTTTCTCGAATAACATCAACCTTGTCACAAGTCATCTGTGTCATTTCAGGTCCTAACATTCGGCGTTCACCTACCTCATTCCAATACAGAGGAGTTCTGCACTTTCTACCATATAATGCCTCATATGGAGCCATCCCAATTGTAGCTTGGAAACTGTTGTTATAGGCAAACTCCATAAGGGGTATATATTCTACTCAACTACCACACATTTCCATTGCACATGCCCTGAGCATGTCTTCTAATATCTGTATGGTTCGCTCCGATTGACCGTCAGTCTGTGGGTGGAAAACAGTACTCAAATTCAATTGTGATCCCAAAGCATGCTGGAAGCTTTTCCAAAATCTGGAAGTGAACCTTGGGTCCCTATCCACACAATGCTCACTGAACTCCATGCAAGCGCACTATGTTATCCATATAAAGTTGTGCTAACTTGGCCATAGAGAACTTGGTTTTGATGGGAATGAAATGAGCAGCCTTAGTGTCGATCAACTATCACCCATATCGCATCCATTCCCATAGGTGTGCATGGTAGTCCGATGACGAAGTCCATTGTAATCCTATCCCACTTCCAGTCTGGTACTGGGAGTGGTTGAAGAGTACCATAAGGTCGATGCCTCTCAGCCTTTACTTTCTGGCATGTAAGACAAGTCGCCACATACAGGGCTATCGTGATTCTCATGCTTGGCCACCATTAATTTTGTTTAAGGTCTTTATACATCTTTGTACTTCCTGGGTGGAGTGAGTACTCAGAGCTGTGTGCTTCCCGCACTATCTTGTCTTGTATATCCAAATCATCGGGCACACATAACCTGCCTCGAAACAGTAATGCCCCATCGTTGGCTAAAACAAAATCAGGGTCGTTCATTGTTTGATCTTGAATCTTAACTCTGATCCGCTGCAATTCAAGATCCAAAGGTTGTTTCATTATCACCTCTTTCCTAATAAACGGATGCACCTGTAAAGCCGCCAGTGATGCAATCAACGATGTAAGGTTTTCTAATTGATGTTCAAGCTCTAAGGTTGCTCCTTCATATAAGAGGGTTTCATCCATTAGCGTCGCTTCTTGCACGAGTGGTGGGCTGACTGCTAAGTGTGAGAGTGATACAGTCTATGCCTTCTGACTCGACGCATCTGCCACTACATTAGCCTTGCCCGGATGATACTGAATGTCACAGTCATAATCCTTCATGAGTTCGAGCCATCTCCTCTGCCTCATGTTCAAATCTCTTTGGGTGAAAAAGTACTTAAGGCTTTTGTGATCACGATACCTCGACTTCTCCCCATACAAATAATGTCGCCAAATCTTTAGGGCAAAATGATCATGCTAGTTCCAAGTTATGAGTGGGGTAGTTCTTCTCATATTCCTTTAGTTGTCGGGATGCATACGCTATCACCTTACCGCTGTATGAGAACACAACCAACCTAACCTTGGAAGCGCCGGTAGACTGCATTCCACCGGTTTTCGTGGATGGTCAAGACAGGGCCGACACCAACCTCTTCTTCAATTCCTGAAAACTCTTCTCACATTCCTCTACCCATTCAAATTTCACACCCTTTTGGTTAACTTAGTCATTGGTGCCGAGATCCGAGCAAAATTTCATGAAGCGCCAAGAGTATCCACCAAACCCAAGAAAGTTCTAATTTCAAAGGACATTCTTAGGGCTTTTCCATTCTACTACCGCTTTCACCTTATCAGATCCAACTCGATTCCGCCTCGTACACTACGTGTCCCAGAATCCAACTTGCTCAAGCCAAAATTCACATTTCATCAGATTTGGCAAACAATTGTTGTTATCTCAACCTCTCGTAACACCATCCTCAAGTGTTGAGTGTGCTTCTTCCGTTTTGGAGTAGATCAAGATGTCATCAATAAAAATAATTACCTATTTATCGAGGACATCATGAAATACTCGATTCATTAAATCCATGAACGCTGCTGGTGCATTGGTTAACCCAAAAGTAACACTAGGAACTCATAGTGACCATACCGAGTCCTGAACGCTGTCTTGGGTATGTCACCGCTCTTTATCTTGAGCTGATAATAGCCTGATCTAAGGTCTATCTTCGAAAATACCCTTGCACCTTGTAGTTGATCAAACAAATCATCAATGCGTGGCAATGGATACCGGTTCTTAATGGTTAGCTTATTCAATTCCTGATAATCAATGCACATACGCAAGCTGCCATCCTTCTTCTTAACAAACAATACTGGGGCACCCCAAGGTGAAACACTTGGGCGAATGAACCCCTTCTCCAATAATTCTTGCAACTGCATCTATAGTTCCCTCAATTCGGCTGGTGCCATCCTCGTATGGAGCTTTTAGACACCGGAGCTGCTCCAGAATCAAGTCTATGGCAAATTCCAACTCTATCCGCGGTAGATGCATCGATCATCCGAAAGACGCCGAAAATTCTTTAACCACCTTTACCTCTTCTAGTGGCGTAACCTTTGCATCAACATCAAGTATGTATGCTAAGTAACCTTGACATCCACTTTCCAACAACTTTACGGCTTGAAGAGCGGAGACGAGGACCTTTCTAGCCCGCTTCATTTTATCTCGCCGGTATACCAATTCTTTTCCTTTATCATCTCGTCACCCTAATTAGTTTTTCAGCACACATCACATTAGCTCGATGGGCGACAACCAATCCATGCCCAAGATAACGTCAAAGTTCTACATGTTGAATTTAATGAGTTGTGCATCCAATTTCTTCCCATTAATTTCATGGCACGCCCATACACCTCCTTCAACTTGTAACTTTACCGGTAGGCATACTAACAATCATCCCATGATCTAGGTCCCGGTGACATACCAAGTTTCTCAAAAATCTCTTAGATATGAATGAATGTGTAGCTCTCTAATCAAACAAGACATAGGCTGGTATGCTCGCTATAGGTAGAACACTTGGTGCAACAATGCATATAAGTACAACAGGTTATCAATATTTAACATAAGGGAAAATCTTAAATTAAAATGTACCTGCTACCACTTCGTGGCCTCGCCTTCCTCAAGGATAGGCATACATCCTTCCCCACGGTTGATTCCCCGAGTTAAGGGAGGTCGCACGCAGAGGGTCGATCGAGGGTAAGGCTGGTCTAACCCGACAGTCTTTAGTATAGTGCCCATAGGAATGGCAATTAAAGCAATGGATCTATGACGCTGAAACTGGGGTGGGGCCCCTTTGCACTTGACCTCAGAGATGGAGGTCGGGCGCCTTGGGCCTCAGAGGTATCGTGACTAGTGTTTGGGCGAAAAGATGTAGAGCCCAACCACCACCGGTCGAGGAGGGTAGCCAGATGGCCTATAGGGTGTCTATATGTAGGCCCGAACTATACGACCCACAAGATACCTTGGATGAGTTGCCCATGTCCGAAATGGATTTGTCCTCTTCCACAATCCGTGTGAGGGATTGTTCTCTTCGCTATCTTCCATGGTCTTAGCCTTTGCATAATCTCGCCATAACTGTCAAATCTAAGACCTCAAGCACTGACCCAATAGATGCCTTTAATCCCTTCAGAAATCTTGCAACCTTTTCTTCAGCTGACCTCATATGTCTAGGGTCAAAATGGAACAAGCTTTCAAACTGCTGCTGATACTCATGGATAGTCTTATTCCCTTGAGTTAAGGCCATGAATTCCGTCTCTTTACGGTCTCTGAAGCTACGCGGGTAATGATTGGCCAAGAACAACTCCTTGAACTGTTCCCAGGTGGGTTCCGGATGCGCGGCCAACAATATGGGCTTAGAGGCTTGCCACCAAGAGTTGGCTTCATTCTTGAGTTGCAGCCCCGCACAAATAAGTTTTTGTGCCTCAGTGCACTCAATGACCTCAAATATATTTTCCAGCTCTTGGATCCACTGGTCCGGCTCTATAGGATCACTTCCCACCTTAGAGAATACAGGTGGCAAATTCCTCTTGAAAGATTCCACTACCCTTGACGTATTATTCGTCGGTAGGTAATTGGGTGCATATGCCGAGTAGTAAGGGTATGGAGGGGGCACCATATACGGAGGAGTGCTGAGTGGCTGAATTGGAGGTGTAACTCCAACTTGTGGCCCCGTGTCAGACCCTACAGGTGGGTCCTATGGAGTAAGTATCCGGGGAGGTTGACCGGTTTGAGAAAGGTCTAACTGTTGCTGTATAGCAGCCATAAATGCCCGCTGCTGTTGCAGCATTTGTTGCTGGAAGGCTTGTTGTGACTGCTGAATTATGGTTACAACATCACCCGGAGTGATGACCGGTGGAGGATCCGGAAGTGTAGTCACAGGTGGGTCCCCTTGTGTCACACCCTGACCAAAGATTTCTTGAGGTTGTGGGAGTGGGGTTTGCCCCACAGAGCAGGACCTCCTAGGATTTGGTGGTCGACCGACCGGGCGATGACCTCGCGAGGTACCTCATGCATTGCTACCGGATCTAGTACGTACCATCGTGTCCTTGCACCTGGAACATACCATACATACATTGGTTAATCACCTCAGAATTTATATCAGCACATAATCATATGCCAACGCACGGGATATTATAACGTATGATGTTTTGCAACTAGCCATAGCTTAATCCCAAAAATACGGGGCTAGCTTCAACAAGTAGGACGATGGTCCCACTCGTCTATATGGTGCTAGCCACACACCCCCCATTTTTTTTTCATATATATAACACCTCCATCCCCCCCCCTTTTTCTGTATTTTCTCCCAACTAGAGGGTGCCACCATGGGCAGCTGGTCGGCTCGAGGCGTAATACTAAGTGGCTTTTAAGCCCCTGTTCCTCTTTTTCTCTCATTCCTTCCCCCTTCTCTCACTCAGGGGATTTTTAAGGGTTCCTTGACGCTTCCACTCGCGATCTCACTCAACGATTCCGCGGATTTTGGGAAGATCCAACTCCTCCACTCTCAAGTAAGTCTCTTCTCCATTTCTCTTCTTGGAACGTGTACTTTGGAGGTAGAATCCATGTGTAGTCCCCAATCTTGAATTTTTCCCATGTTTCCTTCCATAGAACAATCATTCCATGAGAATGTGATGTTCTCTTTGTGATTCATGCATAGTTTTAGGCTTTACTTCACAATTTATGAGAGAAATCCCAACCGTGCCCTAATTTTCTCCAATTTGGGGCTTTCCTCTATCTTTACTCTTTTCTCCCCAAATAACAACTCAAATGACATTCTTTATGCCTGATTTGCACTTATAATGTTGGAGAGATCATGGAAATTTGTGTATACTTGAAATCCCATCCCTTTCCATGAAAACCCATCTCTTTTCCATGAAAACCCATCTCTTTTGTGTTGGGTTTCTATGATTTTCTTCCCATCACTTCATACTTGTGGACAACTTAAATCTATTTCATTCCTTGCACCTCAATGTCATAATAGAAGATTTCTTTGCATGCATTAGATTGTATAATGATGGCATTTCATTCATATACATGTAAGCTTCAAGCTTTACTCTATTGTGAGACTTTTCATTTTCTTAGATTGAACTTGCACATCGAGGTTTGGGGGGTTTGCAATGTGCTAGTGGATATCATGTTTTGGGGGCTTCCTCCTATTCATTTCTCAATGATTTATCCACTCCTCTTCCTATCACAATTCCACATTATGCATTTAGGTGCATTTACATGCACTTGCTCACCCATCTATTTGTTTCCTTTGCTATGCAACATCCTTACTTATCATTGTTTCCTCTCTTTTCATACTAGGATGTCTTCTTGCAAGGGCAAGGAACCCGCATCCTCTTCCACTCAACGTAGGGCCACAACTTCCAAGCGGAAGAGTGCAGGGACTAGTTTCCACCTCGCAGTGGCAACAAGGACCCGCCCTATCGACCCTTCCGACACGATGAGGGACTCTTCCGAAGTTCAGAGGCAGCAACCAACTGGCAGACCTTCCTAAAGAGGTCTATGATGATGGAGAAGACCGTGGTAATCAGCGATTTCCACAAGGTTCAACTTTATAAGAGATTCACCGCCCTGGGTTGGCAGTCTATCCTCAACATAGATCGTCGGTGCTACGAGCAACTGGTTAGAAGATTCTACTACAATTTGGAGGTCTCTTACAAGTATGGGGAATATTCAATAACTAGCATGGTGAAGGGGGTGAACATTCACTTGACTGTGGACACCCTTACTAGCATTTTGGACATTTCTTCAGTTGGGCATCATTTATACAGTCCCCCAAGGAGTAAGCCCATGGGCCCATCCTTAAGTTTGGAGACACAGGACCATATTTACGAGACCATCTGTGGCAGCAAGGAGCGTTCAGATTCCGAGACGAAATTTTACTCAGAGGTTCGTGTGTTTGCTCGTTTAGTTCAGTTCAATTTGCTCCTTAGAAGAGGTCACCGAAACCAGGTAGGCTTCATGGCGGCCTACATAGCTTTCTGCATCTATGAAACCAGGTAGGCTTCATGGCGGCCTCACACCCCGAGGACGGAGGGTTCCCATATGGTAGGATCCTCACCAGGACCTTTGAGTTATTTGGGGTGGATCTGAGTGGCGAGGAGGGAAAGACTCCAGCAGACAAGTTTGACAGGGGAAACCTACTGAGGATGGGTCTCCACACGCTCATGGATGTACCTCAGAGAGCAGGAGCTCAAAGAGGCAGGGACAGGGGGAATGCCCATAGGGAGGATGTTCCCATGGAGGAGGATTCTAGTGAGGAGGATGAGGATTATGTTCCTCAGTTCGAGGAGGAGGATTTCCTGGATGAGGATATCCTCGAGGAGGAGCCTCTTGATTCAAGAGGTGCTGATTCTGGCTTCACGGGGGCTGCAGGCCCATAGTATAAAGCCCCATCACCTGAGAGTGGTGCATTTGATTTTGAGAGCATGATGACTGCTATGAGGGCCTTGAAAGAAAGGCAAGATCAGTTGCTAAGAAGACTAGATGAGAGTGCTTCTAGAGAGGAAAACATCTTGGAAAGGCCAGCTACCTTAGAGAGTTCTTTCCTAAGATTAGGCGAGGACTTGGATACAACAGCCAACGCCATTTCAGCGGATTTTTTTTTACTCTGGAGGGATGTACAACTGGTGAACTCTAGGTTTGATTACTACGACCGTCGGCTCAAGGTTAGATCGAGACCTAGGAGGGATGGAGTAGTGGAGTTAGACGATGATGAGGGTCTCTGAGGACTTAGCTCGCCCGTCTACATCAGCTTCTCACTTGTCTCCATGTGGTTCATATTATTATTTTTCTTTGTACTTTTTCCTTCTCTGTAATTGGACTTGATAGTATGGTGTTGTGATGATATTTGGTGACTTGTGGTTGGTTTGGTATTGATTATACTTGTTGGTATATATATACATGTTGTCTATCAGATGCTTGTGTGAAAAATTTTGGAAATCTTGTTTTAGCGTCGTTATGTCATTTAAATTTCGTAAATCGCACTGATGGGTTATGGAATCAAATAACTAATTTTTCATTTATTCCAAATAAACCTTCTCTAACGCATGCCATGAAATGCGTTAACTAAATGCAACCATTATTATTACTTTCTTTCTTTGGCTTTTAACTCTTTAAAGCTTTTACATTTACCCAATCCCATTTCCTATTATAGATTCTATGGGGTCTAAATGGTATGCTATGAGTGAATAGAGCATCGCGCTCTGATACCACCATTGTCACACCCTGCTCAACTAACGGATTGGTGACCGGTTAACTCCGTTAACCCAAACCGCCAGATCATCTCGATACAAGATCCAACCACAAAGATACACACATCTAAGATCAATGTTCAAAAGTTCAATGAAGACTTAATTTACCTAGAATACTTTAATATACTTGATACCTAAATTGTAGTATATAGATAAATACACGGGCCCGCAGTATGATATTTACACAAAAAGAATAACAATTCACGATCAAGTACACAAAATGGGTCATCAAAAGAATAAAAAGTATAACCGCACGCATCAATATCAGGTCCCGCAGAAGACACTTCTTGCACGCAACTGGCCGTGCTCATATTCCTCAGGAACCCACCAATCCTCTTCGGGGAATTCAACTATGGGGCCCGACCCTTGATCTTCAGGCTGGTGACCTGTAAAATCATCTAAAAGAGGTGTACATGTGGGATGAGCTCACTAGCTCAGTAAGTGAAAAGAAGGACCACACAATAGTCCACACAACAATCACAACCATATGCACTATATGCTATGCAATTCATTTTAAATCACATCCACCTAAACAACATTACTAAGTCTTTGGTTTAGTGCTACTACAACCACATCGCAAGATATACCTGTGCACGAGCCGCTAACTCCATCCCGCGACACGCCCATAGGGTCACGGAGAAGGCCCACCGTGAGTACTCAAAAAGTAAAGCATGCCAACCATCGCTCTCAACATAAAAGTAAATGATAAAAATAAAGGTGCCGACTCCAAGAATTTAAAAGCAAGACGATTGGCCCTCTTGAATATACCACCGAGGTTGCCGATTGCCCTAATGACCATGGCGATGTCTAACCGCCACAAGGACTACAACCGCACCACCGCTTCCCAAATGATAACCCAATATCTCAACCCTCATGAAGGGTCGAGCACGGAAGATGATAATCCTAAGCCGATGTCCTATATGACCTAGTACGATTGCATAGTGCCATCAAGGCCCCATTCCACGGGCCACCAATGCACTCGCTTCAAGCCGACACGACATCTAGTCTAATAATGCATCATGCACAATGATCCCATCATTCATCACATAAGCACATCATCATTTAGCATTGAGAAAGTAAAACACAATACATGTCATAATCATATGAGGATGGCTAAGCTACACATAATTTGCATGATGACATGGCTAGTCTAGATACAATTAAATGAATGCCAAACAAGCCTTAAAATAAGGCCAAACATCCTCTCCCCACTTACTTGTCATGTACAAAGACTCATGCCCGGTACGGGTGAGATCCCAGACAGAAACGTAAATTTTGGTGAACCTATCATAAGTGAATGGGGTTAGCATTTCACCACTTTGGGATCAAAACTAACAAGGTTTGATGACATAATCATGTTTAGAATCATAAAAGAAGGTCAGACGTCTGCTTTGGTCCATTCGACACAAAAATCACGTTGGGGGCCTCTCGGGTGGGTCAGACAGCCCACTAGTCACGGCCCATCGGTCTTCATAGGTGGGCGGGTCGGCCCATCTGTCTTGAGCGGCGGGAAATTCAGCCCATTGATCAAACTGTTGGTCGGCCCATCGATGGGGGGGCCAAGGGTCTGCTAGGACCGACGGAGTGTTGGCTCACCAACGGCTCCGTGAGGTCGCTCCACCGCTTCGACCTAACGCGTGTCGGCCCACCGGTCGCCCACCGATCTTGACCTTTGGGCAAGTTGGCCCATTGATCGCCCACTGGTAGGCTCACCGGACGCCTGTAGGGTCTGTTCTCCGGCGCCGCTTGGCCCACCGGTCTCAAATTTCACCGAGAGGGCTAAAAAATGTCATTTTTCTTAAAACTTTCTCCAGTCTTTGGGGAAACAAATGGGGCTTTTTCAAACCCATTTTCCACACATTCAAGGTCTCATAAGATGATTCTAACCTAGATCTAAGTTAGATTTAAGGATTGGAAAGCCATCTTACCTTTTTTGCTCAAGAACTCTTTCAAAACCCCAAAAATCACTTCTTAGCTCAAGAAATCACCAATGCTTCTCCAACCTAGTAAACACTTCTTCAAATCCTTCAAAATCAACACATAGACCATCTATCAAACCTTAGATTCGCCATCTCAAGGGGGATTTACAAGATCTCAAGGAACTCTACCCAAATCAAGGGTTTTACTTGGGTTTGGTGAAAGTTTAAGAAACATAGCCTTTGCTCACCTCTAATCGTAGATCTCGTGTTGGGAATCACTCTTCAGTGTCGAATGGGAAGATCAACCCTTGGCGCCTTAAATCCATTTCTTCTTCCTCTTCCTTCCCTTTTCCTCTTCTCCGCTCTCTTTCTCCTTCTTTCTCTCTCCTCTTAATCTTCTCACCAACATCTAAATGTAATAAATGAGATATTAAAAAACACAAAACAATGCTATTTATACTTTCCTAAAACAACTAGTAACCACATGGGTGGGTCACTCAGGTGGGCGGATGCGCCCACCTGTGACCGCCCACCTGAGAGCCGAAAATCTGCCAACAAGTGGGATTTCGATGGAATTCGACTCTCGGCGCGTATCTCACTCTCGGCACAAGTTATATTCTACGTATGCACTTTAGGATACAGCTACATACCGGCATTACCCATACATGGCCTTATGATACATGCATGTGCACGGCTTGGGTACACCCGTCTCCTCTGGCACTGACTCGAACTTGTCTGGCCAACCTGTGTTCAAAGTCACCCTTGCCATCATGGTCCATAAGGAACCTGCCTTAACCCTCTCCGCTGGTCCTCAAGATGGTTTAATCGGGTCAATCGTGTAATTAGACCCGGTTTAAAAAGTAGGGTATCACAAATATTGCTAGGATAGTGATACCACAGATTGACTACGAAGAGAAGAGGAAGATTTTTCGTTTTGCATTGATTGGGCATGTCAACTTTCGATTGATTTCTTTAGATGATCTTCATCAAGAAGCTAGGGGAAAATGGAACTTGAGTCAAGGAGTAATAATGCACCCCTTGGGGAAGGGTTTCGTTATCTTCTAGGTCCATTGCGAAGGAGACAAAGCAATAGTATGGAGGCGTAGTCCATTAAAAATGGAGGGGGGGGGATCAGTTGATCAGGTTTCAGTACTGGGAACCTGATTTCAATATACATGAAAAATAGGCCTTAACCAAGCTTGTCTGGGTTTGTTTCCTGGTCCTTCCCTAGAGTGTTGGCACAAGAACGTTCCTTCTCTCTATTGCTTAAGTGGTCAAGGCTCCGTAGGCTTGGATAGTTACACCCGCCAGGGGCTGTTGGGTTATTATGCTAGAGTCCTAATTAAAGTAGATATTTCTGAATCATCCTCAAGGATCGATGAAGTCCAAGTAGAGCGTCTGGAACTAGGAACCACCAAGGTATTCGGGGTTTCACCAAATAATCTTATATGAAGATGGTTTTGAGCGATGTTGTAATACCCCGCTCTTAAGCCCGGTCGATTTTATGTTGAACTGTTTAACCATGCAGAACCGAGCCGAGGAAATTAGAGCGGTTCCTTATGGGCTATGATGGCACGGGTGACCTAAACACCGGCTGGCCCGACAAGTCCAAGCCAAGGCTAAGAGACGGAGTGCCCAAACTGTACGTGCACCTACCATAAGGCTATGTACGGATAAACAGTATTAGATCTGTATTTTAAGGTATATACGTATGCTACATCAGATAGCTTGGGGTGGGGTTCTACGAGGTCCCAACCCGTCAAAATCCCAAGTTTTGGCTCTGTGGTAGGACATGGGTGCACCCACCGAGTGACCCATCCAAGAGCACTATTCACTTAATTAGGAATGGTATATAAGGTTTATGATTTTCTTTTCTTCCCATTTATTACCCTCAGACGCTGGTGAGAAAAGTAAAGAGGAGAGAGAAAGAAGGGAAGAAGAAAGGAAGAGAAGGAAGGGAAGAAAAGGGATTTCAGCGGCGTCAAGCTCGGTCTTCCCATTACGGTGCCGGAGAGTGATCTTCAACTCTAGATCTACAGTTGGAGGTAAGAAAAGTTGGTTTGTGAACATTCACCATACCCAAGCTTTAAACCCTTGATTCGAGTATGGTTTCTTGAGATCTTGTAAATACCCTTTGAAATGATGAATCTAAGGTTTAATAGATGATTTATGTGTTGATCTTGAAGGATTTGAAGAGATATTGACAAGGTAGAAGAAGCATTGTGAGTTTGAAGTGATTTGGAAGGTTTGAGGTCGTTCTTCAAAAAGAAGGTAAGATGGGTTCTCACTTGAATCTAACCTAGATCTAGGTTAGAACCATCCTATAGGACCTTGAAGGTGTGAAGAATGGTGGAAAGCCCCATTTGATTCCCCAAAGAATGGAGAAAATGGGGAAGAAACAAAGGTCTTTTCCGCCAAGACCGTGGGTACAACCGTGGGCTCCTACTCACTGTGGGTACCACCGAGAAGGCTGGAGGTCCTCCCCAACCGGCGGTACAACGATGGGTACTACTGCGGGCTCCTACCACCGTCCAAACCGTGGGTAAAACCGGTGGTAGAAAATCACCGCCCACTCCACCCATGTGGCCCTCAAGGTGATCCTTATGTCCGATCGAACCCAAATCGGACGGGTGACCTTCTTTGGCATTCTAAACACGATTTTGACATCGGATTTCATTAATTTTGATTCTAAAATGGTGAAGTGCTAACCTGCTCAATTATGTTAGGTTCACCAAATCCTACCCGATTCCCCGATCTCACCGCTTTAACGGGAATCCTTATACGCACAAGTAAGTGGGAAGAGGACGCTGGCCTTGTTTCAAGGCATTTGTTTGGCATTCATTTAATTATATCTAATCTAGTCATGTCATTATGAATATGCTATATAGATTAGTCATTCCACACATTGATGTGCATATATGCTATGTTTACTTTTCAAATGCCAATTGAATGAGATGTTTATATGTTGAATGTGGACATCATGGTGCATAATGCATTGATAGACTAGATACAGAGTCGGCTTGGAAACGAATGCATTGGTGGCCTCGTGGAATGGGACACGAGGCACTATGCACATGATTTATTGTCATATAGGAGCATGCGGTATTAGGATTCTCACCATCCGCGTACACAATTCTTCCCAACAGGGTTATGTTGGGTTGCCATTTGGGGAAGTGGGTCGCGTTGTCGGACACTCGGTTAGGCATTATGCCCGACGAGTCATGTAGGACAATGACAACCGTGGTACATTCAAGAGGGCCAATCGATCGCTTTTTAAATTGCTCGAGTCAAGACCTTTATTTTCACCATTTACATTTCGCTTGAGAGCCGGTGGACGACATTGTCTTTACTTTTCCGAGTACTCACGGTGGGCCTTCTCCGACAGCCCTATGGGGATATCAGGAGGGAGTTCGTGGCTCGACTCGAGTATACAAGACCGTGGTTGTAGTAGCACTAAAACCAAAGACTTAGTAATGTTACTTAGGTGGATGTGATTTAAAATGTATAGCATGGCATGTAGTGCATATGATGTGTTGTGATGTGTGGACCACGGTGGTCCATCTTTCTACTTATCGAGCTAGTGAGCTCATCCCACGGTACACCCCCTTTTAGATGATTTTGCAGTCATACATCCGAGGAGCATGGGGTGGGTCCCACAATGAAGTTTTCTCAAGAGGACCTGTGGACCTCGAGGAGTTAGAGCACGGCACCGACCGCCAGGCGAGAGCGGTCATGGACAGCAGCTCGAGGCCGAGCTGAGCTCCACCTTGGAGGCCATGTTGAGCTCCACTTCCGAGGCCGAGCTGAGCTCTTCTATGTGATGCCGAGCTGGGCACAACCCCTGATGCCGAGCTGAGCTCCAGCCTTGAAACCGAGCCGAGCTGGTACTGATGGTTTTGATGATTTCGCATATACTTGGTATTTGAATCATATTCTTTGTGTATATATCATGCCTTCGGGCCAAATGTATATAATTATTGTATCACCATTCGTATCAAGTATATGGGATTTATTCACAGTAAAACTTAGTCTTCCGCCGATCCGATGAACTTATGTTAGAGTGCGATGGTGGTGGAATACAAGATCCGATGATCCCGGTGTTTGGGTTAACTGTTAACTCGTCACCGCCCGTTCAGCAGAACGGTGTGATGATGTGGTTACTGCAAGAAGATGGGACACAATGTTTCAACTTGGCTGGAAAAAAATCAAACAATGAGCAGAAATGCAAAAGATGCAGCGTCAGTGGATTCCCGTGCTATGTCGATGATGGAGTTCACTCGGTTGAGTCAACTCGGTGGGGTCAAACTCCATCGATGGCAATTCCTATATCGATGCACCTTTCAAAATCTTCCCATACATAGAACCTCTTCTAAAGGTACAAAGAGAGGGAAGGAATTCAATCGATGTGGATTCTCCATTTATGGAAAACATTCATTAGAATGATTCCATAAGATTCTCCTCTATTTCAAATCAAGAAACGAATATGCAAGGAGGAATTACATCGCCCCGGACTCTCTTGAGTCAAATCCTCTTTATGAAGAAAGTCCATCATGCAAGATTTGAACAATCTTGCCAACCGCTCTCAATTGGAAGAGGGTGAGGTAAGCGGTCTGATTTGGACTTGGTCCTGTGTAGTGCTGACCCATCTCGAGGAAGAGGATCAAAACATCCAACAAAGTTGGCTTTCGTGAAGCTATGGTAGAGAGGTTGCTCCCTTGCTTAACCGGCCAAGGAGGGAGGCTTCAGTCAGAGGTGGAGGTGGAGGATACCATTCAAGAGGAGGAAGGATTCCTCCCATGCTCGCCCTCGTGCATCTCAAGGTGATTCTTTCCAACATCCCCGGCATGCGAGGTCGTGAATGGTAGAGCAGCCTTAAATTTCCCAGAGGTTGATGCAATAGACAAGGCCATTGCTGCCCATGAGAAAGGTGCAGCTGGTCCTTTGAAGGGAGGAAAACAAAGTAAGAAAAAAGGAGGTTGACAATGCTCATTAATCTCTTAAATTGTCTAATGAGAGTCCTCTTCTAGAATATCAGAGGTGTGAAGAAGGCCGCTGGCACTAGATGTCACACCCCGTTCACACAAAACTGGACTGGTGACCGAGTTAACTCTGATTAACCTAAACCTGCCAGATCATCTGATACAGTACTCTACCACAGCATACCCACATCTAAGATGAGTGTTCAAAAGTTCATCTAAGACTTAAATTACTCAGAATATCCTAATATACTTGATACCCAAATTGTAGTATATAGCTAAGTACATGTGGGCCCACAGGCATGATATTTACACAAAAGAATAACAATTTAAGTATCAAGTACACAAAAGGGGAGGTCATCAAAATAATCAAAAATTGAAATCATGTACGGTGTCATTATTGCGGTCCCGCAACACAGCCCTCGCACATGAAATCAACACCGTGCTCATACTCTTCATGGATCCACCAATCCTCAATAGGACACTCGACTGTGGGGTCTGACTCCTGATCTTTAGGCGGGTGACCTACAAAATCATCTAAAAGAGGTGTGCACGTGGGATGAGCTCACTAGCTCAGTAAGTGAAAAGAAAGACCACACAAATATTCACATCTATATGCACTATATGCCATGCAATTCATTTTAATCTTATCCACCTAAACAACATTACTAAGTCTTAAGTTATGTGCTACTCACAACCACAAGAAAGGATACCCCTGCACGAGTCCCAAACTCCATCCCGCAATACGCCTATAGGGTTGTCAGAGAAGGCCCACCGTGAGTACTTAGAAAAGTAAAGCATGCCGACTCATGCTCTCAACATAAAAGTAAATAATGTAAATGTAAAGGTGCCAACTGCAATTTAAAAGCAAGACGATTGACCCTCTTGAATATATCACCGAGGTTGCCAATCGTCCTAATGACCCGCTCGGCGATGTTCAACCGCCACAAAGGACTGATAACTATGACCACTAATTCCCTAAGGGATAACCCAACACTCAACCTCTCGTTGGGAAGGGTCGAGTACAAAGAATGATAATCCTAAACCACATGCTCCTATATGACAAAGTACGATTGTATAGTGCCACCACGCCCCATACCACGGGCCACCAATGCACTCGCTTTCAAACCGACTATATGCCTAGTCTAATAATTCATCATGCACAGTAATCCAACCATTTATCACATAAGTACATCAATCATTTGGCATTTAGAATGTAAAGCACAACACACATATCATAATCATTTGTTTAGAATGCACAAACAATGCGGCAAATGGCATATGAGGATGACTAATCAATATATAATTTGCATGATGACATGGCTAGTCTAGATACAATTTAATGATGAAAAACAAGCTTAAAATAAAGTCAAATGTCCTCTCCCACTTACTTGTTGGGTATAAAAGCTCACGCTCTGCACGGATAAGATCCGCGTGAGAAATGTAAATTTAATAGAACCTATCATAAGCTTAATGAGGTTAGCATTTTACCACCTTGGCCAAACTAACGATGTTCAATATTTAAATCATGTTTAAAATCATAAAAGAAGGTTACCCGCCGCTTTAGGCCCATTTGGGCTCAAAATCCACCAGGGCCAACATGCGCATACCCCACCTGTTATTGTCTATCGCTCCAACAGTGGGCTATCTAGCCCACCGTTCAACTCGATGGGCCCTCAAAGTGGTGGATTGCCATGGCTTCGTCTACTGCTGGAACTAAGGTGTGCTCAACAAAGTGGCGACTTGGCCCGACGGTCTTCGCCCACTTGTGGGGGTGGATATCAACTTTCACCTTTGAAACATTCCTCAACCTTGGAAAAATTAAATAGGGTTGTTCCGATCATATTTTCCACACATCTAAAGTCTTATAAGATGATTCTAACCTAGATCTAAGTTAGATTTAAGGATTGAAAAGCAATCTTACCTTTTTTGCTCAAGAACTCTTCCAAAACCCCAAAATCACCTTTTAACTCAAGAAATCATCAATGCTTCTCAAATCTTGTAAACACTTCTTTAAACCTTCAAAATCAACACATAGATCATCTATTAAACCTTAGATTCATCATCTCAAGTGGGATTAATAAGATCTCAAGGAACTCTACCCAAATCAAGGGTTTCACTTGGGGTTTTGTGAAAGTTTAAGAAGTATAGACTTCGCCACCTCAAATCGAGGTCTCGTGTTGGGGATTATTTTTCCGGTGCCGGAATGAGAAGATCAAACCTTGGCATCGCTTAAAATCATTTCTTCTCTTTTCTTTCCTTTCTTCTTCTTTGTTCTCTTTTCTTCCTTTCTTTTCTCTCTTTTACTCTACTCACCAACTCTTTAATGCATCAAATGAAAAAAGAAAAACGAATAAGTACTAGTTATACTAGAGAATATCTAGTAGCCACATGGGTGGGTCACACAGGTGGGACCACCCACTTGTTGGTCGAAACTTAGCCAAACAATTGAGATTTCGATGGAATTCGACTCTCGGCATGTATTTCACTCTCAGCACAAGATATATAATATGTATACACTTTAGGAAACGGCTACATATCAGCATTACCCATACATGGCCTTATGATACGTGCATGTACACGGCTTGGGTACACCCGTCTCCTTTGGCACTTATTCGACTTATCCGCCAACCGTGTTCAAAGTCACCCTTGCCATCATGGTCCATAGGGAACCCGCCTTAACCCTCTCTGGTTCGGGTCCTGCATGGTTAAACCAGGTCAACCGTGTAAGTAAACCAGGTTTTAAAAGTAGGCTATCACATTTACCCTCCCCCCTTTTTAAAAATTTCGTCCTCGAAATTGACGTACCTGGTTGTTCGTAAAGATGAGGGTATTTGGCTTGGATTTCATCTTCTTTCTCCTGTGATGCTTCTTAAGTAAATGGTTAGCCCATCGCACCTTTACAAAGAAAATGGAGGGGTTTATGAAGGGTTTTCACTTTACGATCCAAGATTTCATTTCTGTTCTTTATAGGTCATATCCGCTTCTAGATATTCTGGTTCCACAGGTAATACATGCGATGGATCGTGAACGTATCGCTTCAGCATAGATACATGGAATACATTATAAACATTTTCAAGCGAAGGTGGAAGAGCAAGCATGTAGGCTACTAAGCCAACCCGAGTTAAAATCTCAAATGGGCCAATGTATCTCGGGCTCAACTTACCCTTTCTATGGAACCTATGCAACCCTTTAATAGGAGAAATCTTGAGAAACACCTTTTCTCCTGCTTGAAACTCAATGTCTTTCCTGTGGGTGTTTGCATAGCTCTTTTGACGCTACTGAGCTACCTTAATCCTTTCTCGAATAACATCGCCCTTGTCATATGTCATCTGTATCATTTCGGATCCTAACATTCGGCATTTGCCTACCTCATTCCAATACAGAGGAGTTCTACACTTCCTACCATATAATGCCTCATATGGAGTCATTCCAATTGTAGCTTGATAACGCTGTCATAGGCAAACTCCATAAGGGTATATATTCTTCCCAACTACTACACATTTCATTGCAAGCCCGAGCATGTCTTCTAATATCTCAGATGGTTCGCCCGACCGACCATCACCTGGGGTGGAAAGCAGTACTCAAGTTCACTTATGATCCCAAAGCATGCTGAAAACTTTTTCAAAATTTGAAAGTGAACCTTAGGTTCCTATCTGGCACAATGCTCACTGGCACTCCATGCAAGCGCACTATGTTATCCATATAAAGTTGTGCTAACTTGGCCATAGAGAATTTGGTCTTGATGGGAATGAAATGAGCAGTCTTAGTAAGCCGATCAACTATCACCCAAATCGCATCCATCCCCTTAAGTATGCATGGTAGTCCGGTGACAAAGTCCATCGTAATCCTATCCCACTTCTAGTCTGGTATTGGGAGTGGCTGAAGAGTACCATAAGGTCGATGCCTCTCACCTTTACTTTTGGTATGTAAAGTAAGTCGCCACATATAGGCCTATTGTGGTTTTCATGTTTGGCCACCAAGAGTTTTGTTTGAGGTCCTTATACATCTTTGTACTTCTCGGTGAAGTGAGTACTCGAGCTATGTGCTTCGCACTATCTTATCTAATATCTTCAAATCATCGGCAACACAACCTACCTCAAACAACAATGCCCCATCGCTAACTAAAACGGTTAGGGTTATTCATTGTTTGCTCTTGAATCTTACTTCTCATCCGCTGCAACTCAGATCCAAAGGTTGTTTTATTATCCCCTTACCTAATAGACAGATGGACCAGAGAGCTGCCAATACATTTAACCATTTAATGTTTTATAGTTGATGTTCAAGCTCTAAGGCTGCTCCTTCATATAAGAGGGTTTCATCCATTAGCATCACCTCTTGTACAAAGTTGTGGGTGACGCTAAGTATGAGAGTGACAACTGGCTCTTCCGACTCAACGATCTCGCCACTACATTAGCATTGCCTGATGATATCAATGTCACGCCATAATCCTTCATAAGCTCGAGCCTCTCCTCCGCCTCATATTCAAATCTCTTTGGGTGAAAAAGTACTTAAGGCTTTTGTGATCACTGTGATATCTCTGATTTCTCCCATACAAATAATGTTGCCAAATCTTTAGGAAAAAATTACTACGTTAGTTCCAAGTTATGAGTGGGGTAGTTCTTCTCATATTCCTTTAGTTGTCGGATGCATACGCTATCACCTTACCACGTTGCATTAGAAAACAACCCAACCCGACCATAGAAGCATCAGTGTAAACTGTCATTCCACCTATGCCTTCAGGGAAGGTCAACACAAGGGCTGACACCAACTTTTTCTTCAATTCCTAAAAACTCTTCTCACATTCCTCTATCCATTCAAATTTTACCCCCTTTTGGTTAACTTAGTCATTGGTGCTGAGGTCCAGCAAAATTTCAATGAAGCCCGAGTAGTACCTACTAAACCCAAGAAACTTTTAATTTCGTAACGCTTTTGGGGTTTTTCCACTCTACTACGCTTTCACCTTATCAGATCCACCTCGATTCCATCCTTAGACACTACGTGTCCCAGAATCTAACTTGCTTAAGCCAAAATTCACCTTATTGTATTTGGCAAACAATTGTTATTCTCTCACCTCGTAATACCATCCTCGGTTTGAGTATGCCCCTCTTCCTTCTTAGAGTAAATGTCGCCAATAAAATAATTACCCATTTATCAAGGACATCGTGAAATACCGATTCATTAAATCCATGAATGTTCCCGGGTGCATTGGTTAACCCAAAAGATAACACTAGGAACTCATAGTGACCATACCGAGTCCTAAAAGCGTCTTGGTTATGTCACCGCTCTTTATCTTGAGTTGATAATAGCCTGATCTAAGATCTATCTTTGAATATGCATTTGCTCCTTGTAGTTGGTCAAACAAATCATCAATGCGTGGCAATGGATACCGATTCTTAATGGTTAGCTTATTAAATTCTCGATATTTGATGCACATACGTAAGTTGCATCCTTTTTTTTGACAAACAATATTGGGGCACCTCAAGGTGAAACACTTGGGGGAATAAACCCCTTCCCCAATAATTCTTGCAATTGCATCTGCAACTCCCTCAATTCGGCTGGTGCCATCCCGTATGGAGCTTTTGACACTGGAGCTGCTCTAGAAATCAAGTCTATGGAAAATTCCAACTTTTATCAGGTAGATGCATCATATCATCCGAAAGACGCCAAAATTCTTTAACCACCTTTACCTCTTCTAGAGGTGTAACCTTTGTATCCATATCAAGTACCGATGCTAAGTAACCTTGACATCCACTTTCCAACAACTTTACCACTTGAAGAGCGAAGATGAGGACCTTTCTAACCTATTTTATTTTATCCGCTGGTATACCAGCTTCTTTCCTTCATCATTTGTCACCTTAATTAATTTTTTGGTACACATCACATTTGCTTGATGGGCCGACAACCAATCCATGCTCAAGATAACATCAAAATTCGCATGTTCAATTTGATGAGTTGTGCATTCAATTTCTTTCCACCGATTTTAACTAGGCATGGCCCGTAACCTCCTTCAACTGTGTTACTTTTGCTTATAGGTATACTAACAATCATCTCATGATCTAGTGTCCCGGCCACATACCAAGTGTCTCAAGAATCTCTTAGATATGAACGAATGTGTAGCTCCTAATCAAACAAGACATAGGTGGTATATTCGATATAGGTAGAACACCTAGTGCAACAATGCATATAAGTATAGCAGGTCATCAAAATTCAACATAAGGAAAATCTTAAATTAAAATTTACTTGCTACCACTTCTGTCCTGGCCTCAGCTTCCTCAGCTAATAAGGCATACATTCTTCCTTGCGGTTGATTCCTATGAGTTAAGGGAGGTCTGTACACAGAGGACTGACTGGATGGTAAAGTGGGTCAGACTCGACAGTCTTTGGCAAAATGCCCATAAGAGTGGTAATTAAAGCAACGGATCTATGACCGAAACTGGGGCAGGGACCCTTTTTACTTGACATGATGTAGATGGGGGATGGGGTGGCCTTCTGACTGTAGGCACCGTACTAGTGTTTGGACAAAAAGATGTAGAGCCCGGGCCACCAACTGGTCAAAGAAGGTAGCCAGATGGCCTATAGGGCTGTCTATATATAGGCCTAGAACTATACGACCCATGGTATACCATGGATGAGTTGCCCATGTTCAGAAATGGATTAGTCCTCTTCCACAATCCAGGTGTGAGGGATTGTTCTCCCTTCTTCTTATCTTCTATAGTTTTAGCCTTTTACACAATCTGGCCATAATCTGTCAAATCCAAGACCTCGAGCACTGACCCAATAGATGCCTTTAATTCCTTTAGAAACCTTGCAGCCTTTTCCTCAGCTGACCTTATATGCTTAGGGGAAAAATGGAACAAGCTTTCAAACTACTGTTGATACTCAAGGATGGTCTTATTCCCTTAAGTCAAGGCCATGAATTCTGTCTCTTTATGGTCTCTGAAGCTACGAGGGTAATGGTTTGCCAAAAACAACTCCTTGAACTGCTCCCATGTGGGTTCCGGATGTGCGGCAAACATTATAGGCTTAGAGGCTTGTCATCAAGAGTTAGCTTCATTCTTGAGTTGTAGCCCTGCACAAATAAGCTTCTGTGCCTCAGTGCACTCAACTACCTCAAATATCTTTTTCATCCCTTGGATCCATTGGTTTGGCTCTAGAGGATCACTCTCCACCTTAGAGAATATAGGTGGTAAGTTCCTCTTGAAAGATTCCACTACCCTTGTCATATTATTCATCGATGGGTAATTGGGTGCATATGTCGGATAGTAAGGGTACGGAGGGGGCACCATATATGGAGGAGTGCTGAGTGGCAAAATTGGAGGTGTACCTCCAACTTGCTCATGCGGTGTCGTACCAAGTGGTGCACCCATGGTTTTAAGTATCTCCGATACCGATACGATACCCTCCGATACGTATCTTAAATTTAGCCGACCGATACGATACACATCGATACGATACATGAAATTTTTAAAATCCTTTCGTATTGATATATATCATACAATACATACCGATATGCATCAATACACCACCAATACACATCGATACGAACGATATGCCTCGATACGACTATGAAAATTATAAAATTGAGGTAAATATACGCTTCGATGTATTGGTACGATCGGTGAGTATCGGTATGTATCGATCGGACGACGATATATATTTCACGTGACGGTGAGTATCGATATATATATATATATCGGACGATCGGTATGTATCGGTGAGTATCGGCACGACGGTGAATATCGATAATATAGGACGATCGGTGAGTATCTCATATAATGGCCAAGATGGGTAATTTTCTAAAACACATGATTTTTTGAAGGGTTTTGTTCCAAAGTTGCCGTGACCATATTTTCTCTAATTAAAGTGGAAATCAAGATTGGGAACAAGGATTTTACATTTATGGAACAACTACAAACCTTGAATTTTAGTACGACAATCTTTAATTTAGTGTTTATGCATAATACATGTTATCAATAGCTTTTTTAACAAATTTTACGCAAAAGTGTTTAAAAAATGTTTCTATCCATTTATGTGTGTATCTTTAGCGTATCTTAGTGTATCTCCGATACGATATCGATACCTCCGATACGATCTTAATTTTGACCGACCGATACGACGACCGATACCGATACTTTAATCCTTGGGTGCACCTCTAGTTTGTGGTCCCATACCAGACCCTATAGGTGGGTATTGTGGAGCAATTATACGAGGATGTTGATCGGGTTAAGGAAGGTCTAATTGTTGCTGCATAGCAGCCATAAATGCCTGCTGCTGCTGGAGGATTTGTTGTTGGAAGGCTTGTTGTGACTGCTGAACTATGGTCGCAACATCACTCGAAGTGATGACAGGTGGAAGATCTGGAAGTGTGGTCAAAGGTGGGTCCCTTTGTGCCACACCCTGGTCAAGGGTTTCTTAAGGTTGTGAAAGTGGGGTTTGCCCCACAGAGTGGGACCTTCGAGGATTTGGTAGTCGACCGATAGGTCAAGGACCACGTGAGGTTCCTCGAGCATTGCTATCGGATCTAGTGTGTACCATCGTGTCCTTGTACCTGGATCATACCATACACAAACACTGGTTAAGCACCTTAGAATTTATATAAGCACATAATTATTTCCCATTCTATGACATAGCCCACGAAATAAATTTCACTCTATGGTTCACATACTCTTAGATTTACCTTAAACTTTCAACCTGGCCACATAATCATATGCTAAAACACGAGGTATTGTAGTGTATGATGTCTTGCATCTAATCACAACTTAGCCCCGAGAGTACTGTGCTAGCGCTTCGACAATTAGGACGGCGGTCCAGCTTGATTTTTTTTTTAATAATGTATTATTATTATTATTATTATTATCATTATTATATATTTTTTTTTTCTCCCAACCGACGGGCGGCCACTGACGGGCAACCACAGACGGGCAGCTTGGGTTGGGCCCCGCCTGTCCAACCCGAGGCTGAACTTAAAGGGGCATTAAGCCTCTTTTGATCCTCATTTCTCCCATCTTCCACTTTAGGCTCAACTCAAGGCGATTTTGGAGGGTTACTTGGCGCATCCACTCACCATTTCACTCAACGATTCTATGGATTTTGGAAGATTCAGCCTTTCACCTCAAGAAGTCTCTTCTCCATTTCTTCTTGGAACATATATTTTGGGTATTGAATCCATTTATACTTTCCAATACTTAACTTCTTTCATGTTTCTTTCCATAGAATAGTCATTCCATGAGAATATGATGCTTCCTTTGTGACTCATTCATAATTTCGGGCTTTCCTACCCAATCTATGGGAGAAAATCCCAAATCGTGCCCTAATTTCTCTAATTTGGGGTTTTCTTCATTTCTTCTCTTTCTCCCCAACTAACAACTCAATTGGGATTTCTTATCCTTGATTTGCACTTACATTGTTGAAAAGATCATGGAAACTTGTATATGCTTGCAATTCCATCTCATTTCTATGAAAATCCATCTCTTTTATGTTTGGTTTCTTGAAAAAAAAATTTAGGGTTTCTATGATTCTTTTCACTTGCTCCATACTTGTGAACAACTTTGAATCACTTACCATTAATTTTTGGTGCAATGATATTTGACTTACACTTGTTGGTTGTATGCCTCGATGACCCCTATGATCATGAAATTTTTTTTTCCAAAAATGGAAATCTCTCTCTCATTCCTTGCACTTCAATGTCATAATAGAAATTTTTGCATATTCTTGGTTATATAATGATAGGTATTACTATCATTGACATGTAAGCTTCATGTTCCACACTTATATGGGATTTTCATTCTCTTGGATTGAACTTGTACATCAAAATTGGGGGCTTTCTACTATTTGACACCAATTACCCCACTTGAGGAAATTCTTATGAGGCTTTCCATCACTTCTCACTTGCCATGCTTTATACTCCTTTGTTACTCTTCTATTTTGCAACATGCTAGTGGATATCATGTTTGGGGATTTTCTCCTATTCATTTTTCCATGGCTTAACCACCCCTCTTTTTATAATTATCCACATTATGTATTTGGGTGCATTTACATGTGCTTGCTCACCCTCCTGTTTACTTCCTTTGTCATGCAACATTCTTACTTATCACTATTTCTTCTCTTTTCTTACTAGGATGTCTTCTCGCAAGGGCAAGGAACCCGCATCCTCTTCTAATAGACGTAGGGCCACAACTTCAAAAAGAAAAGGTGTAGGGACTAGTTCCTCAGCCATTCGTACAAGGCAACAAGGACATGCCCCCATAGATCTTCTAGACTATGATAAGGGACTCTTCCGGAGTTTGAGAGGAGAAAAATTGGCAGACCTTCCTAAAAAAGTCTGTAATGATGGAGAAAATCGTGGTAACTTGTGATTTCAATAAGATTCAACTACAAAAGAGATTTACTGCACTAGGTTGGCATTCCATCCTTAATATTGACCGCCCATGCTATGAACACCTGGTTCAAAGATTTTATTGTAATTTAGAAGTCTCTTACCAGTATGGGGAGTACTCAATCACCAGCATGGTGAAGGGGGTGAACATTCGTTTGACTATGGATACCCTTGCTAGTATTTTAGATATGTCATCAGTTGGGCATCAATTCTATAGCCCCCCACGGAATAAGCCCATGGGCCCATCTTTAAGTTCGCAGATGCAAGACCACATTTACGAGACCATTAGTGGCAGTAAGGTGCGTTTAGATTCTGAGGTGACATACAACCTAGAGGCTCGTGTATTTGCTCGCTTGGCTTAGTTTAATTTGCTCCCTAGAGGAGGTTATAGGAACCAAGTGGGCTTCATGGCAGGCTATATAGCCTTCTGCACCTACAAGGCCTTGAAGGGAGGTGCTGAGCATTTATGCTTGCCCTACATTATACTTAAGACTATGGAGCATCATGCCACACATTCTGAGGATGAAGGTTTCCCATATGGTAGGACTCTCACCAGGGTTTTCAAGTTCTTTGGGGTGGATTTGAGTCGTGAGGAGGGAAAAACTCCAGTAGACAAATTTAGCAAGGAAAATCTACGCAGGATGGGTCTCCAAGCTCTTATGGATGTACCTCAGAGGGCAAGAGCTCAAGGAGGCAGGAACAAGGGGAATATCCATAGGAAGGATATCCACATGGAGGAGGAGGAAAATAGTGAGGAGGATGAGTATTATGTTCCTAAATTAGAGGAGGAAGACTTTCTGGACGAGGATATCCTCGAGGAGGAGCCTCTTGATTTGAGAGATGTTGATCCTGACGTACTAGGGCTGTAGACCCACAGCATAGAGCCCCACCACCTGAGAGTGGCGCATTTGATTTTGAGAGCATGATGACCAATATGAGGGCTTTAAAAGATGGGTAAGATCAGCTCTTGAGAAGACTAGATGAGAGTGCTACTAGAGAGGAAAATATCTTAGAAAGGTAAGCTACATTAGATAATTCCTTCCTAAGATTAAGCGAGGATTTGGACACAACGGCCAATGCTATTTCAGCGGACTTTACTCGACTCCGGAGGGATATGCAACTAGTGAATGCGAGGTTTGATTACTATGATCACCAGCTCAAAGTTAAATCGAGGCCTAGGAGGGATGGAGTAGTAGAGCTAGATGATGATGAAGGTCTCTGAGGACTTAGCTTGCCTATCCTAATCAGCTTTTTACTTGTCTC
>CM040973.1:33043843-33275681 GCA_022985045.1 Macadamia tetraphylla
GGGGGAAATTTGGGTGTCAAATAGTAGAAACCCCCCAATTTTGATGTACAAGTTCAATCCAAGAGAATGAAAATCCCATATAAGTGTGGAACATGAAGCTTACATGTCAATGATAGTAATACCTATCATTATATAACCAAGAATATGCAAAAATTTCTATTATGACATTGAAGTGCAAGGAATGAGAGAGAGATTTCCATTTTTGGAAAAAAAAATTTCATGATCATAGGGGTCATCGAGGCATACAACCAACAAGTGTAAGTCAAATATCATTGCACCAAAAATTAATGGTAAGTGATTCAAAGTTGTTCACAAGTATGGAACGAAGTGAAGAGAATCATAGAAACCCCTAAATTTTTTTTTCAAGAAACCAAACATAAAAGAGATGGATTTTCATAGAAATGAGATGGAATTGCAAGCATATACAAGTTTCCATGATCTTTTCAACAATGTAAGTGCAAATCAAGGATAAGAAATCCCAATTGAGTTGTTAGTTGGGGAGAAAAGAGAAGAAATAGAAGAAAACCCCAAATTAGAGAAATTAGGGCACGATTTGGGATTTTCTCCCATAGATTGGGTAGGAAAGCCCAAAATTATGAATGAGTCACAAAGGAAGCATCATATTCTCATGGAATGACTATTCTATGGAAAGAAACATGAAAGAAGTCAAGTATTGGAAAGTATAAATGGATTCAATACCCAAAATATATGTTCCAAGAAGAGAAATGGAGAAGAGACTTACTTGAGAGTGAAAGGCGCTTGAATCTTCCAAAATCCATAGAATTGTTGAGTGAAATGGTGAGTGGATGCGCCAAGTAACCCTCCAAAATCGCCTTGAGTTGAGCCTAAAGTGGAAGATGGGAGAAATGAGGATCAAAAGAGGCTTAATGCCCCTTTAAGTTCAGCCTTGTTGATAAAGGGCCCAACCCGAGCGCCGCGTGGTTGCCCGGGTGCCGGGCCCAGTTGGGAGAAAAAAAAATATATAATAATGATAATAATAATAATAAGAATAATACATTATTAAAAAAAAAATCAAGCTGGACCGCCGTCCTAATTGTCGAAGCGCTAGCACAGTACTCTCGGGGCTAAGTTGTGACTGGATGCAAGACATCATACACTACAATACCTCGTGTTTTAGCATATGATTATGGGGAAAAAGTTGAAAGTTTAAGGTAAATCTAAGAGTGTGTGAACCATAGAGTGAAATTTATTTCGTGGGCTATGTCATAGAATGGGAAATAATTATGTGATTATACAAATTCTAAGGTGCTTAACCAGTGTTTGTGTATGGTATGATCCAGGTACAAGGACACGATGGTACACACTAGATCCGATAGCAATGCTCGAGGAACCTCACGTGGTCCTTGACCTATCGGTCGACTACCAAATCCTCGAAGGTCCCACTCTGTGGGGCAAACCCCACTTCCACAACCTTAAGAAACCTTGCCCGTGGTGTGCACAAAGGACCCACCTTGACCACACTTCCGATCCTCCACTGCATCACTTCGAGTGATGTTGCACCATAGTTCAAAGAGTCACAACAAGCCTTCCAACAACAAATGCTCCAAAGAGAAAAGCATTTATGGCTGCTATGCAGCAACAATTAGACCTTCCTCAACCCGATCAACATCCTCGTATAATTGCTCCACAAGACCCACCTATAGGGTCTGGTATGGGACCACAAACTAGAGGTGCATCACTTGGTACGACACCGCATGAGCAAGTTGGAGGTACACCTCCACCCCGCCACTCAACACTCCTCCATATATGGTGCCCCTCCGCACTTTACTATCCGACATATGCACCCAATTACCCGTCGATGAATAATATGACAAGGGTAGTGGAATCTTTCAAGAGGAACTTACCACCTATATTCTCTAAGGTGGAGAGTGATCCTCTAGAGCCAAACCAGTGGATCCAAGAGATGAAAAAGATATTTGAGATAGTTGAGTGCACTGAGGCACAGAAGCTTATTTGTGCAGGGCTACAACTCAAGAATGAAGCTAACTCTTGATGACAAGCCTCTAAGCCTATAATGTTTGCCGCACATCCGGAACCCACATGGGAGCAGTTCAAGGAGTTGTTTTTGGTAAACCATTACCCTCGTAGCTTCAGAGACCATAAAGAGACAGAATTCATGGCCTTGACTTAAGGGAATAAGACCATCCTTGAGTATCAACAGTAGTTTGAAAGCTTGTTCCATTTTTCCCCTAAGCATATAAGGTCAGCTGAGGAAAAGGCTGCAAGGTTTCTAAAGGAATTAAAGGCATCTATTGGGTCAGTGCTCGAGGTCTTGGATTTGACAGATTATGGCCAGATTGTGTAAAAGGCTAAAACTATGGAAGATAAGAAGAAGGGAGAACAATCCCTCACACCTGGATTGTGGAAGAGGACTAATCCATTTCTGAACATGGGCAACTCATCCATGGTATACCATGGGTCGATAGTTCTAGGCCTATATATAGAAAAATATAGGCCACCCGGCTACCTTCTTCACCGCTTAGTCCCGGCTCTACATCTTTTTTTCCAAACACTAGTACGGTGCCTACAGTCAGAAGGCCACCCCGTCCCCCATCTACATCATGTCAAGTAAAAAGGGTCCCTGCCCCAGTTTCGGCGTCATAGATCCGTTGCTTTAATTGCCACTCTTATGGGCATTTTGCCAAAGACTGTCGATTTCAAACCCCTTTTACCATCCAAATCCTTTCGTGTGCACCTCCCTTAACTCAGAGGAATCAACCACAAGGAAGAATGTATGCCTTATTAGCTGAGGAAGCTGAGGCCAGCACAGAAGTGGTAGCAAGTAAATTTTAATTTAAGATTTTTCTTATGTTGAATTTTGATGACCTGCTATACTTATATGCATTGTTGCACTAGGTGTTCTACCTATATCGAATATCCCAAAACTATGTCTTGTTTGATTCAGGAGCTACACATTCGTTCATATCTAAGAGATTTACTGAGAAACTTGGTATGTCGCCCAGGACACTAGATCATGAGATGATTGTTAGTATGCCTATAAGCAAAGTAACACAGTTGAAGGAGGTGTACGGGCCATGCCCAGTTGAAATCAGTGGAAAGAAATTGAATGCACAACTCATCAAATTGAACATGCATAATTTTGATGTTATACTGAGCATGGATTGGTTGTCGGCCCATCAAGCAAATGTGATGTGTACCAAAAAATTAATTAAGGTGACAAATGATGAAGGGAAAGAATTGGTATACCAAGCAGATAAAATAAAATAGGTTAGAAAGGTCCTCATCTTCGCTCTTCAAGTGGTAAAGTTGTTGGAAAGTGGATGTCAAGGTTACTTAGCATCGGTACTTGATATGGATACAAAGGTTACACCTCTAGAAGAGGTAAAGGTGGTTAAAGAATTTTGACGCCTTTCCGATGATATGATGCATCTACCGCCTGATAGAGAGTTGGAATTTTCCATAGACTTGATTTCTAGAGCAGCTCCAGTGTCAAAAGCTCCATACGGGATGGCACCAGCCGAATTGAGGGAGTTGCAGATGCGGTTGCAAGAATTATTAGAGAAGGGGTTTATTCCCCCAAGTGTTTCACCTTGAGGTGCCCCAATATTGTTTGTCAAAAAAAAGGATCGCAACTTACGTATGTGCATCGAATATCAAGAATTTAATAAGCTAACCATTAAGAATCGGTATCCATTGCCACGCATTGATGATTTGTTTGACCAACTACAAGGAGCAAATGTATATTCAAAGATAGATCTTAGATCAGGCTATTATCAGCTCAAGATAAAGAGCGGTGACATAACCAAGACAGCTTTTAGGACTCGGTATGGTCACTATGAGTTCCTAGTGTTATCTTTTGGGTTAACCAATGCACCGGCAACATTCATGGATTTAATGAATCGAGTATTTCACGATGTCCTTGATAAATGAATAATTATTTTTATTGACGACATTTTGATCTACTCTAAGAAGGAAGAGGAGCATACTCAACACCTGACGATGGTATTACAGAGGCTGAGAGAATAACAATTGTTTGCCAAATACAGTAAGTGTGAATTTTGGCTTACAAGTTAGATTCCCGGGACACGAGTGTCTAAGGATGGAATCGAGGTGGATCCCGATAAGGTGAAAGAGAGTAGAGTGGAAAAACCTCAAAAACGTAATAGAAATTAAAAGTTTTTTGGGTTTAGCTGGGTACTATCGGCGCTTCATTGAGAATTTTGCTCGGATCTCAGCACCAATGACTAAGTTAACCAAAAGGGGGTAAAATTTGAATGGATAGAGGAATGTGAGAAGAGTTTTCAGGAATTGAAGAAAAATTGGTGTCACTTGTGTTGACCTTCTCAAGGCATAGGTGGAATGACATTTACATTGATGCTTCTAAGGTCGGTTGGGTTGTTTTAATGCAACGGGTAAGGTGATAGCGATGCATCCCGACAACTAAAGGAATATGAGAAGAACTACCCCACTCATAACTTGAACCCTAACTGTAGTAATTTTTATCCTAAAGATTTGGCAACATTATTTGTATGGGGAGAAGTACGAGATATACAAAGGATCACAAAAGCCTTAAGTACTTTTTCACCCAAAGAGATTTGAATATGAGGCGAGGAGATGGCTCGAGCTCATGAAGGATTATGACTGTGACATTCAAGATCACACTGCAATGCTAATGTAGTGGCATGTGCTGAGTCAAGGCACAGATCAGGTCACTCTCATACTTAGCACAACCCACAACTCGTACAAGAGGTGATGCTAATGGATGAAACCTCTTATATGAAGGAGCAGCCTTAGAGCTTGAACATCAACTATAAAACATTAAATGGTTAATCGATCCCCGGCAGCTCTACAGGTGCATCCGTCTATTAAGTAAGAGGCGATAATAAAACAACCTTTGGATCCTGAGTTGCAACGGATGAGAATTAAGATTCAAGAGCAAACAATGAATAACCCTAACTTCGTTTTAGTTAGCGATGGGGCATTATTGTTTCGAGGTAGGTTGTGTGTGCCCGATGATTTGAAGATATTAGATAAGATAGTGCAGGAAGCACATAGCTCTGAGTACTCACTTCACCCAGGAAGTACAAAGATGTATAAGGACCTCAAACAAAACTATTGGTG
The DNA here is from genome assembly GCA_022985045.1 of Macadamia tetraphylla. Taxonomy (NCBI): domain Eukaryota; kingdom Viridiplantae; phylum Streptophyta; class Magnoliopsida; order Proteales; family Proteaceae; genus Macadamia; species Macadamia tetraphylla. The sequence continues at coordinate 33,048,947 of CM040973.1, forward strand.
GCCAAACATGAAAATCACAATAGGCCTATATGTCCTCAACCTTGGAAAAATTAAATAGGGTTGTTCCGATCATATTTTTTATACATCTAAAGTCTTATAAGATGATTCTAACCTAGATCTAAGTTAGATTTAAGGATTGAAAAGCAATCTTACCTTTTTTGCTCAAGAACTCTTCCAAAACCCCAAAATCACCTTTTAACTCAAGAAATCACCAATGCTTCTCAAATCTTGTAAACACTTCTTTAAACCTTCAAAATCAACACATAGATCATCTATTAAACCTTAGATTCATCATCTCAAGGGATTAATAAGATCTCAAGGAACTCTACCCAAATCAAGGGTTTCACTTGGGGTTTTGTGAAAGTTAAGAAGTATAGACTTCCCACCTCAAATCGTAGGGTCTCGGGGTTAGATTATTTTTCCCGGGTTTCGGAATGAGAAGATCAAACCTTGCATCGCTTAAAATCATTTCTTCCTTTTTCTTTTCCTTTCTTCTTCTTTGTTCTCTTTCTTCCTTTCTTTTCTCTTCTTTACTCTACTCACCAACTCTTTAATGCATCAAATGAAAAAAGAAAAACTAATAAGTACTAGTTATACTAGAGAATATCTAGTAGCCACATGGGTGGGTCAAAAGTAAAAGGGGTTTGCCCACGGACCACCCACTTGTTGGTCAAACTTAGCCAAACAATTGAGATTTCGATGGAATTGATTTTCGCATGTATCTCACTCTCAAAGACAAGATATATAATATGTATACACTTTAGGATATGGCTACATACCAGATTACCCATACATGGCCTTATGATACGTGTATGTACACGGCTTGGGTACACCTGCCTCCTTTGGCACTTATTCGACTTGTCCGCCAACTCGTGTTCAAAGTCACCCTTGCCATCATGGTCCATAGGGAACCCCCTTAACCTCTCTGTTGGGTCCCGCATGGTTAAACCAGTCAACTGTAAGTAAAACCAGTTTTAAAAGTAGGCTATCACATTTACCTCCCCTTTAAAAATTTCATCCTAAATTGACGATTCGGTTGTTCAAAAGATGAGGGTATTTGGCTTGGATTTCATCTTCTTTCTCCTGTGATGCTTCTTTAAGTGAATGGTTAGCCCATCGCACCTTTACAAAGAAAATGGAGCGTTGCAAAGGGTTTTCACTTTATGCATCCAAGATTTCAGCTATCGTTTTATAGGTCATATTAGCTTCTAGATATTCGTTCCATGTGTACACATGCGATGGATCGTGAACGACGCTTTAGCATAGATACATGGAACACATTATAAACATTTTCGCTTAAGGTGGAAGAGCAAGCATTAGGCTACTAAGCCAACCCAATCAAAATCTCAAATGGGCCAATGTATCTCGGCTCAACTTACCCTTTCTATAGAACCTATGCAACCCTTTAATAGGAGAAATCTTGAGAAACACATTTTCTCCCGCTTGAAACTCAATGTCTTTCCTGGGTGTTCAGATAGCTCTTTTGACGCCATCGAGCTACCTTAATCCTTTCTCAATAACATCGCCTTTGTCATATGTCATCTCAGATTATTTCGATCCTAACATTCGCATTTGCCTACCTCATTCCAATATGTAGGAGTTCTACACTTCCTACCATATAATGCCTCATATGGAGTAATTCCAATTGTAGCTTGATAACTGTTGTCATAGGCAAACTCCATAAGGGGTATATATTCTTCCCAACTACCACACATTTCCATTGCACAAGCCCTGAGCATGTCTTCTAATATCTCAGATGGTTCGCCCGACCGACCATCACCATGGTGGAAAGCAGACTAAGTTCACTTATGATCCCAAAGCATGCTGAAAACTTTTTTAAAATTTGAAAGTGAACCTTAGGTCCCTATCTGACACAATGCTCACTGGCACTCCATGCAAGCGCACTATGTTATCCATATAAAGTTGTGCTAACTTGACCATAGAGAATTTGGTCTTGATGGGAATGAGCAGTCTTAGTAAGCCGATCAACTATCACCCAAATCGCATCCATCCTCTTAAGTATGCATGGTAGTCCGGTGACAAAGTCCATCGTAATCCTATCCCACTTCTAGTCTGGTATTGGGAGTGGCTGAAGAGTACCATAAGGTCGATGCCTCTCAGCCTTTACTTTTTGGCATGTGAATGTTTCAAAGGTGAAAGTTGATATCCGCCCCCACAAGTGGGCGAAGACCGTCGGGCCAAGTCGCCTGCCTGTTGAGGCAGCACCTTAGTTCCAACAGGAGGACGAAGATCGACGGGCAAGCCCACCCGCCTGAGGGGCCCCATCGGTTGAACCGGTGGGCTAGATAGCCCACCTGTTGGAACGACAGACAATAACAGGTGGGCGGTCTGGCCCACCTGTTGGCCCACCAATTAGATTTTTGAGCCCAAATGGGCCTAAAACGGCGGGCAACCTTCTTTTATGATTTTAAACATGATTTAAATATTGAACATCGTTAGTTTTGACGCCAAGGTGGTAAAATGCTAACCTCATTCGCTTATGATAGGTTCTATTAGAATTTACATTTCTCACACCGGATCTCATCCGTACCGAACGTGAGCTTTTGTACCCAACAAGTAAGTGGGGAGAGGACATTTGACTTTATTTTAACCTTGTTTTTTCATCATTAAATTGTATCTAGACTAGCCATGTCATCATGTAAATTATATATTGATTAGTCATCCTCATATGCCATTCGCACGCATTGCTTGTGCATTCTAAACAAATGATTATGATATGTGTGTTGTGCTTTACATTCTAAATGCCAAATGATTGATGTACTTATGTGATAAAGGGTTTGGGATTACGGGCATGATGCATTATTAGACTAGACGCTATAGTCGGTTTGAAAACGAGTGCATTGGTGGCCCGTGGTATGGGGCGTGGTGGCACTATACAATCGCATTTTGTCATATAGGAGCATGTGGTTTAGGATTATCATTCTCGTATATGACCCTTCCCAACAGAGGTTGAGGTGTTGGGTTATCCCTTAGGGGAATCAGTGGTCGCGTTTTGGGTCAATGTATGTTAGACATACGCTGACGGTCATTAGGACAGTTGGCAACCTCAGTGATATATTCAAGAGGGTCAATCGTACTGCTTTTAAATTATCGGGGTCGGCACCTTTACATTTATGTTATTTACTTTTATGTTGAGAGCCAGTAGTCGGCATGCTTTACTTTTCTAAGTACTCACGGTGGGCCTTCTTCGATAACCCTATAGGCGACAGGGATGGAGTTTGGGACTCCTTCGGCATACGCACTGTGGTTGTGAGTAGCACATAACTTAAGACTTAGTAATGTTGTTTAGGTGGATAAGATTAAAATGAATTGCATGGCATATAGTGCATATAGATGTGAATATTTGTGTGGTCTTTCTTTTCACTTACTGAGCTAGTGAGCTCATCCCACGTGCACACCTCTTTTAGATGATTTTGTAGGTCACCCGCCTAAAGATCGTGAGTCGACTCCCACAATGAAAGTGTCCTATTGAGGATTGGTGATCCTCAAGAGTATGAGCACGGTGTTGATTTCATGTGCGAGGGTCAGGTTATGGACCGCAGAATGACACCGCATATGATTTCGATTTTGATTATTTTGATGACCTCCCCTTTATGTACTTGATACTTAAATTGTTATTCTTTGTGTAAATATCATGCCCGGGGGCCCCAAATGTACTTAGCTATATACTACAATTTGGGTATCAAGTATATTGGGATATTTAGTAATTTAAGTTTCCATGAACTTTTGAACACTCATCTTAGATGTGGGTATGTTGGTAGGGATCGACGATGATCCCGGCAGTTTAGGTTAATCGGAGTTAACTCGTCACCACCAGCTTCGTGAACGGGTGTGACATCTAGTGCCAGCGGCCTTCTTCACACCTCTGATATTCTAGAAGAGGACTCTCATCAGACAATTTAAGAGATTAATGAGTATTGTCAACCTCCTTTTTTCTTACTTTGTTTTCCTCCCTTCAAAGGACCAGCTGCACCTTTCTCATGGGGCAGCAATGGCCTTGTCTATTGCATCAACCTCTGGGAAATTTAAGGTTGCTCTACCATTCTTGACCTCTGTGTCAGGGATGTTGGAGCCCAACGAATCACCTTCAGATGCCTGAGGACGAGCATGGGAGGGAATCCTTCCTCCTCTGAATGGTATCCTCCACCTCCACCTCCGATCAAGCCTCCCCCTTTGGCGTTACAAGGGAGCAACCTCTACCAAGAAGCTTCCTAATCCAACCTGTTGGATGTTTTGATCCTCTTCCTCAGATGGGTCAGCACTACCTGGGACCAAGTCCAAATCAGACCCGCTTACCTCACCCTCTTCTAATTGAGAACGGTTGGCAAGATTGTTCAAATCTTGCATGATGGACTTTCTTCATAAAGAGGGATTTGACTCAAGAGAGTCCAGGACGATGTGAATACCTCCTTGCATATTCGTTTCTTGATTTGAAATAGAGGGAGAATCTTGTGGAATCATTCCTAATGAATGTTTTCCATAAATGGAGAGTCCACATCTGATTGAATTCCTTCCCTCTCACTGTTACCTTTAGAAGAGGTTTTATGTATGGGAAGATTTTGAAAGGGTGCATCTGATATGGGAACTGCCATCGATGGAGTTTGACCCCCACCCGAGTTGACTCCAACCGAGTGAACTCCATCATCGACATACAACGCACCAGGAATCCCTGCCGCTGCATCTTTTGCATTTTGCTGCTCATTGTTTGATTTTTTTTCCAGCAAGTTGAAACATTGTGTCCCATCTTCTTGTAGTAACCACATCGCTCAAAACCATCTTCATATAAGATTTTTTGGTGAAACCCCGAATACCTTGGCGGTTCCTGGTTCCAGATGCTCTACTTGGACTTCATCGATCCTTGAGGATGATTCAGAAATATCTACTTCAATTAGGACTCTAGCATAATAACCCAACAGCCCCTGGCGGGTGTAACTATCCTAGGCTACCGGACGCCCAACCACTTAAGCAATAGAGAGAAGGAACGTTGTGCCAAGACTCTAGGGAAGACTAGAAACAAACCTGCATGCTTGGTTAAGGCCTATTTTTCATGTATATTGAAATCAGGTTTCAAGATCAAACCCGATCAATCGATCCCCTCCATTTTTAATGGACTATGCCTCCATACTATTGCTTTGTCTCCTTCGCAATGGACCTGGAAGATAACGAAACCCTTCCCCAAGGGGTGCATTATTACTCCTTGACTTAAGTTCCATTTTCCCCTAGCTTCTTGATGAAGATCATCTAAAGAAATCAATCGAAAGTTGACATGCCCAATCAATGCAAAACAAAAAATCTTCCTCTTCTCTTCGTAGTCAATCTGTGGTATCACTATCCTAGCAATATTTGTGATACCCTACTTTTTAAACCGGGTCTAATTACACGGTTGACCCGATTAAACCATGCAGGACCCAAACCGGAGAGGGTTAAGGCAGGTTCCTTATGGATCATGATGGCAAGGGTGACTTTGAACACAGGTTGGCCAGACAAGTTCGAGTCAGTGCCAGAGGAGACGGGTGTACCCAAGCCGTGCACATGTATGTATCATAAGGCCATGTACGGGTAATGCCGGTATGTAGCTGTATCCTAAAGTGTATACGTAGAATATAACTTGTGCCGAGAGTGAGATACGCGTCGAGAGTCGAATTCCATCAAATCCCACTTGTTGCAGATTTTCGCTCGTGGGTCAGTGGGCGATCCGCCACCTGAGTGACCCACCCATGTGGTTACTAGTTGTTTTAGGAAAGTATAAATAGCATTGTTTTGTGTTTTTTAATATCTCATTTATTATATTTAGATGTTGGTGAGAAGATTAAAGAGGAGAGAGAAAAGAAGGGAGAAAAGAGAACGGAGAAGAGGAAAAGGGAAGGAATAGGAAGAAGAAATGGATTTAAACGGCGCCAAGGGTTGATCTTCCATTCCGACACCAGAAGAGTGATCCCCAACACGAGATCTACGATTAGAAGTGAGCAAAGGCTATGTTTCTTAAACTTTCACCAAACCCAAGTAAAACCCTTGATTTGGGTAGAGTTCCTTGAGATTTTGTAAATCCCCCTTGAAATGACGAATCTAAGGTTTGATAGATGGTCTATGTGTTGATTTTGAAGGATTTGAAGAAGTGTTTACTAGGTTGGAGAAGCATTGGTGATTTCTTGAGCTAAGAAGTGATTTTTGGGGTTTTGAAAGAGTTCTTGAGCAAAAAAGGTAAGATGGCTTTCCAATCCTTAAATCTAACTTAGATCTAGGTTAGAATCATCTTATGAGACCTTGAATGTGGGAAAATGGGTTTGAAAAGCCCCATTTGTTTCCCCAAAGACCGGGAAAGTTTCAAGAAAATGGCATTTTTAGCCCTCTCAGTGGCCGAGACGGTGGGCCAAACCGCCTACTGAGGGGGCAGCCCTTCCGGTCAATCGGGGCCGACTTGCCCATGGTCAAGATCGGTGGCCCATGGGTCGACTCGCTGCTGGTCAAGACCGCCGATCGACGGGCCGACCGGTGGGCCAATCTTGTCTGGCTTGTCTAGGACTGCTCCATCGATGGGACCAGCAGGTCGATCGATTGGGGATTTTCCCACCTATCAAAACCGATAATAACACCACTGGAAGACCGATGCGTGACTAGTGGGTCGTCCACCCACCGAGAGGCCCCCAACGTGATTTTTGTGTTCGAATGGACCCAAAACGGACGTGCAACCTTCTTTTATGATTCTAAACATGATTTTGTCATCAAACCTTGTTAGTTTTGATCTCAAAGTGGTGAAATGCTAACCCCATTCACTTATGATAGGTTCACCAAAATTTACGTTTCCTGCGCCGGATCTCACCCGTACCGGGCATGAGTCTTTGTACATGACAAGTAAGTGGGGAGAGGATGTTTGGCCTTATTTTAAGGCTTGTTTGGCATTCATTTAATTGTATCTAGACTAGCCATGTCATCATGCAAATTATGTGTAGCTTAGCCATCCTCATATGATTATGACATGTGTATTGTGTTTTACTTTCTCAATGCTAAATGATGATGTGCTTATGTGATGAAGGATGGGATCATTGTGCATGATGCATTATTAGACTAGATGTCAGAATCGCTTGGAAACGAGGCATTGGTGGCCCGTGGAATGGGACGCAGGGCACTATGCAATCGATTTATGTCATATAGGAGCATGCGGTTGGGATTATCATCTTCCGTTACGACCCTTTCCCCAACAGGGGTTGAGGTATTGGGTTACCATTTGGGGGAAGCAAGCGCGGTTGTCGGGTCACGTATGTTAGACAACGCGATCGGTCATTGCAATGGGAACCTGGTATATTCAAGAGGGCCAATCGATCGCTTTTAAATTGCCGGAGTCAGACCTTTATTTTTATCATTTATTTTTATGTTGAGAGTCGAGTTGGCATGTTTTACTTTTCCGAGTACTCACGGTGGGCCTTCTCCCACAGACTATGGGCATATCGGATGGAGTTCGCGGCTGCACTGGAGTATATGCGACTGGTTGTAGTAGCACTAAACAAAAGACTTAGTAATGTTGTTTAGGTGGATGTGATTTAAATGAATTGCATAGCATATAGTGCATATGGTTGTGATTGTTGTGTGGACTATTGTGTGGTCCTTCTTTTCACTTCATCGAGCTAGTGAGCTCATCCCACATGTACACCTCTTTAGATGATTTTACAGTCACCACTGAAGATCAAGGGTCGGGCCCCATTGAATTCCCAAGAGGATTGGTGGGTTCTCGAGAATATGAGCCCCATGATTGCACGGCAAGGGGTAACAGACCGCAAGATTGATGCCGGGGTTATACTTTTTATTCTTTTGATGACCCATTTTTGTGTACTTGATACGTGAATTGTTATTCTTTGTGTAAATATCATGCTCAAGGGCCCACGGTATTTATCTATATACTACAATTTAGGTATCAAGTATATTGGGGTATTTAGTAAATTAAGTCTTCCATGAACTTTTGAACATTGATCTTAGATGTGTATGCCGTGGTTGGGTATCGACGATGATCTCGGCAGTTTGGGTTAACTGAGTTAACCCTCACCGTCTCGTTCGTGAACGGGTGTGACAATGGTGGTATCAAAGCGCGATGCTCTATTCACTTATAGCATACCATTTAGACCCCATAGAATCTATAATAGGAAATGGGATTGGGTAAATGTAAAAGCTTTAAAGAGTTAAAAGCCAAAGAAAGAAAGTAATAATAATGGTTGCATTTAGTTAACGCATTTCATGGCATGTATTAGAGAAGGTTTATTTGGAATAAATGAAAAATTAGTTATTTGATTCTATAACCCATCGAGTACGTATTTAACGAAATTTCGACAGCATAACGACGCTAAAACAAGATTTCCAAAATTTTTCACACACAAGCATCTGATAGACAACATGTATATATATACCAACAAGCATAATCAATACCAAACCAACCACAAGTCACCAAATATCATCACAACACCATACTATCAAGTCCAATTATAGAGAAGGAAAAAGTACAAAGAAAAATAATAATATGAACCACATGGAGACAAGTGAGAAGCTGATGTAGACGGGCGAGCTAAGTCCTCAGAGACCCTCATCATCGTCTAACTCCACTACTCCATCCCTCCTAGGTCTCGATCTAACCTTGAGCCGACGTCGAGTAATCAAACCCGAGTTCACCAGTTGTACATCCTCCGAGTAAAAAAATCCCGAAATGGCGCTATGTTGTATCCAAGTCCTCGCCTAATCTAGGAAAGAACTCTAAGGTAGCCCCTTTCCAAGATGTTTTCTCTCTAGAAGCACTCATCTAGTCTTCTTAGCAACTGATCTTGCCTTTCTTTCAAGGCCCTCATAGCAGTCATCATGCTCTCAAAATCAAATGCACCACTCTCAGGTGATGGGGCTCTATACTATGGGCCTGCAGTCCCCGTGAAGCCAGAATCAACACCTCTTGAATCAAGAGGCTCCTCCTCGAGGATATCCTCATCCAGAAAATCCTCATCCAGAAAATCCTCCTCCTCGAACTGAGGAACATAATCCTCATCCTCCTCACTAGACTCCTCCTCCATGGGAACATCCTCCCTATGGGCATTCCCCTGCCCCCGCCTTTGAGCTCCCCGCCTCGAGGTACATCCATGAGCGGTGGAGACCCATCCTCGTGAGGTTTCCGCCAAACTTGTCTGTAGAGTCTTTCCTCTCGCCACTCTGATCCACCCCAAAGAACTCAAAGGTCCCGGTGAGGATCCTACCATATGGGAACCCTCCGTCCTGGGTGTGAGGTATGGTGTTCCATAGTCTTGAGGATGATGTAAGCAAAGTGCTCGCACCTCCTCTAAGGCCTTATAGATGCAGAAGCTATGTAGGCCGCCATGAAGCCTACCGTTCCGTGACCTCCTTAGGGAGCAAATTGAACGAACTAAACGAGCAAACACACGAACCTCTAGGTAAAATGTCATCTCGAACCGAACGCCCTTGCTGCCAGATGGTCTCAAATATGGTCCTGTCTCCAAACTTAAGGATGGGCCCACGGCTTACTCCTTGGGGGATCAGATAAATGATGCCCAATCAAGAAATGTCCAAAATGCTAGCAAGGGTGTCCACAGTCAAGTGAATGTTCACCCCCTTCACCATGCTAGTTATTGAATATTCCCCATACTTGTAAGAGACCTCCAAATTGCAGTAGAATCTTCTAACCAGTTGCTCGTAGCACCGATGATCTATGTTGAGGATAGACTGCCAACCCAGGGCGGTGAATCTCTTATGAAGTTGAACCTTGTGGAAATCACTGATTACCACGGTCTTCTCCATCATCATAGACCTCTTTAGGAAGGCCTGCCAGTTGGTTGCTGCCTCTGAACTTCGGAAGAGTCCCTCATCGTAGTCTGAAGGGTCGATAGGGGCAGGTCCTTGTTGCCCTGTGCAGGGGCTGGGGAACTAGTCCCTGCACTCTTCCGCTTGGAAGTTGTGGCCCTACGTCGAGTGGAAGAGGATGCGGGTTCCTTGCCCTTGCGAGAAGACATCCTAGTATGAAAAGAGAGGAAACAATGATAAGTAAGGATGTTGCATAGCAAAGGAAACAAATAGATGGGTGAGCAAGTGCATGTAAATGCACCTAAATGCATAATGTGGAATTGTGATAGGAAGAGGAGTGGATAAATCATTGAGAAATGAATAGGAGGAAGCCCCCAAAACATGATATCCACTAGCACATTGCAAACCCCCCGAACCTCGATGTGCAAGTTCAATCTAAGAAAATGAAAAGTCTCACAATAGAGTAAAGCTTGAAGCTTACATGTCTATGAATGAAATGCCATCATTATAAAATCTAATGCATGCAAAGAAATCTTCTATTATGACATTGAGGTGCAAGGAATGAAATAGATTTAAGTTGTCCACAAGTATGAAGTGATGGGAAGAAAATCATAGAAACCCAACACAAAAGAGATGGGTTTTCATGGAAAAGAGATGGGTTTTCATGGAAAGGGATGGGATTTCAAGTATACACAAATTTCTATGATCTCTCCAACATTATAAGTGCAAATCAAGCATAAGGAATGTCATTTGAGTTGTTAGTTGGGGAGAAAAGAGTAAAGATAGAGGAAAGCCCCAAATTGGAGAAAATTAGGGCACGGTTGGGATTTCTCTCATAAATTATGAAGTAAAGCCTAAAACTATGCATGAATCACAAAGAGAACATCACATTCTCATGGAATGATTGTTCTATGGAAGGAAACATGGGAAAAATTCAAGATTGGGGACTACATGGATTCTACCTCCAAAGTACACGCCCCAAGAAGAGAAATGGAGAAGAGACTTACTTAAGAGTGGAGGAGTTGGATCTTCCCAAAATGTGGAATCGTTAAGTGAGATCATGAGTGGAGGGCCAAGGAACCCTAAAAATCACCGAGTGAGAGAAGGGGAAGGAATGAGAGAAAAGAGGACAGGGCTTAAAGCCCTGTCAGATTTTCCCAGCCGACCAAGCTGCCACGGTGGCAGCCCGCTAGTTGGGAGAAAATACAAAAAAAAAGGGGGGGGATGGAGGTGTTATATATATGTTATATATATGAAAACAAAAGCGGGGGGTGTGTGGCTAGCACCATATAGACGAGTGGGACCATCGTCCTACTTGTTGAAGCTAGCCACGTATTTTTGGGATTAAGCTATGGCTAGTTGCAAAACATCATACATTATAATATCCCGTGCGTTGACATATGATTATGTGCCGATATAAATTCTGAGGTGATTAACCAATGTATGTATGGTATGTTCCAGGTGCAAGGACACGATGGTACGTACTAGATCCGGTAGCAATGCACGAGGTACCTCGCGAGGTCCTCGCCCGGTCGGTCGACCACCAAATCCTAGGAGGTCCTGCTCTGTGGGGCAAACCCCACTCCCACAACCTCAAGAAATCTTTGGTCAGGGTGTGACAGAAGGGGACCCACCTGTGACTACACTTTCGGATCCTCCACCGGTCATCACTCCGGGTGATGTTGTAACCATAATTCAGCAGTCACAACAAGCCTTCCAGCAACAAATGCTGCAACAGCAGCAGGCATTTATGGCTGTTATACAGCAACAGTTAGACCTTTCTCAAACCGGTCAACCTTCCCGGATACTTACTCCACAGGACCCACCTATAGGGTCTGACACGGGGCCACAAGTTGGAGTTACACCTCCAATTCAGCCACTCAAGACTCCTCGATATGGTCCCCCCTCCATACCCTTACTACTCGAAGATATGCACCCAATTACCTACCGACGAATAAGACGTCAAGGGTAGTGGAATCTTTCAAGAGGAATTTGCCACCAGTATTCTCTAAGGTGGGAAGTGATCCTCTAGAGCCGGACCAGTGGATCTAAGAGCTGGAAAAGATATTTGAGGTCATTGAGTGCACTGAGGCACAAAAACTTATTTGTGCGGGGCTGCAACTCAAGAATGAAGCCAACTCTTGGTGGTAAGCCTCTAAGCCCATATTGTCGGCCGCGCATCCGGAACCCACCTGGGAACAGTTCAAGGAGTTGTTCTTGGCCAATCATTACCCGCGTAGCTTCAGAGACCGTAAAGAGACGGAATTCATGGCCTTAACTCAAGGGAATAAGACTATCCATGAGTATCAGCAGCAGTTTGAAAGCTTGTTCCATTTTGACCCTAGACATATGAGGTCAGCTGAAGAAAAGGCTGTAAGATTTCTGAAGGGATTAAAGGCATTTATTGGGTCAGTGCTTGAGGTCTTAGATTTGACAGATTATGGCCAGATTATGCAAAAGGCTAAGACCATGGAAGATAAGCAGAAGGGAGAACAATCCTCACACGGATTGTGGAAGAGGACAAATCCATTTCGGACATGGGCAACTCATCCAAGGTATACTGTGGGTCGTATAGCTCTGGGCCTACATATAGACAGCCCTATAGGCCATCTGGCTACCCTCCTCGACCAGCTGGTGGTTCGGGCTCTACATCTTTTCACCCAAACACTAGTACGATACCTACAGGCCCAAGGCCGCCCCGACCTCCATCTACAGCGGGTCAAGTGCAAAGGGGCCCCACCCCAGTTTCGGCGTCATAGATCCATTGCTTTAATTGCCATTCCTATGGGCACTATACTAAAGACTGTCGGGTTAGACCAGCCTTACCCTCCAGTCAGCCCTCTGCGTACCGACCTCCCTTAACTCGGGGGAATCAACCGTAGGGAAGGATGTATGCCCTATCCACTGAGGAAGCTAAGGCCAGCACGGAAGTGGTAGCAGGTACATTTTAATTTAAGATTTTCCCTTATGTTAAATATTGATGACCTGCTGTACTTATATGCATTGTTGCACCAAGTGTTCTACCTATAGCGAGCATACCAGCCTATGTCTTGTTTGATTCAGGAGCTACACATTCATTCATATCTAAGAGATTTGTTGAGAAACTTGGTATGTCACCCAGGACCTAGATCATGGGATGATTGTTAGTATGCCTACCAGTAAAGTTACAAGTTGAAGGAGGTGTATGGGCCGTGCCCAGTGAAATTAATGGGAAGAAATTGGATGCACAACTCATTAAATTCAACATGTAGAATTTTGACATTATACTGGGCATGGATTGGTTGTCGGCCCATCGAGCTAATGTGATGTGTGCTGAAAAACTAATTAGGGTGACAGATGATGAAGGAAAAGAATTGGTATACCGAGCAGATAAAATGAAACGGGCTAGAAAGGTCCTCGTCTCCGCTCTTCAAGCCGTAAAGTTGTTGGAAAGTGGATGTCAGGGTTACTTAGCATCTGTACTTGATGTTGATGCAAAGGTTACACCACTAGAAGAGGTAAAGGTGGTTAAAGAATTTTCCGACGTCTTTCCAGATGATCTGATGCATCTACCGCCGGATAGAGAGTTGGAATTTACCATAGACTTGATTCCTGGAGCAGCTCCAGTGTCTAAAGCTCCATACAGGATGGCACCAGCCGAATTGAGGGAACTATAGATGCAGTTGCAAGAATTGTTGGAGAAGGGGTTCATTCGCCCAAGTGTTTCACCTTGGGGTGCCCCAGTATTGTTTGTTAAGAAGAAGGATGGCAGCTTGCGTATGTGCATCGATTATCAGGAATTGAATAAGCTAACCATTAAGAATCGGTATCCATTGCCACGCATTGATGATTTGTTTGATCAACTACAAGGTGCAAGGGTATTTTCGAAGATAGACCTTAGATCAGGCTATTATCAGCTCAAGATAAAGAGCAGCGACATACCCAAGACAAATGCTCAGACTCGTATGGTCACTATGAGTTCCTAGTGTTACTTTTGGGTTAACCAATGCACCAGCAGCGTTCATGGATTTAATGAATCGAGTATTTCATGATGTCCTCGATAAATAGGTAATTATTTTTATTGATGACATCTTGATCTACTCCAAGACAGAAGAGGAGCACACTCAACACTTGAGGATGGTGTTACAGAGGTTGAGATAACAACAATTGTTTGCCAAATACAGTAAATTTGAATTTTGGCTTGAGCAAGTTGGATTCCTGGGACACGTAGTGTCTGAGGCCGGAATCGAGTTGGATCCTGATAAGGTGAAAGCAGTAGTAGAATGGAAAAGCCCTAAGAATGTCACTGAAATTAGAAGTTTCTTGGGTTTGGCTGGATACTACTGGCGCTTCATTGAGAATTTTGCTCGGATCTCAGCACCAATGACTAAGTTAACCAAAAAGGGTGTGAAATTTGAATGGGTAGAGGAATGTGAGAAGAGTTTTCAGGAATTGAAGAAGAGGTTGGTGTCGGCCCCTGTGCTGACCATCCCTGAAGGCACAGGTGGATTGACAGTCTACACCGACGCTTCCAAGGTTGGGTTGGCTTGTGTTCTCATACAACGCGGTAAGGTGATAGCGTATGCATCCCGACAACTAAAGGAATATGAGAAGAACTACCCCACTCATAACTTGGAACTAGCCGCAGTCATTTTTGCCCTAAAGATTTGGCGACATTATTTGTATGGGGAGAAGTGCGAGGTATACAGTGATCACAAAAGCCTTAAGTACTTTTTCACCCAAAGAGATTTAAACATGAGGCAGAGGAGATGGCTCGAACTCATGAAGGATTATGACTGTGATATTCAGTATCATCCGGGCAAGGCTAATATAGTGGCAGATGCGTCGAGTCGGAAGGCATAGACTGTATCACTCTCACACTTAGCATTCAGCCCACCACTCGTGCAAGAAGCGACGCTAATGGATGAAACCCTCTTATATGAAGGAGCAACCTTAGAGCTTGAACATCAATTAGAAAACCTTACATCGTTGATTGCATCACTGACAACTTTACAGGTGCATCCGTTTATTAGGAAAGAGGTGATAATGAAACAACCTTTGGGTCCTGAATTGCAGTGGATCAGAGTTAAGATTCAAGATCAAACAATGAACGACCCTAATTTTGTTTTAGCCAACGATGGGGCATTACTGTTTCGAGGTAGGTTATGTGTGCCCGATGATTTGGATATACAAGACAAGATAGTGCGGGAAGCACACAGCTCTGAGTACTCACTCCACCCAGGAAGTACAAAGATGTATAAAGACCTTAAACAAAATTAATGGTGGCCAAGCATGAGAATCACGATAGCCCTGTATGTGGCGACTTATCTTACATGCTAGAAAGTAAAGGCTGAGAGGCATGGACCTTATGGTACTCTTCAACCACTCCCAGTACCAGACTGAAAGTGGGATAGGATTACAATGGACTTCGTCATCGGACTACCATGCACACCTATGGGAATGGATGCGATATGGGTGATAGTTGATCGGCTTACTAAGACTGCTCATTTCATTCCCATCAAAACCAAGTTCTCTATGGCCAAGTTAGCACAACTTTATATGGATAACATAGTGCGCTTGCATGGAGTTCCAGTGAGCATTGTGTCAGATAGGGACCCAAGGTTCACTTCCAGATTTTGGAAAAGCTTCCAGCATGCTTTGGGATCACAATTGAATTTGAGTACTGCTTTCCACCCACAGACTGACGGTCAATCGGAGCGAACCATACAGATATTAGAAGACATGCACAGGGCATGTGCAATGGAAATGTGTGGTAGTTGAGAAGAATATATACCCCTTATGGAGTTTACCTATAACAACAGTTTCCAAGCTACAATTGGGATGGCTCCATATGAGGCATTATATGGTAGAAAGTGCAGAACTCCTCTGTATTGGAATGAGGTAGGTGAATGCCGAATGTTAGGACCTGAAATGACACAGATGACTTGTGACAAGGTTGATGTTATTCGAGAAAGGATTAAAACAGCTCAGTCATGTCAAAAGAGCTATGCAGAAAACCACAGGAAAGACATTGAGTTTCAGGTAGGAGAAAAGGTGTTTCTCAAGGTCTCTCCTACTAAAAGGTTGCAAAGATTCCATAGAAATGGTAAGTTGAGCCCGAGATACATTGGCCTACTTGAGATATTAGCTCGGGTCGGCTCAGTAGCCTACATGCTTGCTCTGCCACCTTCACTCGGGAATGTTCATAATGTATTCCATGTATCCATGCTGAAGCGATACGTTCATGATCCATCGCATGTATTACCCGTGGAACCAGAATATCTAGAAGCTGATATGACCTATACAGAGCATCCAGCTGAAATCTTGGACCGAAAAGTGAAAACCCTTCGTAACCACTCCATTTCCTTTGTAAAGGTGCGATGGGCTAATCATTCACTTTAAGAAGCATCTTGGGAGAAAGAGGATGAAATCCAAGCCAAGTACCCTCATCTTTTCGAGCAACCAAGTACGCCAATTTCGAGGATGAAGTTTTCAAAAAGGGGGGTAAATGTGTTACCCTACTTTTTAAACCCAATCTAATTACACGGTTGACCCGGTTTAACCATGTAGGACCCGAATCAGAGAGGGTTAAGGCGGGTTCCTTATGGACCATGATGGCAAGGGTGACTTTGAACACAGGTTGGCTAAACAAGTCTGAGTCAGTGCTAGAGGAGACGGGTGTACCCAAGCCGTGCACATGCACGTATCATAAGGCCATATACGGGTAATCCAGTATGTAGCTGTATCCTAAAGTGCATACAAAGAATATACCTTGTGCCGAGAGTGAGATACGCACCGAGAGTCGAATTCCATCAAAATCCCACTTGTTGGCAGATTTTCGGCTCTCAGGTGGGTGCATCCGCCCACCTGAGTGACCCATCCATATGGTTACTAGTTGTTTTAGGAAAGTATAAATAGCATTGTTTTGTGTTTTTTAATATCTCATTTATTACATTTAGAAGTTGGTGAGAAGATTAAAGAGGAGAGAGAAAAGAAGGGAGAAAAGAGAACGGAGAAGAGGAAAAGGGAAGGAAGAGGAAGAAGAAATGGATTTAAGCGGCGCCAAGGGTTGATCTTCCCATTCCGACGCCGGAAGAGTGATCCCCAACACGAGATCTACGATTAGAGGTGAGCAAAGGCTATGTTTCTTAAACTTTCACCAAACCCAAGTAAAACCCTTGATTTGGGTAGAGTTCCTTGAGATCTTGTAAATCCCCCTTGAAATGACGAATCTAAGGTTTGATAGATGGTCTATGTGTTGATTTTGAAGGATTTGAAGAAGTGTTTACTAGGTTGGAGAAGCATTGGTGATTTCTTGCGCTAAGAAGTGATTTTTGGGGTTTTGAAAGAATTCTTGAGCAAAGAAGGTAAGATGGCTTTCCAATCCTTAAATCTAACTTAGATCTAGGTTAGAATCATCTTATGAGACCTTGAATGTGTGGAAAATGGGTTTGAAAAAGCCCCATTTGTTTCCCCAAAGACTGGGAAAAGTTTCAAGAAAAATGGCATTTTTTCACCCTCTCAGGTGGGCTGAGACCAGTGGGCCAAACGGCCCGCCTGAAGATCAAGGGTCGGGCCCCACAGTTGAATTCTCCGAAGAGGATTGGTGGGTTCCTGAGGAATATGAACACGGACGGATTGCACATGTGAGGGCTGTGCTGCGGGACGCAGAATTGATGCCGTGTAGGGTTATACTTTTTTATTCTTTTGATGAGCCCTTTTTGTGTACTTGATACGTGAATTGTTATTATTTTTGTGTAAATATCATGCCTGCGGGCCCACTTGTATTTATCTATATACTACAATTTGGATTTCAAGTATATTGGGGTATTTACAGGTAAATTAAGTCTTCCACTAAACTTTTGGACATTGATCTTAGATGTGTGTATGCTGTGGTTGGGTACTATATCAGATGATCCTGACAGGTTTGGGTTAACTGGAGTTAACCCGGTCACCGATCCAGTTCTGTGTGAACGGGGTGTGACAATATTTCTTGCTTGAATCGGCTCCGGGAGGGCTGCAATCTCAGGACAAGATGAGTTCCCTACCACCCCTGCATAAGAGTGCTTGGGGACAGAAGGATTAGTTGTTTCTTGCACCACCCTCTGAGGCAAGGGTCCTCGATCAAGCGACTCCCTATCTCCACTATCACCATCAGCCTCACAAATAGAATGCTCCCCAAATCACTAGAATTGCCATCACCAGAGCTCTCCATTCTCTCACACAAGATGTTCTTTATCATGCCCTTTATCTCAATATGCCGAAAGAGGGGATCGGGAGAGCGAGTTTATGGTGTTTCCCATTTGTATTGATGTTATTTTCTTCTATTTAATAATATAAATTTTTAGCGAAAAAAAAAATGCCCTTTATCTCAATATGATTTTTCACTTTTGCTCAATCAATCAATTGGTGACCCGTTGTCTAATTCCTAAGACTCAAGCTTATAAATAAGCAAAAATGAAAGCCATTTAAAACTAGCCTCTATATTCAGTCATGCTCATATAGGTTCATAAATTATTCAAAACAAACTTTCAAATTCAAGTAAAAAAATCTTTAAATAAGACTTTAAAGATCAAACAAACTTTTAAAAATTCAAACTAATGTTCCTCTTAGTGGAAAACATTAAATATAAACAAACTTAAGCGAAAACCATTAAATTTAAAATATAGTGGAAATCATTAATGCAAAACTTAAGTGAAAATATTTGAATACAAACTTGAATGGGACACGGTAATTGGCCTCCGGAAGCGAGGTTCCGTGATGAAACCTTCGCCGCTGCACCAAATTTCTTGGGGCCACCGCACGAGAGTTTTCGTCTCTGACTGACCCGGTCCTATGTAAGCGGTATCACAGTGACCCTAGGGACTAGCAGCGGTGGCCTCTATCCCATCCCTCCCTCTGCTTGCCTTTCTCCACTACCAATGTTGCCGAATGTACTACTCTAGATGGCTGGCATCATCGACTTGGTCGCCCCAATGAGAGACTACTTCATCTTATGTCTGCACTCAATGGTCTCCTCGATCACTGCCCGCTTGGGTTCTCTTTTATCCCATGTCGCTTAGGAAAGTCCAGTCGTCTCTCTCTTCTGAAACTAGTTCTAGAAGTTTATTTCCTTTAGACCTTGTTCACAGTGATGTTTGGGGTCCCTCCCCCCATGCCCTCTTGAGTTGGGCATCATTATTTTGTAATTTTCATCAATGGTAATACTAAGTATATCTGGTTTTACCTTCTCTCTCGCGAATCTGAGGTGTTTTCTATTTTTCACAAATTTCAAGCCCTGGTTGAAAGGCTTTTTTCTCGAAAAATTAAAGCCATACAGACGGACTGGGGAGGAGAGTATTGCTCTCTTCCTCAGTTCTTCAGCCAATTGGGTATCTCTCATCGCATTGCCTACCCTCATACTCATGAGCAACAAGGGGTGGTTGAATGCCGCCATCGTCACATAGTTCAAACTGGGCTATCCCTACTTACTCATGCCTCAGTTCCACGCCAACATTGGCACTTTTCCTTTGAGATGGCTGTGTACCTCATCAATCTAATGCCTTCTAAGGTGTCCTAGGGGGTGTCTCCTTTTCAACTCGTGTATCACAAATCCATGATCACCGTTTTTTGCGTATTTTTGGTTATCTCTGTTTTTCGTACCTTCCACCTATAACCCTTACTAGATGGATGATCGCTCTACCCCATGTGTATTTCTTGGTTATAGCCCCTCCCACATTGGTTGTCATTGCCTTGATCTCAGAACCAATCGCATGTACATTGCTAGACATGTGTGATTTGATAAGTCCTCCATTCCCTGCTCCTCTCCCTCCATTTTAGGTCCACCGCCCTCTTTCTCTTCCTTATCGATTCCTTGGGTTTTGTACCCACTATGACCTTGACTGTTGTGCCCTTACTAGCACCATCATATCCATCCTCTCCATTGCTACCACCCATGTCACCATCCTCAGTTCCTACGCCTCAACCACCACCCTCGCCACCACCACCCATCTCCCATTCCCCTGGCCTCACTGATTATCAACCCATCCAACATCGCCTCCCCACCCAGGCACACCAAACCTCTCACTGACCTCTATGCCACCCATAACCCTTCTCCTATGCCATATCCCACTGGCCTTCAACTAATCACAACCCTTATACTGGAAATCAGACAAATCATTATGCAGAGTTTCAAGCGCTTATTGAAGGTATAAAATAGCAAGGAGAATGGGAAGGGAGTCTTTATGGATTGAATCAGATTCACTTGTAGTTGTGATTCTGATTCAATCAAACTTGATGTTGTGGTATGCAATGCAGGACTGAACAACTTTGAAAACTTAGCTACGCTCAAGAACTTGGAAGATCTCCCACTGTTTTAAAGAGGCAAACCGGATAGCTGACTTTCTAGCAAAGACAGCTGCAAAATCTAGCACTTCAAGATATAATATGCCTCTTCCATCCCATACAAGACATTTGGGCCTTAAATTTACATTACCATGTTATGTCGTGATTATATTTCTTCAAACTTACAACACTTTTGTTTTAATAAATGTATATCATTAACGTTGGGTTAGCTGTCTTGTGATCCTCTAATAGGGTATAGAACGAGAGTGTCAGCTGCGTCATCACCCCGGCGACCACAGGTTCCTGAATTAGGCTGTCACAGGAAATGACCACCCTCCCTCCATCTTGGATGCCTAGGCGCAGGCTCCCATTGACTTTTGTGCTAGCACAGTGGTCACGCCACTAGGCAGCGTCTCTATCCTATAAAAAACTATGTAATATACTGTACCATCCAACAAATAAGACTTATATCTATCTCGCATCCTCTTTCCGCTTTGCCAGGCTCTACTTTCCAAAAGAGAAAAAAAATACTTGACTCACTTCAAAAGAAAGATAGTGAATTATATCCGCTGGCTTGCTTGCCAATGGAAATGACACGAAACTTTCTAAAAACGGACAGCTTTCAAGCTTGGCTTTGGCTCTTAATCTTGAGCACGGTGTTCTTGTCCTTAGTCTTAGCATTGTCATGGAGTCGTTGCCTTTTTCAGACTTTATGCCTTTGCCATTGACCTGGTCTTGACTCCCCCTGGCTAAGTACTTTCAATGATGCAGGCTAGCTGCCTACGTCGCCCCCTATCTAGTAAGTAATGATCGAATGTCGATTATATAGATCATTTGATGAATGGGAATTACAGATCAGATGGAAAAGCATTCGCCCATGTTCGATCTGCAATAAGAGATTGGTCCCTCGCAACCATGAAATAATTCGATTAATTAGTCTACCCGACTTCAAGAACTTGACTAAGTTAAAAACAAGAATCAAGTTCATACTTGACCAGTCCTCTTTAGCAGCTCCAAGAGGGCCTATCCGCTCCCACCTCCTCTTGCTCTTCCCTATATCAAGAAGCTTCTCTTCACTTGTAAGCCGCAAGGGAAGTCCACAATAGATTCATTAATCATCTGGAGCGAAGATCAAAGTATTGAGTCTTACATTAAGGCATTAGAGACCTCAACTCTTGCACTAAGGCATTGGAAACTTCCACCATTAGCCTATTATTTTTTTTTTTTTTTTGAGTCACCACGTACGTTAGAGATTCAAATTTGAGATTTATTGTAGTTCTGATATCAGTGTATGTGGGTCAATTATGTCGTTTCAAGTCATCCAAAAAAAGCCTATATAAAGGAAGTTTCATACTTCAATCTAGATCCAAGTTGTGTTCAAACCCTTCCCTCCTGAAACGAAGGTGAGTTTCATACTTCAATCTAGAAGTATTGAAGCCCCTAGGTCGCCTTGAAGAGCAACGTAGTCGAAAGTGTCAGTAAATCTACCTCCATTCAAAAATCAAGAAGTATTGTTCTTTGGAGCCGTTCTCTCTCTCTCTCCACTTCAATCCCTTATAGTTTTTATGTTCTTTTAGGCAAATTCTAGACCTTTTTGATTCCCTAAACAGCGATCGATTCTTCTCCTAATTTGTTTCCCAAAAACAAGCCATATCTTGACCAATTCCCTATTTTCATCCTATGCAAATACCGTTACTTCACGAGTATTTTTCACCCATTTAGAGTCTGAATCCAACAAACTCTATTTCACAAAAGTTGTAGCATATCCTATTAGCTTGAATCTTCAACTAGAATCAATCAATTCTGAATTGAAAATTTAAAGGTATTGCTAAAGTACGGGCAATAGGTCTGATTGTCCTTTTTTTTTTTTTGGTTAGAAAACCATGTATATAATATATATATATATATATATATATATATATATAGTACAAAACATAGAGGAGGACAGCAAGCCACCCCTCACTAGTGGAAGAGAAGAAGAAGCACAATTTTCACCTTCAGCATTGCCATCGCCAAAAAGGCGACCACACTTCTAGCCACACCAATAAAAATGAAAATCATAATCTCACCCTAGCTCATCCTATATCTAGGACGACCATAAGCATCCATATCTAAATCCATCAGCCCCAAAGGAGACCAAACTGTTATCGGAGAAGAGATTTCGAAATGAGCCGTTGATTTCGAAAGAAAGTCAGCAACTGAATTTGCCTCACGATAACAGTGAGTTATCTTCCACTCCACCCCTTCCAAAAATGACATACAATTGTTCCATCTTTGACAAGCAATCCATGGAGGTTTTTTCTTTAGGAAGAGGACAACTACTGCCACTGAATCACACTCAATCCATATACGCTGAACACCCATCTGCTTCGCAACATCTAACCTGATCATAAGCGCCATGAACTCCGCTTCAAAATTAGTTCAAACACCTAGGAAATTTCGGAAGCTACCAATCTCCTCAGCCTTCTCATTCCTAAAGACACCCCTTGCTTGATATCACCCATCCATCCTGAGGACGACACCAATATATCTCAGAATTCCTGAGGCCTACGACGAACCCCTGAAAAACCCAAATTTCTAGCATTCAATAGATCCAATATAGATATCGCCGGCCCTGAATGGATCAAAGTTTGGGAACTGATTTCACTTTGCACTAGATTGAAGCATAGCTCAACAGAATTATTAACTCCATCATATCTCCTTCCATTCCTTTCTAACCAAATAAAATAGGGGGTTAACACAAAACCCTTCAACCACACCCCTTAAAAGTAACATTGATGCTTGAGCCTTCCACCAGGCCGTCAACGTATCAAGACCAACAAAACCAGCCACCTCATATCACACCCGTTCACGAACCGGGCGATGTGAGGTTAACCGGTTAACCCAAACCCGAGATCATCGTACGATATCCAACCACAGCATACACACAACTAAGATAATGTTTAACAATTCAGCGGAAGACTTAATTTACCTGTAAATATTCCCAATATACTTGATACCCAAATTGTAGTACATAGATAAATACATGTGGGCCCGTAGGTATGATATTTACACAAAAAGAATGACAATTCACGTATCAAGTACACAAAAGGGATTATCAAAGGAATCAAAAAGTAATCCTGTATGGAGTCACTGCTGTGGTTCCACAGCACAGCCCTCGCACGTGCAATCCGTGCCGTGCTCATAGTCCTCGGGGACCCATCAATCCTCTTCGGGGAATTCAACTGTGGGGCCTGACCCTTGATCCCAAGTGGTGACCTACAAATCATCTAAAAGAGGTGTACCGTGGGATGAGCTCACTAGCTCAGTAAGTGAAAAGAAGGACCACACAACAGTCCACACAACAATCACAACCATATGCACTATATGCTATGCAATTCATTTTTCATCACATCCACCTAAACAACATTACTAAGTCTTTGGTTTAGTGTTATTACAACCACAGTGCGCTTATACTCCGGGTACAAGCAGCGAACTCTATCCCACAATACGCCCATAGGGCTGTCGGAGAAGGCCCACCGTAAGTACTCGGAAAAGTAAAGCATGCCGACCACCGGCTCTCAACATAAAAGTAAATGATAAAAAATAAAGGTGCTGACTCCGACAATTTAAAAGCAGTACGATTGGCTCTCTTGAATATACCACTGGGGTTACCGACTGTCCTAATGACCAATCGGATGTATGTCTAACCGCCACAATGACCCGACAACCGCGACCATTGCTTCCCCCCAAATGGTAACCCAACACCTCAACCCCTGTTGGGAAGGGTCGTAGCACGGGTAGATGATAATCCTAAACCGCATGCTCCTATATGACATAGTACGATTGCATAGTGCCACCGCGTCCCATTCCACGGGCCACCAATGCACTCGTTTCCAAGCCAACTACAATATCTAGTCTATTAATGCATTATGCACAATGATGTCATCATTCATCACATAATCACATCATCATTTGACATTGAGAAAATAAACACAACACACATGTCATAATAATATGAGGATGGCTAAGCTACATATAATTTGCATGATGACATGGCTAGTCTAGATACAATTTAATGAATGCCAAACAAGCCTTAAAATAAAGCCAAACGTCCTCTCCCCACTTACCTGTTGTGTACCAAGATTCACACCCGGTACGGGTGAGATCCTGTACGAGAAGCGTACGTTTTGGTGAACCTATCATAAGTGAATGGGGTTAGCATTTCACCATTTTGGGGTCAAACTAACAAGATTTGATGACAAAATCATGTTTATAATCCTAAAAGAAGGTCGTACGTCCGTTTTGGGTCCATTCGGACGTAAAAATCACGTTGGGAGCCTCTCGGGTGGGTCGGACAGCCCACCTGTCTTGACCCACCGGTCCTGATCGGCCCGTCAGTAGGGCCCACCGGTTGGCCCCAAGGGCCTGCCCTCTTAGGCGGGTGCCCTCAGGCGGGCCGTTTGGCCCACCGGTCTCGGTGAAAAAATGTCATTTTCCCTGAACCCTTCCCCAACCTTTGGGGAAACACATGGGGCTTTTCCAAACCCATTTTCCACACATTCAAGGTTGCATAAGATGATTCTAACCTAGATCTAGGTTAGATTTAAGGAATGGAAGCCATCTTACCTTCTTTGCTCAAGAACTCTTTCAAAAATCCCAAAATCACTTCAAATCACTAATGCTTCTCTAACCTTGTAAACACTTCTTCAAATCCTTCAAATTAACACATAGACCATCTATTAAACCTTAGATTCATCATCTCAATGGGGGATTTACAAGACCTCAAGAAACACTACCCAAATCAAGGGTTTTACTTGGGTATGGTGAAAGTTTAAGGAATATAGCTTTCGCTCACCTCTAAACGTAGATCTCGTGTTGGAGATCACTTTTCCGACGTCGGAATGGGAAGATCAGACCTTGGCACCGCTTAAATCCATTTCTTCTCCCTCTTCCTTCCCCTTTCTTCTTCTTCGTTCTCTTTTCTCCCTTCTCTTCTCTCTCCTCTTAAATCTTCTCACCAACTTCCCGTGTAATAAATGAGATATTGAAAAACACAAATAATATTATTTATACTTTTTTAAAATCATTAGTAGCACATGGGTGGGTCACTCGGTGGTGAATCGCCCCGTGACCTCCACGAGGTCAAAATTGGCCAACAAGTGGGATTTTGGTGGAATTCGACTCTCAGCATGAATCTCATTCTCGGCACAAGGTATATTATACGTATGCACTTTAAGATACGGCTACATACTAGCTTTGTCCGTACATGGCCTTATGATATGTGTATGTACACGGCTTGGGTACACCTATCTTCTCTGGCACTGACTCGGACTTGTCTGGCCAACCGGTGTTCAAGGTCACCCTGGCCATCATGGTCCATAAGGAACCCGCCTTAACCCTCTCCGATTCGGGTCCTGCATGGTTAAACTGGTTCAACCGTGTAATTAGACCGGGTTTAAAAAGTAGGGTATCACACCTCACCCCAAAACAAGAACAATATTTCTACCGTAGAGAACTCGCAAAAGAGCACTCATAAAAAGAGTGATTTTGAGACTCCTCTGCAATGCCATATAGAGAACACCGCAAAGGCAACAGAACTCGCCATTTTTTAACATTGTCATCTGCTGGTAACTTGTTCTTCACCATTCTCCATCCAAAAATTACTTGCCTTGGCTAAAGCTGAGATTTCCAAACCATAGGCAGCCAACCCACCTTAGGCAACACCCTTCTCACCTTCTCCCAAGCCGACTTCAAGGTGAACACACCAGATGATATTAACCCCCAATGGCAATTATCTTCCACATTTGACACCCTAATATTCTTTGCTTGGGCAAAAATATCCTCAATAAAAACAGATTCAGCATGGGGAAATACCACTTACCTCGTCTTATAAAGTCTGAAACCCCTACTTGCATGGAACTAAATGATCCCAACTACATTTCAGCCATCTCTTCAATAGACTTACTTTCCATCTAGTTTCTCTCCGAAGTTTATCTGCTTACCATTCCTGACAGTCCACTGCTCATGAGATTCCATCCACTTCCACACCTTTTTATTACCTGACCATAACGAGGAAGTAATATGACCAGATTTCAGCAATCCATCAACCTTTAGGAAGCGAGCACGAAGAAAGGAACTCATCAAAGATTTCTCATGTTTAATTTTCCATGCTGATCTACATAAACAAGCAAAATTAACGTACACAACCTCCTTATACCTAAACCACCCTCCCTTATGGGTTTGCAAACTTCCTCCCACTTGACCACTATCTTTTCCGCTAAGTCCATGTCTCCTGACTAGACAAAATTGCGCATCCACTTCTCCACCAGATGAATAGAACTCCCTAGCCACCAATAGATTCCAAAATTATGAATAGGGATACTGGAGATCACCGATCTCACAAGTTTCACCCTACCCACCATAGAAAGAAGCCTTCCCTTATATCCCAATAACATTTTCTTAATTTTATCCAACAACGGTAATATATAGTCTCTTTTAACTCTTCCCTTGAAGAGCTCAACACCCAAATATTTTGTTGGCAGCCTTGTAGACACTATCCCCAGACACTCACTAATGAATTGCTTCCTGTAAGGAGCTACACTCCCAGAAGACAAACTGCTTTTAGAGGTTAAATTTTGACCTGAAAAGGCCTGATATTTAAACAAGAAATCCTAAAGATTCCTCACATACTTTGCAGAAACATTCATAAAAATGAAAATGGCATCAGCAAACAACAAGTGACAAGGAGTAGACACACCTCTAGGTCCTGGAAGAGACTTAATCATCCCCTTGTGCACCAAGCCAGTAAGACCCCTATATAGAACCTCTTCAGACAAAATAAATAGAATAGGCGAGAATGGGTCACCTTGACGCAACCCTCGTCCCATCTCAAAGAAACCCACCAGACCTCCATTCACCAGCACATAAATTCTAGAGGAAACCAAAAGATGGTGAACTCAAGAAACCCATACTGCAAAAAAACCAAATTTCTTCGAGTTGTAAAAAGGAAGTCCCAAGACAACGAATCGTATACCTTATGAATATCCAACTTCAATCCCATTCCACCACCCCTAACCTTGAGTGCATTAGATTTGAAAGCTCAAAAACAAGACTAATATATGCTGAAATTATCTTTCCCTTCTGAAACGCACCCTGTTCTTCTGAAATCAACCTTGGCAATAACACCAAAAGTCTAAAAGACATTATTTTAGTTAACACCTTACAATAGAAGTTCCCCATACATATGGGACGAAACCTATCTAAAGAAGATGCCCCCTCTACTTTGGGAATCAGGGTAATGAAGCAATTATTAATGCCTCTAGGTAATCGACTAGACACAAAAAAATTCTTCATAACCCTGCAAAAGACATCCTCAACTATATCCCAACACTTTCTGAAAAAACTACCTGGAAACCCATCAGGACTAGGCGAGCTAGTTGGATCCAAGTCCCACACTGCCTATTTGATTTCTTCCCTACTCGAAACAGCCTCCAAACCTGCCACATCCTCCTCCACATGAACCCTGGGAATATTTTCTAATAGATCATTGTGAACTATGATTTCTGAAACCTCATGAAACCTTTGAAAAAAAAATCAGATACATAAGAAGTGATGCCCTGTTGATCAGAAACCCACGTGCCATCCTCCTTTAAAGTAGTTATCTGATTTTTTGCAAGCCTCAATTTCACTGATAAATGAAAAAATTTAGAATTGTGATCACCATTTTCATCCATCTCACCTTTACCTTCTCCGACCATAGCCTATCCTGCATCTAGTTTGCCTTCAACAAAGCAGTCTTTGCATCTGCCTCTTTGTTAAACAAATCATCTGACATTTTAGCCACCTCTACCATGTCTTGCACATCCTTTAGAGCCAGCCTTACCATCTTCACCTCTTCATTCAAATTTGTAAAATTAAACGTTGCCCAGGCCCTCAGCTTCTCCTTCACCAATTTTAATTTTTGAGCTAAAACATAAATAGGATCACCACCTATATAACCCTTCCAAGCCTCCACCATTGAGATAAACCTACTGTTTTCCATCCAAAAGCTATGGAAAAGAAAAGAAATATTTTTGGGCTTAGGGACAATGTCAGAAACAACCAACAACTAAGCATGGTCAGAAACTAAAGACACCAAGACCCGTTGTTTCACACTCTTAAAAACATCCAACCACTTCTCATTACAGAAACTTCAATAAAGTACCGCTGCCATGTGACCCCTCCTATGGTTATTTGTCCAAGTAAACCTCTTTCCGTAAGAGGGAACAGAAAGCAACTCACAAACATCCACCATGGCCTGAAATTCCACTGCCGACCCAAGATTAAAAGCCCCAGGGCCTCTTTTCTCATGAGAATCCAAGGTAGCATTAAAATCCCCAATCACTGACTAAGACATTAAAGCAGACATCTGCAACTCCAAATCTAACCACAAACTACAACTATTGATCTTGAAAGAACTAGCATGCACAAAAGAAAAACCCACACTACTGCCAGACCAATAAAAAACAACCGACATATGTTGCTTAGACATAGCCACTACTATAGGTCACCTTTGACCAAACTTCCAGATTATCCATAAATTTGGAACTTTCCCATCCCTCTTATTATGCAAAAATCCACAGCATAACCCAATTTACTAAAAAATAAAGAAGGAAATTTACACATCTGAACCAATGGCTCAGCCAAAAATAACACATTCGGTGAATGCTCCCTCAACATCAAACATAAGGCACCGGTTCCAGTTGCCTTCCTGACCCCCCGAATATTCCAATACATGACCCTCATGGATCACAAATTAGATGAATGATTTTTGTCAGAATTTTTAGCCTGACCTACCTTCTTCTTTTTCTGCTAACCTCCCACAATTAACCTCCAGCTTCCTTCTCCATTATCACTGCCTCCCTATACACAGCCAAAATCTCCAAATGTACAGTTGAGATCGCCCCCTGAAACACTCCACCTCAGGCATTGAGGACACGATCTGTTCCTCCCCAATCTTGGCATTAAGATGACGAACTCCTCCAGTCTCCACCCCTACACCTACCCTTTGTTCAGGAAGAGTATCGCGACTCAGGGGGAACGATGCCTTCCACAGCGACCGCCCTCGAACTGGTCGCTGCCAGACCCAGTGGAGGGGGAACCATGCTTACCACAACAACCGCCCTCAAACTGTCCTCCTCACATAGGCTTGGGTTTGACCCACCTTCTGAACCTTCTTCTGACCCGTCCACCTCACCTTCCATATGGTTAGGATTTGCTAAATCAGAGCCAATAACTCCCTTACCTATTACCCTGGAACTTTGAATGGAAGATTCCAAAATAGTTTGGATTCCTCCCCCACAGTTAGAAGATTTTGAAATTGGCTGATTTAATTATGATATAGGATCAGAAACGCTCGGCTGATATGGCATAGGTTGATCCCTGGTAGGAGACTCAACCGAGTTAACTCCTCCTGAGTTGACTCCATCTTCAATGTATACTTCCCCTGGAACCTTTGCAAAGCCTTCCACCGCACACTGCTTCTCATCATTTAACTTCCGCTACCTGCAACTGGAAACCAGATGTCCTACTCGTTTACAATACCCAAATCGCTCAACATTATCTTCATAGACCACCTTTTGATAGAAGCCATACACTTGGGTAGTTCCAGGTTAAACCTTTCGACTTGAACTTCCTCCACCCTCATTGTTGAATCATAAATATCAATCTCTACCAGCACCCTTGCAAAATAACCTAACAAACCTTGTCTTGTTCTCCTATCCAAAGCAATAGGCGTCCCACTGCCTTTGCAATAGACAAAAGGGCGTTTTCATGCCAATAGTCTAGCAGCATATCAAGAAAATGGATCTAGACAAGTTTCATGAAGGTCTACTTCTCGTGAATATTAAAATCAGGCTTCCAATGTTGAAGCGAATCACCTGTTCTCCAACCCTAAGAGGGCTTCTCATCCACACCGCTGCCTTATCTCCTTCGCACTAAAATTGAAAAATCACATACCCCTTTCCCAGAGGATGCATTGTCACCCCTTGTCTTAAGTTCCACTTCTCTTGAGCCTCTACTCTCAGTGCATCCAAGGAAATCAAACAGAAATTAACCCTACCAATTAAAGCGAAATGGAAAATTTGCCTCTTTGATTCATAATCTCTCTGCTGAATACCACCCGCCGAATATTCCCAACCTGAAACGGTTCAGGAAGGGAATCTATGGCTGGCCATAATGATTTCCCTAAGACTTTCGCATAAGAGTGGCGCAAACCAGCACCCTCTCTATCCAGATTTTTTTTTAAAATGGCTAACTGTGAATACTCTCTTGATCCGAGTTTCAACACCCCTTTGGAGGTTTGCACCACACATATGGGTTTGAACTTGGGCTCAAGTGGAAAGGAGTTATTACTTATTAGAGCCTCTACATAATTAAAATGTAGCTCTAATAGAGACATCCATTTGTAGGGGTACAATCCCAGTGCTTGGATTGGGATCTTTTAATCTCATTAAATCATTGAAAACAGAAGACTCACCCACACTATGGGTACCTCAGGACACTTGCATATTAGCACTTGGGTTGGAATCTTTTAATCCAAGTCGTTGGAATCAATGGACACACCCATTCCCTGGGATGCCTTGAAGGGATGCTTCCTCTTCTATAAATAGGGGAAGGGGGAGCCCAGAAACGGGTCGATAAATCGTTTCAACTCTCTCTCTCTCTCTCTCTCTCTCTCTCTCTCTCTCTCTCTCTCTCTCTCTCTTCTCTCTATCTCTCTTTCTCATACATACACATATAGAAGTCATATACCATTCTATAACACACATCAGAAGCTGGTCTACATTAATATTTCCAAATTTTAAAGAAGAATTAATTAAAACAAAGGAGGCTCTTGTGGCTGTGCAGTAGGAAATTGAAGTCAGGTGTATTGATGATCTATTGTTTGGGAAGGAAGCAGATGCCAAAACTGCCTATTTAAAGGCATTACAAAACCATGAGAAGCTGTGGTCTGAAAAGTCAAGACTCAGATGGCTGAAACAAGGTGATAGGAACTTTCACCTCTATGCAAAGAATTGTTGAGCCAAAAATGCTATTTGAAGGGTGCGTCACAGGGATGGGACTATATTGATCGGGAAGCAATATCCGATTATATGATCTCATATTATGAAGACTTTCTCAGAGAAGCTCCAAAAGTTGATCATATGGAATTGTTGGATAGTATTCCAACCCTAATTGATGAGGTTGACCTTCTCACCAGGGATACTGTTCTAGATGCAACTGAAATCAAGAGAGCGGTTTGGGACTTGGATCTAGATAGCTCTCCAGGCCCGAATGGATTCCTTGGGCCTTTCTTTCATCACTATTGGGAGATTGTCTCGAAGGACTTTTTCAGAGCGGTTAGAGAGTTTTTCATCACAGAGCAAATGCCTAGAGGTACAAATGACAACTTTCTTGTGTTAATTCCTAAGATTGATGGAGCTGACACTTTAGATAAATTTAGACCATTGTGTATGGGTAACTTTTATTGAAAGTGTTGTCCAAGATTCTAGCCACAAGGATCTCTTTTTATCTCCCCAGGCTCATATCGGAAGAGTAGGGTGCATTTTTGCGAGGCAAAGTAATACACTCAAACATCAGTATGGCCTCTGAGCTTGCTAATATAATGAATGATTCAATGAGAGGAAGAGGAATGGGAGTGAAGATAGATATTTAGAAAGCTTTTGACACAATTTCCTGGAATTTTATTCTCATGGTGCTAAGGAAATTTGGCTTCTCAGAGAAGTGGATAAAGTGGATTTCTCAAATTTTATCTTCTTCAAACTTTTCTATTCTTCTTAATGGAGGACCTATTGGGAACTTTGGAGTTGGGAGGGGTCTGAGGCAAGGGGATCCAATGTCTCCCATTCTATTTATATTAGCAGAAGAAGTATTAAGTAGAGGGCTGAAACGTCTTGTCATTGAAAATAAAATTAAAGCTTTAAATGGCCCAAGAGGTATTTTGGTCCCTGTTTATTTGATGTTTGCTGATGATATATTTCTCTTTAGGAATGCATCAGTTTGCTATGTGGGGAATCTAAAAATGTTCTTAAGGCAGGACCAGGAGTTCTCAGGGCAATGTGTGAACTTGGAGAAAAGTAAATTTTTTATGGGGAGAATTTCTGCTGACAGAAAGCAAAGAATATCTGAGACTCTGGGAAATCAAATATGCACTTTCCCAACCAAATACTTAGGGGTGCAAATCTCTAAAGGCAGCGTAAAAAAGCAAGCTCTGATGTATGTTCTGGATAAAGTAAGAGATCACTGTCAGGCTGAAAAGGGAAGCTCCTCTCTATGGCAGGTAGAGTCCAGTTGGTGCGATCTGTTACAATAGGAATGCCTGTGCATAGCTTCTTTGTCTATTGGTGGCCAAATTCCCTTGTGACAATGATGAAAAAATGGATGAAAATTTTCATTTGGATAGGGGATATGGATAGTGTTAAGGTAGTGACAGTCAAATGGGGCCAAGTCTGCAAGCCTAAAGAAGAAGGAGGTCTAAGTATAAGAAGACTTCAAGATACTAACAAAGCTCTTCTCTGCAAGCAAGTTTGGAATATAAAGCATGGAAACACAGGACTAAGTAAGTTTTTCAAAGCTAGATACACTAGTAATGAAAATTTCAGGAAATCATTTAAATCTTCCTCTATCTGGCCTGGCATTCGGAAAATGTGGTCTTTTGTCTCAACATAAGAGTAATGGATTGTAGGAAATGGAAAATCAATAAGACTTTGGAAGGATGTTTGGATTGGGCAGAGTTCTATTCAGGAAATATGTAATATAATTGACCAATCTATTGACAGATCGACTATGGCAGTTGCTGATCTGATATGGAACTACAAGTGGGTGATCCCAGATACTACTTCTTATGGTCTAAGGAGCTGTTTCAATTTGCAAAGAGACATTAGTCTTCCTGCTTATAAAATAGAGGATCATTGTGTTTGGAGCTGCACATCATTGGGATTCTTTAATACTGCTTCAGCTTGGAACGAAATAAGAAGACAGAACCAAAAGTCTCATGGTACTCAATTGTATGGGGTAAGAAGTTGCAGCCAAGGCAGCCCCTTTTTGGGTGGAGGTTGATGCATAGAAAGCTCCCCACAGATGAGATTATAGCAGCAAAGTGCATTCCTATGGTATCCAAGTGTGACTTATGTTGCTCTGTGATGGAATCTATTGATCATATTTTCACAACATGCAGGTTCACAATGGGAATATGGGAGAATTTTTTGGACTGTTTTGCAGTATCATGGCCTTGCATCACTGACTTGGAGTAGCTAGTTCAATGGTGGCTTAGGAAAAGAAGAATCATGAAGTTGAAGGAAACATGGGCTATGGGCTGTTACTAGTTGCGGATGGAGAGAAAGAAACAATAGAAAACAGGAAGGGAAAACACAATCGGCTCAGTTTATCAGGGAAAGAATAAAGAGGGAGTTAAGGGAATCCATTGATATTGTGAAGGAAAAAATAATGGATCAAAAGGACCTGTTAAGCCGCCATTATTTGGGTTTGAAAGTAGCTCAATCATATCCTCAACAAATTATTGGAACCTATTGGTGTAAGCCTCAACGAGGGTGGACAAAGTTAAATGTTGATGGTTGTTCGTTAGGAAATCCGGGAAGAGCTGGTGTAGGAGGAGTCTTCAGAGATCATAGGGGAAAAACTATGGGCTCTTTCTCGTGCTATATTGGTATCTCGTCAAACTATGTAGCAGCATTTAAAGCCCTTACAGAAAGAATTCGGTTAGCAAAGGAAAGAAGAGTGGAAGTGCTATGGATAGAAACGGATTCGATAGTAGTGGTTACTTCTATCCATTGAAATACAATACCTTTGTATGCAATGCAGAATTGGATGTCTTTTAATCCATTCTTAAATAATATAAGAAGAAAAATCTGGCATTGTTTTAGGGAGCTGAACACAGTGGCTGACTACCTTGCTTAGGATGTGGCAAAATCTTGCGTTTCAAAATTAGATGTTTTGTTTCCAACATATAAGTGGAGGCTAGCACATGATGCTGCTTCTCATCCACGATATCGTTTCTGTTAAAGAATTCAGTCTTCCCTGCTAATGGCAATGCCGAAGGTGGGAATGATTGAATCATACTTCATGTACCTCTAGTTCTCCTTGCTGATGGCAATGCCAAAGGTGGGGAGTTTTAGAGTCAGGGTTTTTATGCATGTATTTTTCATTTCCATTCATTTTCTTGATTAATAAAATTCTCAATTTCTAGCAAAAAAAAATCCTCATGGATCAATGTCGATGGTAGGCCATTTAGGTTGCTAAAGAATTTTCAAATTTCTGTGGAAGCATCTTATCCAACCTTCCAACAAAACAACATTCTTTCTATCTTATTAAAAAATATGGAGAAAAGAATGTTTCTCATTATTACTCTCCTGTACCTTGATATGGGAGCATGACATATGACCACCCTACCCCCTCTTGGATGCTTGGGTGCTTGCTGAGAGGCTGCCATCATTGGCCTCATATTAGCTTAGAGGCCACACAACTAAGCATTATTATCTATAGGAAATAAATAAATACATAATATATATAATTAAATACGACACACACACACACACATATATATATATATATATAATTGTTTATTCAAAAAATTATTAAAGCATCAAATTGACACATGAAAGTTATTTTTTGTTTGAGAAGTGATAACTATGTGTTGACGACCCACAAGAGTAACATGCCTAACTAGATATTATTAACTTCGATAACTAGTTTTTTAGAGAAAGGTCTTTTTTTTCTTTCCATTGGGTTAGAACATTCACCACTCCATCCTAAAGCTCATAAACCCTTATAGGATTTTAGTATGTCCCCTCAAAATACCCTGTGGATACTTGATCATTTTTTTCTTTTTTCCTTCATGAAAATTCATAAATTTGATATTATTCCTAAACATCTGTCTGATATACAAATTATACATATCTATAGACATCAAAATAGCAACATAGTAGCAAATTTAAACAAACTTTCTAATTGTCATTATTATCATCCACAAGGCCACGATCATTTAAGTCCTTGGTTGTTAGCATATTTTATTTAGCTCTCCACTTGGTCCTTCCTTTCGCAACCACACCTCCATTCTCAAAACGTAGAAAGTGGAAGCACTCATGAAGACCACCTCCGCCAGCATCTACCAAGCAGTACTCATCATCAGTTGCTTGACTAGTTAAGGACTGCAGCGCATCATCCATCCTACATTCCCTTCTGTACTCTATTTTCATCTCACAAATCTCATGGCTCTTCAACATCGCTATGGGAACACTCTGCATTAATATCACCAGGGAATCAATCAATGTCAAGATAAAACATAAGAAATGCCTCTGGCTTTCAACTCCTTTGCCAGGCTAGAGTTGCGCCAAGGTATTTAAATCTTGGGAATCGGATCATTATGGTATCTGTTGATATCTTTGTTTCAAGTATCGGTCTGGGATCGGCCGTATCGGATTGGTAGTGCTGAGATCGATCCTCGATCCTGATCGATTTAGATCGTTTCAGGGGTAAAATAGTAAAAAAAAAAATAGTACGTTTTATAAAAAGTAGGGTAAAATCGACCGCTACCCACTGATCCAATCCGATCTGATCTAGATGAGTATCGAATTGGTATCGACAGAGACCGATACCAATACCAATATCGTCCCCTAAATCCTTGGTTGATATCGATACGATTTCGGTATATATTGATCCTATGGGTTTGAATAGGTTGGTTTTTTTCACAATTTTTTAATAAAAAATATATATCTTTACAATTTTATGCTTGATCCAAAAACTAATATCTGATCCTAGATCTTCCCGAGAAAGTATCAGCTGATACGAATACGATCCGGCTGGCAACTTGCACCACTAGAAGTAGGGGTGTCGAAATTTAGTTTGAATCCACAAAACCCATCGAACCAATAGACACTGAAACAAGTCGAATTAAACCAGACCCATTATTGGATCATGTTTGATGGTGGGGTTTTGTGAAACCAAAATCAAATTGGACCGCATTTAGACCAATAAGACAACAAATTAAACTGAAAAAAAAAAAAAAAAACCGATATAATCCGATAATAAATCGATAGCAACCCAAAATACATTAAAAGAAACATAATACATTTTTTTTCATAAAAGTACATTAAAAGAAACATACATTTTTTTTCATACTTTTTGAATATATTTATATGATAAATCAG
Organism: Macadamia tetraphylla; assembly: GCA_022985045.1. Lineage (NCBI taxonomy): Eukaryota > Viridiplantae > Streptophyta > Magnoliopsida > Proteales > Proteaceae > Macadamia > Macadamia tetraphylla. Next base: position 33,085,243 of record CM040973.1, read on the forward strand.
AAACTAAACCAATAACAAATCGATAAAAGAAACTTAACTGAAATCGATGCACTTTTGTTGTTTTATGTTTTGATTTCACTCGTTCTCATATGAAAACCATGAACGCAAATCAAAATCAATCCAAACCAAGCGATTGACACCTTTTTAAGTTTTAAAATGAAAGTTGAAAACGAACAAATCAAGGATCTAACCCTCTTTCAATGTAAATCCACACTTTGTCATTGCCAGAAATTTCCATGGCTGCTTTCAATGAATGAATTTATATTTTGGTCAAAAAAAAAAAAAATCTTACCTCAAGCATCAACCCAATGTATTTCACATTGTTCACGTGCTGATTGGCATCCAAATCATTCCAACGAGGCTGCAGATTATTTAAAGAGCTTAAAAAATCATTATTAAAGAAGTAAAATAAAATACCAAAGCTGGAATCTTGATGGGATATATCCCAATAATTAATCTCATACTTACGGTTAGACCGGTTCGAACACAATCCATTCTGTTGTTGTCAAACTTTGCTATTGATCTACTGCTGTCCTCGTGATCATCTGGAATAGGAATAGGACACTCTATGTAATGACTTTCCATTTCTCTTCTGACCTCCTCTGGAATTTTAGATAGTTTTCTTGTTTCCTTATTCATCGCTTGGAACGTACTGATTAAATATCAATATCAAAATAGGAATTAGAACCAAAAAAAAAAAAAACTTACATAGAGAAACAACACTTAAATATAAAACAGTAGCTTAATTGTGAGTTCATGAATTAGTTGAAATGAAATTACTAATTCGAACCTTGTAGCTCGTGCGAGACTTTTTCCATTTTGGCAATCACGAATTATCCAATCAGTTCGCTGGCCATTCTTTTCAGATGCAATAAACCAATTATCAACTTGTACTTCGTCACCCCTTCAATTCAATTAAAATAATTCAAAACGTCACTTATCGAATGATTAGTCATGTGTTAAATTTCAAAATCTAATGTCGTCAATTATCTTCTTGTCGAAACGAATGAAACTTAACATGTGAGAAAAGTATCTAAGGTTCACTTGTCAACAAAATTCAGGTCACATTTGATCAGTCATTTAATAAGTGTTAGCACTTAAAATAAGTATATAAGATAATTTCCTACCATGGATATGTAGGAATTAAGCTCCCATCAACCACAAAACAAATGCAATAAGATCATTTTTTATCAACAACCATCCTACTCATTAAAAAAACAAGTTGGGACAATACCATCAATATTTCCCTTCTTGTTGTAAGTGATTTAGTCCTTTTTATTAAGAAGCAAGTATAAATTTTTTATTATTATTAAATTTTCTATTTGCATGCTTTTTCACTAGAAACAGACAGAAATTTGAAGGAAATTAAAATTTGTCCTGAATGGAGGATGTACCACAATGAGCCAGACAATGGACCCACGAAAGGGCAGATCAGAACCCAAAAAAGGGCCCATTGAGTCACTTTATTATTACCATTAATCTATTAATATTATATCAAGTAGAGTGAGGTACGAGGGTCAAACTATTGTATAAGGCGGTTTAATTTTATCACATTCATAAACCTCTTGAACTTACCAAGAAGGATAGTGATCCACAACAACATGCATCTTAGATAATACCCATATCAGGTTCCTTCCACTCATCGCTGGTGTTGAACCCAAGCCATCTTTTAAAATCCCCATACTTTTAATATGATTTAGAGCTGTTTCCTGCACAATATCACAGGGATGGATTTGTATAATTAGAACATAATTAAAAAAAATAATAATAAAAATAAAATAAATGTTAACGACAAGTCTTCTATCTGAATCACTCAACTTTCACTGAAAGCAGTGAAGAACATAAAAAACACCTCGTGTGAGTGACCCAAGGTGTACCTAATGGAATCGAGTTTAGGACATCAAATTTATGGCTCGTACCAAGTTCATTGCTCACCAACTACGTTTATATATAATTAAAACATCTAGAAAAAGAAAACAATAATCTCTCTCTCCCTCTCTCTGTGAGAGCTTCACCCAGATAGGTGACAGGGCTCCTCTATCAGGGAGACCCACCTCAGGTATGCTCATGTGGGAATGGTGAAAACCTAACAAGTGTCAATAATATGAATTAATCTCTAAAAGCTAAATCAAACCTGTAAAAGATTCAGTAAAGTCTCTATGGTTGCCGTATGATTAGGGCCCATATCATAAGATCTAATAGTGAAGTTCTCACAGAAAATTCGCCTGTCCTTCCCAACCTCTTCAAGAGCAAATGGGTCGGCAACTATAACCATGGGCTCTTCCCTCTCCTTTCTGTCGAGTAGCTTCCACAGCTTCTGAGGTTCCATCTTCAAGATTGTGGAACCAACCCCATCTTTTGTGGAAGTTGCTCTAGCAGAGAAGAAGAAGAAGAAGAAGAAGACTTCATTCCATTAGTACCCAAAGCGTCGGCTTTTCTTCCAAGCATCATCCTTGTAGTTCTCTTCGCCGGAATAGATACCGGAGATGGAAAAAGCAATGTGATGCCGGCAATGGTTGCAGCCATCTTAAAGCTAAAACTAAAACACTTCTATTGTATCTGAACTTCTGTAAATCCTTGAAGTTGTACCTTCTGGTGCCATATACTAGCCTGCTTTTATAGACCACTCCACTTGCCTTGGCATTTTCTAATTTCATATTCTTGTTGAAGACCCATTCTTTTTTTTGGTAGAATTTTTGAAGACCCATTCAAATCATTGAATTTGGTAAATTCTGTTGGCATTTAATTAAATTCTGTTGGCATTTAATTCTTTGTTTCGTCCCATGCAACGTCCAAATTCTACTATTTTTATCAATTAATGCTATGGGCTCTAATAAACTTGCATGTCGTGGTTTTACTTTTCCTGTTGTTGGAACTTTGAAGTTTTCCATTTACTAAGACTAACGTCCAAGAGTGAAGGTTTTAAAACTCGGTATCGGTATCGGTCGCAACCAAAACCGATACGATAAGGATCAGATAGTAAGGATCGGTCTACGATCGTTTAAGAATCGGAAATCGTACAATTTTTCTGGATCGGTCATGGTATCGGTTAGGGTCGGTAAAAAATTTTTAAAAATCTAAAAAAAATCCAGAAAATCCAACAAACAACTTTTGAAAAGGCCAAGCCCATGATTTTCTACAACCAGAAGATCAGGCCGAACTCGCTTCACCTCATGGCATATCACTTCCTTTGGATCACCTTTTTTGATCCATGCTTTACAAGGAACCTCAATTTCATGAGACCACCCAACGAAGTACTCCAGCAAGTGAAGCCCTCTAATCTTGTCTCTGTGTTTCATATCGTGAAAATCTCCAGGTGATGAATAAATGATGTCCATGTCATTAAACCCATCCTCGTCATGGACTTGAACATGGAGGAAGAGGAGCTTGAAGCCGGAGGTGTTGGAGCGGATGATCTTTGGAGTGTCCAATCAAATGCACTGTGGCTGCTGATGGATGCATGTGGGTATCCTTTGATTGACGACTCGTTCCCTACTACCATTATCCGAGTCGGTTCAGATTCTGCTACCGAACGATCGTTTTTCTCGCTCAAGACGACCACAATCACCACCATTATTCACAACAGCCACCGATCACCACCACTGTTAGTTAAAATGGGAGCGGCAAAAAATAGAAACGTACGATCGGTTTTAAACAGATAAAAACGATGAATGATACGGTAAAAAATAACGGTAAAAAAAATAGGGAACGGCAAACGGACGAAAACGAACTGTACGAGTATTAAACGTGTAGTTTTCAAAAAAACGAAACCAGATAAATGGTAGTATACTCATGCAATTTGAGAGATTATTACTTGTATACATGCATCTAATATTCCAAAAGCTCTAAAAGTCCCAAGATAAAATAGCCCAATGGGCTACAAGAAAATGAGATGTTGCTAGCTTTAGTTTCTCCTTACTCAATGGGCTATAAGAAGATGAGATTTTTTTCTTATAGATGGTATGGAAGTTAAAAACAAAAAATCAAGTATCATATTGTTTTCACTCTTCACTTTTACTAATAGGTTTTTTTTTTTTTTAATTAATTAATTTTTTTAATAAAATTCCTATTTTACCCTTAAAAAACGGATACACGTTTAAAATGGCCGTTTAAAACGGATTCTTTTGCCGTTTCCCTTTTTTTCCAGATTGTATAATAGCATACTGGAAAACACGTTTTAAACGGCAAAAAAACGCAAACGTGTTTTAACTAACAGTGATCACCACCACGGAGGGTTTTCCAGAAACAAGAGTCGTTGGGAAGGGAAAAGGGGTTAGAAAAAAAAAATGGGAAATTACCTAGATCCACTAGATAAGTAGGTTTCAAATTTATTTTACATCGATTAGTTTGAACTTTGAAAATATTTACTCAATCTCTATTGCTCATGCAGTTCAAGAAAAAAATAAATGTAAACTTCCTAAAATACCCTGACCTCAATTCTTTTAGTTTTATTCAATTCATTTTTAATCCCATGTGGGACCTACTTCCTCCTCCCCTCTCCTCTTCCAAATCTTCTCCTTCCTTCTCCACAAAGGCCACACCCTCCCTCCTGCAACCCCTTGCCCTACAACTCCACCCCAACCTGCAACCCCAAGGCCCTCCAAGAATTGAGGTTGGGGTATTTTAGGAAGTTTACTTTTATCTTTTTTTCTTGAACTACATGAGCAATAACTAATTCTAGGAATTAAGTAAATATTTTCAAAGTTGAAACTAGTGACTGTAAAATAAATTTGAAATCTACTTATCTTATAATTTATTTTCTTATCTAGTGGATCTAGGTAATTTCCCTAAAAAAAACCCTAGATCTCTCTCTCTCTCTCTCTCTCTCTCTCTCTCTCTCGTGTTTGTCCAGTTTAAGTTTTAAAAAAATATTTTTTTCATGGATCTGGTCGGATCAGACGATCCGGATCGATATCCGATACCCAGGATGATACCGATACCCATCTCAGGTAAGGTATCGGGATCGGTCTTAGCTGATACCAATCCTATCCAACCAAGCCAATACCGATACTTGATTCCATGCCAAGAGTGTAATGGAAGTTGGTGACATTTAGATCAATCAATACTCTCTGCACTTATTTATTTTGTCTAAAGAAAGTAACCCTGCCCGATTGCACGTGCCTATGCTTAGACATGGTGGATTCAGAAAGACCATGTTGCCCTATGTTGAAGATACTCGAGTTTGCCCTCCCATAGGTTGCACACGCTAGCATGTACCTACTATAGCATGCACACGCTAGCATGTACCTACTATAGATTAGAAAGTTGGTGACCTTTCTTGAGAGATGTTGACTGTGATGATATTCGGACAGAGTCTGGCTAGGAACAATTACTTTTCGATTTGACTTCGGACAGAGCTTCGGCTAGGGAAGGCTATTTCTAGATTTGGATTTGAACAAGGCTTTGGCTAGGGAAGGTTATTTCTAGGCTTAGGATGAGGTGGCACTCCGACAAAGCTTCCGCTGGGGATAGGCTATGGGAGGGCTAGGCTGGGGTCGCACTCTAGCAGAACTTCCATTGGGAATGGCTATTTTTTGAAAGATTCCAGGGGCAGTCGGGTAGAGCTTCCGCTAGGAATTGGCTATGGGAGGGCTAGGCTGAGGTGGAACTCTGGAAGAGCTTCCGTTGGGAATGGCTATTTTGGAAAGATTCTAGGGGTACTTGGGCAGAGCTTCCACTAGGAACAACTATTTTTGGAAAGAAATAGATTGACCTAAAAATGGATTGAAGATCCCCAAAGCTCCGAAGAACACTTTGAAGATCTGAACAGAACTCCGGATCTTGACAAAGATCTCTTCGTAGACCCAAAGAACCTGAAGGGGGGAGGGATTTCTACTTTTGGTAAAAACCAAGAACACTTAAAGGAGGAAACTAAAAAAATACTATTTTGGAAAAAAATGGATTGACCTAAAAACTTAGATTGAAAATCTTCAAAGTTCCGAAGAGCACTTCGAAGATCCGAAAACTTGACAAAGATAGCTCCAAAGACCCGAAGAAACTCAAAGGGGGAGGAGAGGAGGAGAGAAGGCAAAGCTTCTCTCTAAGGGTGGTTGTGGGGTTGTGATGTTGGTGTGAAAAACCAAAGGGAGTGGGGTATTTATAGGATCCTTAAAGCAATGGGGAGGGAAAGGGGAATTTCCTAGCCAATAGGGGCAAAAAGTGGGTTTTTTGGACTAATAGGAGGAAAGTATGAAAATTTGGACTGAAGACAACCCAAGAGGGGGTGAATTGGGTTGTAGATTTTTTTAATAAAATAAACATATTATGCTAATCATGTATCCGAACAAGAAAGAAAGAACATATGACATAATTAAACCAAGTGCCATGGATTAAGCAAGCATGCAATCAAAAGAAAACGACTTATCCTTTTATGTATATATATACTTTGCCACTAGACATTTGGACCTTATGGATTTTACATTACCATCTTATGTCATGATTATATTTCTTCAAACTTACGACACTTTTGTTTTAAGAGATGTACGTCATTAGCGTTGGGTCACTGTCTTGTGATCTTCTAATGGAGTATAAGTATGAGTTAATGGCACCAAAATCGTCTGTGGGGAGCGGTGAGTGCAGTGAGGCTCCAATGGCTGAGGTGCATGTCAAGACCCTCCCAATTGTTGGATCCTCATTGCTACTCACCATTTACAGTAGAGGATTCTGATCCTAGTTAATTAAAAAAGAATGTCATCTGCGTCATCACCACGGTTTCCCAAATTAGGCTGTCACACGAAAAGACCACCCTCCCTCAGTCTTGGATGCCTGGGGGCAGGCTCCCATTAGCCCCTGTGCTAACGCAATGGCCATGCAACTAGGCAGCGTTCTCTATCCTATAAAATATATATATATATATATATGTGTGTGTGTGTGTACCATCCAATGAATAAGACTTATATCTATCTTGCACCCTCTTCCTGCCTTGCCTGGACCTACTTTCCGAAAAGAGAGAGAAGAAAATACTCGATGACTCACTTCAAAAGAAAGATAGTGAATCATATTGCCTGGCTTGCTTGCCAATGGAACGAGACGAAACTTTCTTCTTTCTGTAATCCAAAGAATGGACAGCTTTCAAGCTAGTCTTTGGCTCTTGATCTTGAGCATGGTGTTCTTGACCTTAGTCTTGGCGTCGTCTTGGAGACCTTGCCTTTTTGAGACGGGCCTTGCCCTTGGCCTGATCTTGACTCACCCTGCTAAGTACTTTCAATGACATAGGCTAACAGCCTACGTCACCCCATATCTAGTAAGTAAGGATTGTATGTCGATTATATAGATCATTTGACGAATGTTGTAGGAGACTCGGCCTCCCCATCCAAGCTGTAATCAGAGAAATATTCTTGAGGTTTTTTGGTGCAATCCATCCAGAAATTGGGTTAAATTGAACTTTGATGGTAGCTCTCTGGGTAATCCTGGTAGAGCAGGTGTGGGCGGCATATTTCGGGATCACATAAAATTTATATGGGGGTGACTAGAGTTTTTGAAGCTGAAGTAGAAGGCCTTAAGAAGGGGTTGAGTCGTGCTAAGGAAATGGATGTTAAATACATATGGATCAAATCAGATTCGAGTATGGTTGAGATGCTATTTCAACAAAGGAAGATCTCGTGGTTTGCATTACAAAGAGGAAATTTCCTGCAATCTTACTTGGATAGGATTACTTGGAAAATATCTCACAATTTCTAGGAAGCAAATTCTATTGCTGATTACTTGGCTAGAGATGCTACGAATCAAGAGAGTTGGGTTCCAACATAAGATTCCCCAACTACATTCTGGATCTCCTTGCGAGGGACTCAGATGGAAGTTCTCATTATAGATTTTATTAGTGGTTCTCCTTCTTCCTGCTGATGGTAATGCCGAAGGTGGGACGAGGAGAATCTTGGACATAGTTTTGCTATTTTCTTTTTTCTTTTTCTAATAAAATTATCTTTTAGTAAAAAAAAAAAAAAAAAGATCAAATGGGGAAGAATTTGCCCTTGTTTGACCCACAATAAGGTGCCATTTGATAACGCTCTGTGAAATTGCTTCAGGTGTTCTTCTATTCAGTGGGAATGCAAATAGAAAAAAATGCATTTGACATGTCTGATTAATTTTTATATTTTTGCAGAATGAACTAATAAAAAAGGTATGGATATAAAATAGATTGCAAGAACACCAAAAGGTGTTTTGTTTGTTCTTTTCACAACAACTCAATTTAAAAATTAAAGGTGTTCCTAATAAAAAAAATCATCGACCCCAAAAAACACAACCTCAAAAGTGGTGAGCCTTTTCTCATTCACGGAACGCAAGCTCCCTCTCCATTCGTACCTGCAACTCCATTCCTCCCAGGGGTCTAGCCTGCAAATCACAAAGCCGAGGCCGGTATCCGCTCAGGTGTCCATCCTTCATCCAACAACATCTCTCTCAGCTCTCCCACACCACTCCTGCTACCACCATGCGCCAGCACCACATGAGCCCCTCTCTTCTCTATCACTTATGTGCCTCACCACCACACGACCTCATCGAGAACCAGACCTGCAACCCAATTGCAGTCCCTTCTCTCCCTCCCACCAAAACCCCCACCGCACACCCTGCCGCCACCCCTTCCTTCTATCATGAGTACCCGCAAACACCCTTCTTCCCCTTCACCTGCAAGGCCCCCATCTAAAACCCAACCCTCTCCTCGTCGACGCGAGCCTCTCACCTCGCTAGGCTTCAATGGTTTCATTGATGGTTTCAAAACAATTATTAATTGAAGTTTTTTTAGTTTATCATTTATGTCAAAACAATTTAAGAATTTAGTTTTTCTATGATGTAGAATCTGACCTAGGTTATCACTTTTTCTTTTTCAAATCCTGCAATTTTAATTTAGTTTTTCTATGATGTAGAATCTGACCTAGGCTATCACTTTTTCTTTTTCAAATCCTGCAATTTTCTATGTTCGAAGAAATTTACTCGTGTTTAGAATGGTCCTGAGTCTACTGACGTTATTTTTTCATGCCCTTTCTGTAACATGCTCTGTTATTCCATCATAAGAATGAAACAGTGCAGTGAATGGAAAGATGCTAATGAAAAAGTGATGCCTTGAGGATCAAAGATGCATGCAGGCACACACTAATCCCTTCTTTGCCTTTTCTTTCCTTAGCTTCTAGTTTGGACTGTTGTTTCATCTCTGGCCAAAGAAATTTATGTGGATTTTCTTGGGTCCAACTTTTGTAAGTAATATCCCTGGCTGTGTTGAGCAATACTTGTATATATCTGTTGGAATTGATATCAACACAAGTGCCAATTATGGTCGGCCTAGTTGAGTCACTCACTAATGGTTCATGATTCAACCTTGGTGGTTCAGATTTGATGGGTCAGGTTTCAATGGTTCCATTTTAATTTAGCCTTATGTTAAAAATTGGTATGATCACAGTTCAATGGGCACCTTGAATATTGGTTCAACGGTTCAAACCAATTCTGGTTTTCTAATTAGACCAATTGAGTTTAAGTTTTGGCCAGCTCTGTTATATATTTCAGTAGCACTTTATATAAAGATAGCAAAGTCTCTTAATGATGTCAGTAATCCACTTTGAATGAAGAGTTACTTGGTCTCGCCGAACTGGAATGGTTTGTTGCATTGGACAACAAATTAGTGGACTGGTGAGTCAGCTTCTAGGCTTTGATTCATTACAACATGCATTATTATTAAAATGAGGAAGCCCAGCCCAGCCCAGCCCAGCCCAGCCCGATTGATCTGAGAGTTTACAAGTTGTTGTACTATGGTTGTTGCCACTGTTGCCCAAATTTGAAGAGGATGGAGAAAAACTACTGTTATTAAAGAGGTGCTGCTAGACTGTATTTGAAGACGGATAGTAGTGAATAAGCTACTGCCACTGATTTGTTGTTGTGATCTCTTAATCATATCTTCTATTGTTGTCCTTACTTAGGTTAAATTTGACCATAATGGTATGTATGTGATTAATGATTTTATTGTTCAGAAGTGAATTTATATAAAGTGTTTGCCAAACATTGTTTCTATTTTTTCTTGTTCTAAGGATATTTTGTAATAGTCTTACTAGACGTTGTTTCTATTCCACCAGAGTATTCTCACAACATGGAATCGAAAATGAACACTCTGTAAAAGAACATTCTTTAGAAATAAAAATATTATCAAACAGCCCCTAAGAGATTGGTCCCTCGCAACCATTGGATAAAGAGCTTGAGAAAACCGGATGGTCGTGGAGCAATTGTAGCCTCAATTTTATTTTTATTTATTTATTTTTTTTTTTTTTTTGACATACTGATCAATGCACTCTTTTGGGATATCATTTGCTGGTCTATTTGGATGGGCGCAGATCCTTTTATTTAGGAGAGTATTTGATGGGCTCAAGTCCTACTTGTTGAGCTTCATTTGATAGGCTTGGTTTCTTTGAATGATTTAAGTAAGGAGCCACCTTTAATAGTCTCGGCTCCTTTGAAACTCATGGGGATTGTTGTACTAAATGTATTTAATATAAAATGAGTTTCAATATATATATATATATATATTTTTAACTCATGGTAATTGTTTTTGGGCAATGCACTTTTTATATGGAATCTTTAGTACCACATTCGAAGTGGACAAAAATTGAGAGATGTATACATACTTATGGAAATTATAAGGGCCATGGATAGACGATGTGTATTTAATGCACTCTTTTTGGTATTGAATTGGGCCAATTTTCTGTGCTGATCACTTTATAATCATTTTGGTTTAAGTGATATGCATTATTGCAGGCCCAAGCCCATAAAGTCAAGTCCCAAACCAAGTCAAACACAAGAACCAAGTTCATACTTCCCAGTCCTCTTTAGCAGCTCCAAGAAGGCCAATCAGCTCCCACCTCCTCTTACTCTTCCCTATATCAAGAAACTTCTCTTCACTTGTAAGCTACAAGGAAAGTTCACTTGAAATTCATTACTTATATGGAATGAGAATCAAAGTATCGAGTCTTGCATTAAAGCATTAAAGACCTTAAATCTTGCATCAGAGCATTGGAAACTTCCACCATCACCTCAAATGTATTTCTTCTTTTACCATTTATCAATAAAATTTTTGGGTCCGGTCAGGAACCAGATAAGTTCCTGGTAAAAAAATAAAATAAAAAAGTTCGAAGTTTGCAGTTTTGCTTTTTTTATTTTTTGAGTCACCACACACGCTAGAGATTCAAACTTGAGATTTATTGTAGTTCTAAAATTAGTGCATGGGGTCAATTATGTCATTTCAAGTCATCTAAAAAAAGACTATATAAAGGTTGGTCAAACTCTCTTGTAGGCATTTAGTTTTGAGATGTGGCAAGGAGTTATTGCAGCATCTACGTGGTTGAAATGTTTCTCTCTAATAGAGACCTCCATTTGTAAGGGTACAATCCTAGTGCTTGGATTGGAATCTTTTAATCTCACTCGTTGAAATCAGAAGACTCACCCACCCCATGGATACCTTAAAGGGACGCTTGCATATTAGCACTTAGCAATTGGGTTGGAATCTTTTAATCCAAGTCATTGGAATCAATGGATACGCCCATTCGATGGGATGCTTGAAGGGATGCTTCCTCTTCTATATATAAATAGGGGAAGGGGGAGCCCAAAAACGGGTTCATCAATTCGTTCAAATCAATCAATCTCTCTCTCTCTTTCTCACATCATATACCATTCTATAACATACAATCGTGGTGATTCAATCCTCCTGGATCAATGTAATGGTAGGCCATTTAGGTAGCTAAAGATTTTTCAAATTTTTGTGGAACCACCGGTGCCTATCTTCCAACAAAACAACATTCTGTCTATCTAATTATAAAATATGGAGAAAAGAATGCTTCTCGATCGTGCATTCCACCAAGACATAGGAGCATGAAATGACCACCTTACCCCCCTCTTGGATGCTTAGGTATAGATTGAGAGGCTCCCATCATTGATCCCATGTTAGCGTAAGGGCCACACAACCAAGCATTATTATCTATCCCATCAAGAAAATAAATAACATAAATATACATAATTAAGGGAAAATGTTGGTTATACCGTCGATATCAAGTATGTTAGCACCCATCGTATCTATCTCTCTCTTCTCTTTTTCTAAAATGACCCTCATATCCTTCCTGAATGATACTCCATCATGGATCCTATTGGTGCTATTTGGTAACATACCTGATATCGTAGCATACCTATCCCCATAATTAAATACAAAAATATAAATATTTTTTTTCAAACATTATTAAAGCATCAAATTGGAACATGAAACCTATTTTTTGTTTGAGAAGTAAGTGATGACTATTGCTGACCACCCACAAGAAGAACATGTCTAACTTTTTTTTAACTCTAATAATTATTTATTGGAAGAGGGATAGGTATGTTGCTACGGTACGGTAAGTTAGCGGATAACACCAATGGAGGCACATGATGGGATATCATTTAGGAAGAATATGAGGGTTATTTAAAAAAGGGAAAGAGAGAGATAGACACAGTGGGTGTTAGCATACGGTAGATGCCGACAGCATACCCAACTTTTTCTCTTATTTCTTTGGAAAAAGTTTTTCTCCATTAAGTTAGAACGTTCACCACTCCATCTTAAGGTTCATATATAAACCCTTATAGATTTTAGTATGTGCCTCAAAATATCCTATAGATATCTGTTTTTTTTTTTTTCATGAAAGTTTATAAATTTAATATTATTCCCAAACATCTGTCTGATATACAAATTATCCATATCTATAGACATCAAAAGAGCAACATGATAGCAAATTTAAACAAACTTTCTAATTATCATTATTATCACCCAGAAGGCCACGATCATTTAAATCCTTAGTTGTTGGCGCATTTCATTTAGCTCTCCACTTGGTCCTGCCTTTCGCAACCACACCTCCATTCTCAAAACGCAGAAAATGGAAACACTCATGATGACCACCTCCGCCAGCATCCACCAAGTAGTATTCATCATCAGTTGCTTGACTAGTTAGAGACTGCAGCGCATCATCCACCCTACATTCCCTCCTGTACTCTATTTTCATCTCATAAATCTCATGGCTCTTCAACATCGATATGGGAACACTCTGCATTAATGTCATCCAGGGATTCAATGTCAAAGTAAAACTTCATAAGAAAACATAAGAAATGCCTCTGGGGTTTCAACCATTTCTTTCTTTTCCAGGCTAGATTTGGATCAAGGTATTGAATTATCGGGAATCGGATTATTATCGGTCTTTATTGATATCGATATGATTTCGATATAGATTGATCCTATCAGTTTGGATTAGGTTGGTTTTTTAACTAATTTTCAGTCAGAAAATATATATATATATATATATACTATTTTATCTTGATCAAAAAACAAATATCCGATCCAAGATCTTCAAGAGAAAGTATCAGCTGATACAAATACCGTCTGACACTTTAAGTAAGGGTATCAAAGCCTATTTTGAATCGATAAAAGCAATCAAACAAATAGAAACCAAAACGAGTCTAATCAAACTAGAATCATTATATGTTTCATGGTGAGGTTTTGTGAAATCAAAATCAAATCGGACCCCATCTAAACCAATAAGACACCAAAACCAACTCTAAAAAGTCAGATCAAATCTTATATAACCCCATAAGAAATCAATAGGAACCCAAAATACATTTAAAAAAAAAAATATATATATATATATTTTTTTCCATAGTTTATGAATATATTTATATGATAAATAGAAACAAACCAATAATAAACTGATAAGACAAATCTAATCGAAATCGATGCACCTTTATTGGTTTATAATTTGATTTCGTTCATTCTCATACGAAAACCATGAATCCAAACCAAACAACCGACACATTTTCAAGGTTAAAAATGAAAAGGTGAAAAACGAACAAAACAAGAATCTAACCCTCTTTCAATGTAAATAATCCACATTTTGTCACTACCAGGAAATTTTCCATGGCCGCTTTCAATGAATGAGTTTATATTTTGGAAAAAAAATCTAACCTCAAGCATCAACCCAATATATTTCACATTGTTCACGTGCTGATTGGCATCCAAATCATTCCAACGAGGCTGTAGATCATTTAAAGAGCTTAAAAAGTCATTATTAAAGAAGTAAAATAAAATACCAAAACTGTAAACTTGATAGGATATATCCCAATAATTAATCTCATACTTACGGTTAGACCTGTTCGAACACAATCCATTCTGTTGTTATCAAACTTTGTTAATGATCTACTGCTATCCTCATGATCATCTGGAATGGGAATAGGAGGACACTCCATGTAGTGAGTTTCCATTTCTCTTCTGACCTCCTCTGGAATTTTAGATAGTTTTCTTGTTTCCTTATTCATCGTCATGAACGTACTGGTTAATAACAATTTCAAAATAGGAATTACAACCAGATAAAAGGCATCAAATTATTCACACACACACACACAAAATAATAATAATAATAATAATAATAATAATAATAATAATAATAATAATAATAATAATAATAATAATTAAAAATAAATAATGAAAAATAAAAAATAAAAAATTACATAGATAAGCAATACCTAATTAATTTCATAAAATAGTAACTTAATTGTAAGTTCATGAATTAATTGAAATGAAATTACTAATCCAAACCTCGTAGCTCGCGCGAAACTTTTTCCAGTTTGACGATCACGAATAATCCAATCAGTTCGCTGGCCATTCTTTTCAGATGCAATAAACCAATTATTAACTTGTACTTCGTCACCCCTTCAATTCAATTTAAAAAAAAAAAAAAATTGAAAATGTTATTTATCGAATGATTAATCATGTGTTAAATTTTAAAATCTAATGTTATCAACTATCCTCTTGTCAAAACAAACGTAAGAAAAATATCAAAGGTTTACTTGTCAAGAAAATTTAGATCACATTTGATCAGTCCATGTGACAAGTGTTAGCATTTAAAATAAGTATGTAAAAAGTTTATTATCATGTATGTGTAGGAATTGAACTCCCATCAACTAGAAAACAAAGGCAATAATAACATTTTGTATCAACAACCATCGTACTCCTTTAAAAAACAAGTTGGGACAATACCCATCTATATTTCCTTTCTTGTTGTAAATGATTTAGTCATTTTTATTAAAAAGCAAGTATAATTTTTTTTTATTGTTAAATTCACCACTACATGCTTCTTCACTACAAACAAGCAGAAATCTAAATGAAGAATGTACCATTTAGATTACGTTTTTTGAAGCTTTTGTAATATATTCTCATTTTTAATTCTTGATATATATATATATATATATATATATATATTTTGAGTTTTTAGCCAAAAAGAAAGAAAAAAAAATGAAGAATGTGTACCACACTGAGCCAGACAATGGACCCATCGAAAGGGCAGATCAGAACCCAAAGATGGCCCACTGAGTCACTTTATTATTACTATTAATCTATTAGTATTATATCAAGATGACTGAGGTACGACGGTCAAACTATTGATAATGAAATTAACAAAATGATTTTTTTTTTTAAATAACAAAATGATGATTTCATATGACGTACTACTTCCCTAGATGAGTGATGTCATCCTTTTGTCTTATTTGCAATCATTAAGAATAATGTATATTTAAAAAAAAAAAAATGAGAGAAAAAACGTGACCTAATAGTATTGCATACATCTAGACATATCACGAAGTGGAACCAAGACATAAATAATTTTACTTAATTCTACATTCCCTTATCTTTAGCCATACAAAATACTGTTGTGTAGATTTTATTTTCCCAAAAAGAAATTATGACACATATTACCATTTAATTACTAACACTAGTAAGACAAACATTCATGAGAATTCACCCGACCCTAGTGGAAGCATGTCTCATGGAAACATGGACCATAACTTTTGACAAATCACTGGGTCATTGAGAATGAATATTTATTAATTGTGAAAGAGCAGATTAGTGGAGTTTAAAGGTTGCACAAGAAGTAAAGAATGAAGACCAAACAATTAAAGTGGTAAAAATTATATAAACCTCCTCTCCATCTTTCACTTGTGATAAAATAACTGTATATGCAATCTAGTGTTGAGAGGCTCTCCATGGATGCCTGATTTTGTCATGTGGTAAGATAAAGATAAGGAATGATGTGAACAGATCATATGTTAAATTTCATATTCAAATTCAACATTATATCCAATCCATGTATATTCATGCATTGTACTTTGATTAATATTCGTCTACTCATCCATTTTTTGGATTTTAAAATCCTATTTTTCCGTTTGTCATTTAATTTTATCATATTCATAAACCCTTTGAACTTACCAAGAAGGATAGTGATCCACAACAATATGTATCTTAGATAACACCCATATCAGGCTTCTTCCACTCATCGCTGGTGTTGAACCCAAGCCATCTTTTAGAATCCCCATACTCTTAATATGATTTAGAGCTGTTTCCTGCACATTATTAATACCATAGGGAGGGACTTATATGATTAGAACATAATTCAACAAAAAAAAACATAAATGATTAAGACATCTAAAAACAAAACTGTAATCTCTCTCTCTCTCTCTCTCTCTCTCTCTCTAAGCTTCACCTACATAACCTGCTGACATGAATAGTAAAACAGGTGACCTGATAGAGGACCCACCCCCATGTGTGCTCATGTGGAAATGGTGAAAACCTAACAATTGTCAATAATATGGACTAAAATCTAAATCAAACCTGTAACAGATTCATTAAAGTCTCTATGGTTGCCGTGCGATTAGGGCCCATATCGTAAGATCTAATAGTGAAGTTCTCACAGAAAATACGCCTATCCTTCCCAAACTCTCCAAGAGCAAATGGGTCAGCAAAGGGCACTTCCCTCTCCTTTCTGTCAAATAGCTTCCACAGCTTCTCAGCTTCCATCTTCAAGATTGTCCCAACTCCATCGTTTGTGGAAGTCGCTCTAGCAGAAGAAGAAGAAGAAGAAGACGACGAAGACTTCATTCCATGAGTACCCAAAGAGTCGGCTTTTCTTCCAAGCATCATCCTTGTAGTTCTCTTCGCCGGAGTAGATGCCAGAGATGGAAAAAGCAATGTGATGCCGGCGATGGTTGTAGCCATCTTAAAGCTAAAACTAAAACACTTCTATTGTATCTGAACTTCTGTAAATCCTTGAAGTTGTACCTTCTGGTGCCACATACTAACCTGCTTTTATAGAGCCCACTTGCCTTGGCATTTTCTAATTTCATATTCTTGTTGAAGACCCATTCAAATCCTTAAATTTGGTAAATTCTGTTGGACTTTAATTCTTTGTTTTGTCTCATCTTAGAAATTCCTCTATTTTTGTCAATTAATGCTATGAGCTTTAATAAACTCACATGCCGTGGTTTTGCTTTTCCTGTCGTTGGTACTTGGAAGTTTCACATTAAGGCTAATATCCGAAAGTGTAACGAATTTTGGTGACATTAAGATCAGACAACACTCTCTGTACAACTTAATTAATTTATTTATCTATTTATTTTTGGAGAGAGGAACCTATCTGTTTGCACGTGTCTACACCTAAATATAGTGGATTAGGAAAGAGCGTATTGCCCTGCATTGAAGATGCTCAAGTTCAGCACTTCCATTGGTTGCATGCATGTTCTGATATGTACCTACTATAGCGGGCAGCATTCTCTTATCTTTATTTATTAAAATTTTTTTTTTTATAAAAAGTGGAAAACAATTTTTTTTCATCAGAACATAAAGGACACATAGTGTAATAGTTACAAGCCTCAAACAAACAGTTGTACAAATCATTGACAAAGCTTTTCTAACTAGAGAGTCAACTATCGTGTTAATCTCCCTAGAAACCCTGTCAAACCTACACTCACTAAAAACGCAGCAAGGAATGTCAAGAGGGGTGAATTGGATTTTAGTAATATTTAATATAATAAACATATTATGATAATCGTGTATCCAAAAAAGAAAGAAAGAATAAATGACATAATTAAATTAAGTGCCATGGATGAAGCAAGCATGCAATCAAAAGAAAAATGTAGCAAGGAATGTAAAGCACTCAAAAGATTTATAGTGGTTTGGATCCTTGATCCTACATCCACTCCTAACGTCCATCTGAAGGCTTTTTCACTAAGGCTATGTTTGGTAGCCAAGAAAAGAAAAAAATACATTTTTTGTACTTTTTTTCTTGGGTTCAAAATTTTTTGGTATGTCTTCACCCAATAAAAGATTTAGTTTTTGAAATTCAAAATTCCTCATGGGAATTGTGAAACTTTCTTTTGCTACCCAATAAAAAATCTTGCCAAAAACGCAAGAAAATATGAGAAAAAAATGAAAATATAATAAGACAAAAAATGAATGATTACACAATGATTTCTATGTGTCTATCTCTCTCCTAAAATTCAAAATTTTTTGAATTTTTTTTCTTTTCTTTCTTCTCTTGGTTACCAAACATACATTAACTTTTTATTTTCTCATCATTTCATTCCTTTTATTCTCTTTTCTTTTCTTTTCTTTTCCAGATTCTTTTTTCTTTTCTTTTCTTCTCTGGCTAAAGAAAAGAAATGGTGAGAAAATAAAAAAGTATGTATGTTTGGTTACCAAGAGAAGAAAATAAAAAAAAAAAAAAATTTCAAAAAATTTGAATTTTAAGAGAGAGATAGACATATAGGAAATCATTGTGTAATCATTCATTTTTTGTCTTATTATGTTTTCATATTTTCTCATGTTTTCTTGTGTTTTTGGCAAGAAATTTTTTGGGGGGAGCAAAGGAAAATTTTTTTGAATTTGAAAAGGGGAATCTTCTCATGGGTGAAGACATAGCAAGTGCAAATAAAAATTCTTAATCCAAAGAAAAAAGTACAAAAATTGTACTTTTTCTTTTCTTTTCTTTTCTTTTCTTCTCTTGGCTACCAAACACAACCTAAGTGATTCTTTTCAACTAGCAAAAATCAGACCCTACATCCAATCATTATCCTTTGAATTAGCACTTGGATCACTCTCAAGGGTTTCTCACTTAGCTATAGTCCTTCGATCTAAGTACTTAGGCCAACAGCTAAGGATTTTTTAACCAACAAACAAAGAGCTTCTAGAAGCTTACAACATTTTTCAGAAAAACATACTTCTTAACAAGTTCAGGTAATTGAACATGTTGAAGCACACTCAGCTGATTATAAGACTTTAAATAAACTTAGAAATAAGTGGAAGTGTTGAATGCATGTTCAAATTAATCTTCCTCTTAGTGGAAAATATTACATATAAAACAAACTTCATTAAAATAAAACTTTAAGTGGAAACCATTAAATTTAAACTATACTGGAAATCATTAAAGAAAAACTTAAGTGAAAATCTTTGAATACAAACTTGAAAATATTAAATATTAAAACAAAAATTGATGTTTAAATATGAGAAAACAAACTTTTAAAGAAAATTCAAAAATTGAAATGAAATCCTATAGTTAAAAGTCCAATTGATGTTCTTAATATATTATTAAGAGAGGTCAACATCCCAAACCTTGGAGCACTAAATACCGCAACCACAGAAGACCTTAAGTTACTTTGGTCATCCGTAAGGCAGAGAATTTAAAACTATGTTCACTATTTGAGATTTTTCTTTCTGATCTTATGGATGTCAATATCAAGATTACATTTGATTTGACACTACTAAACATCAAATCTTGATCCTTGAAAGACTCCATCAAAGAGATTTGTTTTGAAACTCTTTGTAGCCTTTTCACTTTGACTACCACAACTCTCCACGATATACCATATGCAACAATTCTTCATCAATCCATCATGCTACCTTTTGCTTTGTGGAATCCTCCTCAACATCTTAGATTCTATCTTTCTTATAAGACATTAATACGCATATTTAAAACACTAAAAACACATTATCGAAATAATATCTTCATTTAGATTTCCAGATTCGTTTTTCAGAAAGATAAGTGGCTGGGTGATTACACAATTGAAAATTTTATCCCTTCATTGGGGACCCCGAAGTTGATTCAAGAACTATTTTCTTTGTGGAAAAGAAAATCAGTGATCTCTCATTTGAAATCCATTTGGATGGTTGCAAGGATTATTATTTCTTGTAAATATGTGACTAGGGATTACAATATCATTATCAAAGTAATTTTTAGGGTCGCCTTGAGGCCTCACAATCATCTCTTTATAGTGAAGGCCATTAAAGAGTATATTATTTCAAAGAAGTTGTGATTTCTTGTCTCTTCTTGTAAATATGTGACTAGGGATTACAATGTCATTTATGATTGGGTAAAGCTCAATATTGATGAAAGTGCCATTGGAAATCCAGGTCATGATTTCTTGTCTCTTCTTCAAAGGCAATTCCGTTAAATGAGGTGATGTGGTATAAACTTTACTATGATTGGGTAAATCTCAATATTGGTGAATGTGCCATTGAAAATCCGAGTCACCCAAGGGCAGTCAGGATTTTCAGAACTTCCTCTAGTTCTCCCCTCTAAAGTTTTATTTATGTGGGAGTGGCTACAAACTTCGTTACAAAATTTTCAGATTTCTTTAAAGGGCTGAAATTTGCATTTGAAATTGGTCTAAACAAGATTCGGCTCGTTTATCCTATTTACACTATTTTTCTTATTTTTAATATAGAAATTCGAATCTTCTAACAAAAAAAGAATGTGATGTAGCTTCAATGGTGTCATACATCAAATATTAATTTACCTCCCTTGGAGTTTTTTTGCAAAAGTGGCTTTTATAAGTACTTTTCATAAAGTTTACATCTTAAGAATCTCCCATTATTAGCGTGAAATCAATGATGTTTTAGACTCATTAGGTAGGAATGCCTTGGTGTCTATGGCTTCAGATAATTAGGGTTTTCTATCTTCTTTTATTATGGAGGATTTCAGGTGGGATTTGAAAGAGGAACCTCAATACAAATTTTGTTGAGTTAATTACTGGAAACTTTTGAGAATGTACAGTGAAGACCTTCTTCATTGACCTGGACATTCCAAACAAAAAACTCAAAAATAAAATATAAAAAACAAATCTATAAATGAATAGATCTTCCTATGGTAGACTACTCTTTTGTCTTTTAGTGTTCTACATTTTTTCCACCATTTCTTTTAGTCACACATTCATACATAAAAGACTTACCATAGAAGACTTGTCCTATCTATTATTAAAAGACTTTCAGTTTATTATTAAAAAAAAAATGTCTATTATTAAAAGACTTGTCGGTCAATTAATAAAAAAAGTTCAATCTTTCATAAACAACGTGTTGCACAACACTCGTGTTTTTTGACCAATTCCCCAATGATTAAACAATGGATCTATTTTTTTTTTTTTTTTTTATCTTTTATTTTGGTTTGAAACGAATAATCCACATGGCACACTATGCCGCTTTGCGTGGTCCATGGAAAAAACCCAACAAATTTGGGACATTCATGATTTTAAAAATTACCAAGATTCATGGATTGGGTGATTGATCCACCTATCAGTGGGGTTGGTAGCCTATCAGTGGGGTTGGTAGACAAATATGAACAATAATAACGATCTAGCTCTTTTTTATTTTTTATTTTTTATTTTTTAATGATAGGAAAAGAACCCAACTTTTAGACCTAACAACGAGTGTTAAAAAATAAAAAAATAAAAAACCAGTGCTTTGTTTGTAAGTATATATCCACTTTTATATATTTACATGGATGGGAAAAATTTTACACGTATCCCAAGTCCAATACTTTGAATTTTTTTGGTAAATAGGCCACTGCTTTGAATGGTCAGCATTGAATTCTGTTTTTTGAATAATAGTTTGGCATTTTCTATGCATCACTGTGACTATTAAAATTTACCAATTCATTATAAGCCGTACGATAGAATGGAAGAACCTATGGGTTGAGGGCGTCAGATTCATCTAACAGAATGTCTCAGGCAAAAATGGTCAGTCAAGATGGAAAAGTTCATGAATTTATATTTTAGTAGAATTCTTTTTGTTTCTTATAAAAAAATAAAAAAGGTTCTCCGAATCTACAGAATAGGTTATACCAATACATTTATTAATTTTATTTTAAAAAAAAAAATAATAAAATAATCATGTGTCGAGGTGTACAATTCATTTTACATAATCACATCAAATACATGGTCGATAAGGAACCAGTGAACTCTCATAGACTCGAATTGGCCCGGATGCATTTGACTTTTATTATTGTAAAATCTAAAGCGTCTGCATAAGTTAGTGCAAGAGAAGGATATTAAAAAGCTGAGGTTGTTGCAATGAAAATGAGCTTTCAGGTATCTTTTGAAGAATGGAAAGTTTGTGTTTTTTGAAACCAGAGGGATATTGTCACGCCCCGTTCTCATAGAATCGGACCGATGATTGGGTTTCCTCTGGATAATCCAAAACCATAAGGATCATTTGATACAGTAATCACAGCACAACAAGTCATACAGAAACAATGGAGTATAATAATACAAATACGGTGGAAGCCTTGTCATAACTGTTAACCTGTAATTTTCACATACTCTTGATACCCAAATTGTTATACATAAAATATTTACATGTGGGCCGTAGACATGATATTTACACAAGAAATAGCAATTTAAATATCGAGAGCACTAAAAGGGAAATATACCAAAAGAATCAAAAAGCACATCAAGCAGAATCTGCCACTGTTGCCCAACAACACAACTCTCACACGGGTAGCCTTCACTGTGATCAAATTCATTAGGGACCCACCAATCCCCCACAGGGATTTCGTCAGTAGGACCTGGCACGGGTTCCTCTACTGAATAGCCTACAAAATAATCTAAAAATGTATGTATATGAGGGGTGAGCTCACTAGCTCAGTAAATGGAAAGAAAGACGCATACAAGCAAATGCAAAAAAAATGATACTATATGCATGAGAATCATTTTAGTCCTATTCCACCTAAACAAATCATTTTAGGTCATAAGTAATGTGCTACTCACAACCACAGTGCGTGTATGCCTCAGGTCCGAGACTTATTCTTCATCCTGTGATACGCCCATAGGATTGTTGGAGAAGGCCAGTAAAAATGTAAATCGTGGTCGAACCACAATAGAAAAGTAAATCGTGGCCAAACCACAGTAGAAATTAAAAGCAGTACGATTGGCCCTCTGAATATATCACCAAGGTTTCAACTATCCTAATGATCAGCCAGGCGTACTTCTAACCACCATGGCGGTCTATAATCGACGTTTTCCCCCAGTGATAACCCAACACGTAAACCCCTATTGGGAAAGGTCGTAGTACGAGGGTTTATGAAATCCTAACCACATGCTCCTACATGAGATAGTACAACTACATAGTTCTTCCGTGTCTCATTCCACGATGAACCAATACATTTGTTTCCAAGTCGACTACAGTATCTATTCTAAAAAATCCCACACAAGTTTGAAAAATCGGTATTATATATATCACGTAATAAATCTATTCTCAAGATGCAACATACAACAATGCATATAGAATTTAAGATTTAACATGTTCAGTTCTAATTGCATCATTTAATCATCAACCATATGCATGAGAATGAAAATCAGAATGTTAATATAGTTCATGAATGTAAAGGATGCCAAAAATATTCCATAAATTAAGAATCAAAGTCATCACCCCACTTACCTATTTTCGTAGAAGAATCGGCACTTGCGGTACGGGTAAGATCCGGAGTGAGAGGATGAGTTTCTTAAATCCTAGCACAGATAAAGGATTTAGAAATATGTATAAATTGGGACCATAAACGACATAGGATATAGTCACCATACAAATAATAGCGTAAGAAATGTTGTCGACGAATTTGAATTCAATCGGAACTCATTTGGGCTCCAGGTAAGTCATACAGGTGGGTCAAAGAACCCACCAGTGAAATCTACAAGACCGACGGGTCATACAGGCAGATCAAGAACCCACTGGTAGAACCAGCGGCATAGGAGTGACTGATAGGTCACACCGGTGGGTTAGGCACCCGAGGGCTCATGTGTGACTAATAGGTCTTCACCGACGGGTCAGGCACCCACCGGTCTTGATTTTACTGTTTTTCTTCCTTCTTCCATTCCAACACTTGAAACTCCATTGGGGTGATTCCCACATCATCCCCCACACCATCCAAGCTTTATCTACTGGATTTCATCATGGATCTAAGACAAATACAAGTTTTGGGGGAAGAATCATACCTTTGCTTGTAAAAACCTCAAATCTTGAAACCATTTTCCCCAAACTCAAATGCCACTTCAATAACCTCCAATATTTGTTCCTCTCCTCAAATACTTCAAAGAAAATCACACACAATGGCTTTGTTACCCTCTAGACCAAACATATACAAAGAGGATTTCATCAAAGCTCAAGATTCATGGTGTTACTTATCTCAAAATGAAGATCTCAAGTCACCGGATACTATTCTGGCAACGAAAAGGTGAGGTGCGGCTCCGGAATCCAAGGGGTGAGCCTCCTTTCCCTTCCTTCTGTCCTTCTTCCTCTTTCTCCCTCTTCTTTACTCCTCTCACCCACTTTGCTAAAAACCGTAAATGAGGGAGAGAGAGAGAGTTATAAAGGCTTTTTATACCCTAGTGTTATAAATATCTTGTAAGGCCTATTTGGTTTTGCCTCTTTATAGATCAAAACACATTGAATTACATTTTTGGACGATGTAGCCGACATCTTTGGGCATACAAGACCTCATTACGACGAGGAGGTCGAAATGCATGAGCTCATCTAAGCCGGGCATGCTGGGGTCCATAAAACCCTAACAGGTGGGTCACACTGGTGGGTCTCGCACCTACCAATGACACCCATCAGTTGGCCAGACAAGCCAATCTTGCTGTATTTTGGAAGAAAACAGAGTTTTAACATGTACTTCACTCCAGCCACATGTTGTGGGTCAAGTTCCTACCATTCAAGTACGATAGTGTACATTTCCTATTCATACATGGCCTTGTGATATATGCAATGGCATAGCTTAGGCGTGCGGATCATCTTGGGTACCAACTCAATCTCATCTGGTCACCCCGCATTTGACATCACCATTGCCATCATGAACCACAAGGCATCGACATCAACCCGTTCTAGTTCAGACCCTGTAAGTCCAAACCGAAACATCTGATCAATAAACTAGGGTTTAAAGAGAAAGGCTCTACATCTACCCCCTCCCCTCTTTAAAAATTTCATCCTTGAAATTGAAATTACCTGGTAGTCTAACAAGATAAGGATATTTAGCTTGGATATCAACTTCTTTCTCCCAGAATGCTCCTCAAGTGACCGATTGGCCCATCGCACCTTTACAAAAGCAATAGACCGGTTGCGAAGAGTCTTTATCTTCCAGTCCAAGATTTTAGCAGGCTGCTCCTTATAAGTCATATCAGCCTCTAAGTACTTTAGTTCCACGGTTAGCACGTGTGATGGATCATGTACATACTGTTTCAACATTGAAACATGAAACACATTGTGCACATTGTTGAAAGACGATGGAAGGGCCAGCATATATACTATTGGGCCAACCCGTTTTAAGATCTCAAATGGGCCAACATATCTTGAACTCATCTTGCCCTTCCTGTGAAACCTATGTAAGCCCTTGGAATGAGAGATTTTCAGAAACACTTTCTCCCATTCCTTAAATTCAATGTCTTTTCTATGATTGTCCGCATAGCCCTTTTGAGGGGATTAGGCAGCTTTGATCTTCTCGCGAATCACATCAACTTTATTGCAAGTCATCTGTATCATCTCTGGCTCAAGCATTCGTCGTTCTCCTACATCATCCCAATATAAGGGAGTTCTGCACCTTCTACCATACGATGCCTCATATGGAGTCATTCCGATCATTGATTGATAGTTGTTGTTATAAGCAAACTCCATAAGAGGTATGTTTTCCTCCCAACTACCACTCATTTCCATTGCACAGGCTCTGAGCATATCTTCTAGTATTTGTATGGTTCGGTCAGATTGCTCATCAGTGTGTGGATGAAAGGTAGTACTTAGGTTCACCTGTGTTCCCATAGCATACTGGAGGCTCTTCCAGAACTTAGATGTGAACCTTGGGTCTCTATCCTATATTATACTGATTGGTACTCCATGTAAGCGAACAATATTCTCCGTGCAAGGTTGTGCTAGCTTATCCATAGAGTAGGTGGTCTTTATTGGAATGAAATGGGTAGTCTTAGTGAGTCTGTCAACTATCACCCAAATTGCATCCATTCCCTTGGGTGAACTGGGTAATTCGGTGACAAAGTCCATAGTAATCATATCCCATTTTCACTCCGGTACTGGGAGTGGCTGAAGAGTGCCATATGATCGGTGTTGTTCTGCCTTGACTTTCTAACACGTAAGACACTGTGCTTCTAGGGTGAAGTGTGTACTCAAAACTATATGCTTCCTTAATTATCTTGTCTTGGATCCCCATATCATTGGGTACACATAATCTGCCTCGAAATAATAGTGCTCTGTCCTCAGCTATTGTGAAGTCAGGATCATCCATCCTATGCTCTTGGATTTTTACTTTGATTTTTATAAGTCAGGATCCATAGGTTGTTTCATGATTATTTCATACCTGATGGATGGTTGCACCTATAGGGCTGTCAGAGATAGAGTTAACTACTTAATATCCTCCGGCTGCTGATCAAGCTCTAAGGTAGATCCCTCATTCAAAATAATCTCATCCATTAACATGGCTTCTTGCTTTAGCCATGGATTGGTGGCCAAATAAGCAAGAGATACAGTTTGAGCTTTTCGGCTTAGTGCATCAGTCACTACATTAGCCTTATCTTGATGGTATTGTATATCACAGTCATATTCTTTCATGAGTTCTAGCCATCTTCTCTGTCTCCTATTCAGATCACTCTGGGTGAAAAATTACTTAAGATTTTTGTGATCAATGAATATCTCGCACTTTTTCCCATACAAGTAATGGTGCCAAATCTTCAAGGAAAATATAACTGCCGCCAATTCTAGATCATGAGTGTGATAATTCTTCTCATATTCCTTCAACTGTCTAGATACATAGGCCACTACCTTGCTATGTTGTATAAGAACGCAACCTAACCCAATTCTGGAGGCATCCTTGTAGACTGTCATCCCACTAGTATACCTTCTGGTATCGTCAGTACTGGGGCTGACACCAATCGTTTCTTCAGTTCTTGAAAATATCCTCACACTCCTTTGACCATTTAAATTTCATTCCCTTCCTGGTCAACTTGGTTATTGGGGCAGCAATTTGGGAAAATTTCTCAATAAATTACCTGTAGTAGCCCATTAATCCCAAGAAACGTCTAATTTCGGTGGCATTCTTGGGAGCTTCCCATTCTATGACTGCTCTTACCTTCCCCGGATCAACTTCGATCTCATTCTCAGACACAATGTGCCCTAGAAATCTAACTTGTTTCAACCAAAATTCACACTTGCTAAATTTTTCATATAACTGTTGTTCTCTCAATCTTTGAAGTACCATTCGCAAGTGTTGTGTATGCTCTTCTTCTAGTTTTGAGTATATCAAGATGTCATCGACAAAAACAATGACCCATTTATTAAGAACATAAAAGACTCGATTCATCAGATCCATAAAGGTTGTAGGTCCATTGGTTAACCCAAAAGACAGGACTAGGAATCCATAATGACTATATCGGGTCCTAAAAGCCGTCTTGGGTATATCACTGTTCTTTATCTTAAGCTGGTAATAATCGGATCTGAGGTCGATCTTGAAAAACACTTTAGCACTTGCAACTAGTCAAAAAGATCATCTATGTGTGGCAACAGATACCGGTTCTTAATGGTTAATTTATTCAATTCCTGATAATCGATGCACATACGCAAACTTCCATCTTTCTTCTTGACAAAAAGAATTGGGGCGCCCAAGGAGATACACTTGGCGTATGAACCCTTTCTCTAATAGATTCTACAACTGAGTTTTTAGCTCCTTTAATTTGGGTGGTGTTATTCTATGGAGCTTTAGACACTAGTGCCACTCTGGGAATCAAATCAATGGTAAACTCTAACTCCCTATCGGGCGAAAGCTGGGTTAGATCATCTGGGAAGACGTCAAGAAATTCCTTGACTACATTTAATTCCTCTAATGGTGTGACCTTTGCGTCTACATCCTGTACTGAAGCTAGGTAGCCCAGATATTCGTCTTCTAATAACTTTACCACCTGTAATGCAGAGATAAGAATCTTTCTCGATCATTTTATCTTATCCGCTTGATACAGAAGCTCTTTGCCATCATCACTCACCACTTTATGTAATGCAGAGATAAGAATCTTTCTCGATCATTTTATCTTATCCGCTTGATATAGAAGCTCTTTGCCATCATCACTCACCACTTTAATTTACTTTTCAGCACACATGACATTTGCCCGATGAGTAGATAACCAGTCCATGCCCAATATGACATCAAAATTTTTCATGTTAAATTTGATAAGTTGGTCATCCAGCTTCTTTCCATCTATTTTAATCGAACATAGCCCATACACTTTATTTAATTGTGTTACCTTACCCGTAGGTGTGCTAACGATCAATTTGCTTTCTAAAGCTCTGGGTGTCACATCAATCTTACTAGCAAACCTTTTAGATATAAAAGAATGTGATGCATTAGAATCAAATAATACATAAGCTGGTATTTCTGAGATAGATAGGGTACCTACTACAACATCGGGGCTTGCCTCAACTTCTTTAGCTGACAATATATACATTCTCCCTTGAGGTGGACCACCTTAAGTCAAGGAGGATCTAGGAATAGGAGGCTGATCCTACACCAAAGTTGGCTTGTATGGGTAATCCTTTGTAAAATGCCCAAGTGAATGACAAACATAGCACCTATTCTGAGAGGCTAGCACCGATACTGGTGCCCTCTGTATCTGGCTCTGTGTAGTAGGAGGATGAGGCGATCGTGGAGCCGTAGGCACCATGCTAGTACTAGGGCAGGAAGAGGTAGTACCCGATCTACTGGCTGGTCGGAGCATGTAACCCGATGATCTATAGGGTTGTTGATAAGATGGACCATAATTATATGACACACGAAAGCTCTTGTTCGGGTTACCTGAATCTGCAAAGGGATTAGATCTCTTCCAAAGTTCAGGTGTAGTAGAGGACTCTTCCTTCTGCTTGTCTTCTTTAGTCTTGGCCTACTGGACAATTGAGAAAAATCAGTTAAATCCATAGCCCCTAAAATAGGGCCAATGGATACTTTTAGCCCTTTTAGAAATTTCTTTGCCTTTTCCTCTGCTGTTTTCATGTGTGGAGGGGTAAAGTGGAATAATTCCTCAAACTACTGTTAGTACTCAAAGACAGACTTATTTCCCTGAGTCAAAGCTAAGAATTCAGTTTCCTTTCGATCTCTGAAGCTGGTAGGATAATGATTCAATAGGAACATTTCCTTGAACTGTTCCCATGTTGGTTCCAGATGGGTTGCCAACAAGATAGGCATAGAAGTCTTCCACCATGAATCAGCTTCATTTCTTAACTATAACCCAACACAGATGAGTTTCTAAGGTTCTGTACATTCTACCACCTCAAATATCTTCTCCAATTTTTGGATTCACCCATCCGGCTCTAATGGGTCATTCCCCACCTTGGTGAAGATAGGTGGCAAGTGCCTCTTAAATGATTCCACCAGCCTTACAGTAGTGGCTGCTGGTGAATAGTATGGAGGATAAGCTGGGTAATATTGGTGTGGGGGAGGCACCATTTATGGAGGTATGCCATGAGGAGGAAACCGTGGAGTAACCCCAGGTGGAGTACCTCCAGGCTGGTCCTGTGATGTACTGATGAGCACATTTATGTGTGAAATCTAGGGTAGTAAAACATGTATTTTACATATTTAGAATGGAGCTACCTTGGGTTTTACTCTCTTTTTGCAGGCTTTATATTTTCAAGGCCTTAAGGACTATCGGGCGTTATATCTTCAATTTTACACGTAAAGAGGTCCTATTTCTTTCCATGGTTGCGAAGAGGACGAAATTCTGAGCAAGATGGACGTGTTCAATTAAAAGTACACATTCGTTTGGTCACCCGTACAAATGATTATTCTTTTGGTCGAAAAGAATAATGGATCGAAGCGAACGAGATCGAGAACCAGCCCGTTTGTAATTGTCCCGAGGTACAAGGAATACTCCAAATGCCAACAAGGATCGATGGACCACATCATTAAGTGATTAAAGATTTATTTTGGTAACAACAACTACCAAAGCGTAGTTGGTGAGCTATGGTGTACAAAATTCTCTTGCTCACCAAGAGGTCTCAAGTTCGAATCTTATGGTTGTTTTTTTAGAAGATTTTGTTGAAGATTTCACCTTTTCACTCACTTAAAGCACTAAGGGCATGGAGGGATTTCCACATCAAATTAGAAGCAAGGAAAATCGTGGAAGCAAGAAGAAAAAAAAAAGGAAAGAGAAAAAAGGGAGAAACAAAGATTGTCCAAATCTTCTCTCTCCTCCACATCATCATCCACCAAAAGATTGTCCAAATCACATAAAGCAAGAAGGAAGAAAATCGTCCCTAGGAGAGAAAAAAATAAAATAAATTAAAAAAAAGGAAAGAAAATAAGAAAAAATTATAGGAAATTTATTTCTCTCTCTCTCTCCTCCACCTTAGCACTTTTGGTCTCAAAGATCTCACAATCAATTGTGGGTTTCTCTCTTTTAGGAAAGAAATTTGTTACCCTACCTCCCCATTCCCTATAAATACAACTCATGTAAGAGGAGGAGAGACAATTCATTCTTCTTCTAGTTTTCTTTAGTTGCTCTCTCTCTCCCTCTCTCACTCTTTAGTTTTAGTTCTTCTCTATTTTTTCTTTAATCACTTTTGTAATAGTTTTTTTTTATGTCAATTAATGTAAGCACTCTTTTATTCATATTCAGCCTTTTTATGTTTATGATTTATGCAATTGAGTTGTAATTTTTTAAGTTATAGTTCTAGGCTTAGATCTAAGTGACAAGATCACGAGCCGTGGAGCAATTTTTTTTCAAGTTCAAGCATTGATTCAAGTAAGTAGGCTCCTTCAGTAGTCTTCTCTCCCCCCTCTCATTCCCTCTTCTGACTACCCTTTCTTTTTTAATTTAGGATTTTTATTTTCAGTCATTACATTATTGCTATCCCTTTCCCCCAAGGTTCATGGCTAGTGTATGTGTTGGCTTTGCCCCTCCTAGCCATAGAACCATCAATTTATTGTTTTTATTTTAACTGTCTCCCTTTCCCTAAAGCCAAGTAGAGTAACCCTTGTAAGAGTGACTCTCTGGTCAAGTAGGGAAGCTCATATTATGATACATCCCTCGGGCTAAGTAGAGAAACCTACTTGTGAGTCTCTCTCAGCTTTATCCCTTTCTTTTACTTTATTTTTATTTCAGCTTTTATTTTTCCTTTATTATTATTATTTTTTTAATTATGGGTTGTTTATTTTCAGTTATTTATTTATTTAATTTTAATTGCGTGGCTTGCGTCTTTAAATTCTTAGATGACGAATGGTTAGGGCGTTATTTTAGATACATATGTTTAGGGCGGTAATTAGAATTGGATCACAATCATTAATCAGTTCACTTTCGCATTATTAAAAGAAATAAAAATAAAGTGGCTGCTCTCCATGTTCGACCCGTAGCTACACTGATCAAATGCGCTTGCGGTTACATTTTAAATCAAAACAAGTTTTTGGCGCCGTTCTTGAGAGCAGTTCCATGTTATTTTTACTTTCTTTTGATAAATCGAGTGCTTTGTTTGCTTTGTTTTATATTTTCCTTTTCTTTTATTGAATTCTAGAAGAACAACTTGCAATAATAGTTGTATCGATGGAGGTCGCCATGCCTCACAGTATGATAAAACGAGTTTAACATAGCGATTACCTCGAGAATTGACTGAGCAACCCGGATCCTGCGGTAAGCTCCCAAAAAGCAAAAAAAAAAAAAAAAAATCAAAAAAAAATCAAAAAAAAAATTCAAAAAATCATCAAAAAAAAAAAAAGTTTTGCTATCTATTCTTTTGTGCTTGTCTTACTTTAGTTGTGGGTAGTTTTTACATTGCATGAGTGTTAAGTGGAGTGCGTAATACTAAGAATCGGTTAGAAAGAAGAGATCCAACAAGTAGTGACCCTATCGTTTGCTCTCTTTAAAACCCTTCAATATGGGAGACCAACAGCAAAACCCTTCACCTAAATCTCTAAAGATAGGTTCTACCATGCTAGAACAGCCCAACCTTCCTACATAGTTCTACCACAAGCCCAGGGCAATAATTTTGAACTCAAATCTCAATACATCACTATGTTGCCCCACTTCCATGGGTTGACCTCTGAGGATGCATACCTATTTCTAAGGGAATTTGAAGAGGTATGTGTTCTAATTAAGATCCAAGACTTTACGATGATCTTTGTTAAGCTTAGGTTTATCACTTTTGCATTGAAAGACCAAGCTAAGAAGTGGTTGTATGGATTACCCACAAATTCCATAACCTCATGGGAGCAGTTCACGATTGTCTTCCTTAGAAGTTTTCCCAACTCACAAGACCAATAAGCTTAGAAGTGATATCCTTGATTTAGGCAAAAGCCTAGTGAGTCATTTTCCAAACTTATGGAGAGATTCAAGGATCTACTCCAAGAATGCCCTCATCATGGCCTAGACCTATGGCATTTATGTCAAATAATTTATGAGGGTATTGATTACCCAACTAAACAAATGATAGAGTCTATGTGCCTGAGGATTCACATCCTTCTGAGATGAAGGATAGGCATGGGAATTTTACTTGACTTAGTGACAAAACCCGTGAGTGGGAATCAACCCAAGAGAGTGAAAGAACTATAGGAGGAAAAGGATATTTTGTGGATGGGATAGTAGCCAAGGAAGCCCATTTGGATAGCCTAATCAAGAGGATTGAGGCTATTGTTCCTAGAAACCATCATCGAGTCAATTTGGTTAAGATTTGTGCTTGGTGCAGTCCCTGGACATGTCATAGAAGAATGCCCTAACACCTCTGGGGCACTTCTAATGATAGTGTTAATGCCTTATACGAGAATAATCCATATAGTAACACATACAATCCGGGATGGAGAAATCACCCAAATTTCTCTTGGAATCGGGGCAACCAAGCGGGACCTTCAATTTCTATAATCAAGGTCAACTTTGGACCCCAAAGGCCTCCTTTGCACAACAATATTTTCTCAAAATACTTTTCCTAGGTCAAATGTAGGACCTCGGTGAGTTTTCCTAGGGTCCCTCTTCTATCATCTTATCGGCAACCCACAGGTTTACCAACCTTTGGAGAGGCAAGTAGAATAAGTGACTTGGAAAAAAATATGGCCCTCCTCATGACAAGCCATCAAAATCTTACGAGAGAACTTACCCAAGTTGTCTCAATTATGCGTGAGAGGGAGAAGGGAACTTTACCCAGTCAACCAGAGCCTAACCCTAGGCATCATCAGCCTGTTAGTTTACAAGGACCAACTAATGCACCACTGAATATAGTACAAGGTCAGACTCAACAAGGGCCCTCTAACCAATGTAATGTTGTTTATGCCCTTAGGAGTGGCGAGAGTACCTCTGAGGCGTTCCTAAATCTTCCCATCTATTACTCTGTTAACTCTTCTTGATTGAGGACACAAATGTGCCTCTTGTTCCGAGTTATCGATGAACCTAAAGATTTTCTGAAACTAAAGATGATTTGGTTGAAGAAACAAAAATGATTCTTACGAACAAGGGCAAATCCTAACGATCCTTATGTTCATCTGTCCCATTTCCTAATCGCTTGGTAAACAAAAGAAAGCGCTTCCATGGACAAAATTTTAGAAGTCTTCAAAAGGTAGAAGTAAACATCCCTCTTTTGGATGACATATCCCAGATCCCGCCTATGCAAAAGTCTTGAAAGATTTGTGTACTCACAAGCGTATCACTAGTGTGCCCAAAAGGCGTTCTTGGCGGTAACATTAGTTCCATAATTACTCGACCTATAGCGCCAAGTATAAGGATCGAGGAGCCCTACCATATCTTGTGTCATAGGCAACACCTATATTGAGCATGCCTTACTTGACCTTGGCGCAAGTGTGAATCTTTTACCTTACCATGTGTACAAGCAACTAGGATTGGGAGAATTGAAAGCCTGGAACTACTCTTGGGTTGGCGAGATAGAGTGCATTAAGATTCCTAAAGGGATGGTTGAGGATGTCTTACTAAAGGTGGGGAATTTATTTTCCTGTTGATTTCATTGTGTTAGATACTAAGCCCTTCTCAACCAAGGATGAGATCCCAATAATTCTAGGAAGACCATTCTTGGCTACCGTAATGCATTAATCAATTGCGGAATGGTTTCCTAAGATTATCTTTTGGTAACCAAGCTGTTGAGTTTAACATGTTTAGGATTGGCAAGCAACCACATATGGAAGAAGAGATCAATATGCTTGAGGATTTTTGGATTTTTCGATGATTTAGTTACCAACTTTGATATTGATTTTGATTGAAATTCCAAGAGTGTATGGATGAGTTGGATGATGATAGTGAAAATTTCTTTTAAAGTCTTGAGTCTTCACACACTTGTGGAGCCCTTAGGACCCTTTCAATTCCATTCCCAAACCTTCCATAGTTGAGCCCCTAAGCTAGATCTTAAGGAGTTGCCATCTAATTTGAGATATGCTTTCCTAGGGCACGACCGGACTCTTCTGTAATAATTTCTTCAAATTTGACTTCTAGCCGGAAGAGGAGTTACTTAAAGTGTTAAAAGATAATAAGGAAGCCCTAGGTTGGACCATGGCTGATATCAAGGGTATAAGCACTTCTATTGTGCAACATCATATACATCTTATGGAGGATTCCAAACCATCCATGGAACCCCAAAGAAGAGCTAACCCAGTGATGATGGAAGCTATTAAGAAAGAGATCCTAAAGTGCTTGGATCATGGAATAATTTATCCTATTTACGACGACCAATGGGTAAGCCAGTTCACGTAGTGCCTAAAAGTCGGTATGATGTAGTTCCTAATTCCAACAATGAGTTGATCCCTACCCGTGTCCAAAGCAGGATGGCGAGTGTGCATAGACTACGAGGAAGTTAAATCGCAACTGGAAGGACCATTTCCCCATTGCCATTCATTGACGAGATGTTAGAGAGGTTAGTGGACATGAATACTATTGCTTTCTTGATGGATATTCGGCTATAACCAAATCCCAATTGCTTTAGAGGACCAACATAAGACCACTTTTACATGCCCATATGGAACATTTGCTTCTGAGTATGCCCTTTGGGCTTTGCAATGCCCTCTACGTTCCAACGATGCATGATGAGCATTTTTTCGACATGGTGAAAAATTCTTAGAAGTATTTATGGATGACTTTTCAATTCATGGGAATTCCTATTACGAATGTCTTCATCATCTTTCCCTAGTTTTGAAAAGGTGCATATCTAAAATTTGGTTTTGAATTGGGAGAAATGCCATTTTATGGTTAAATCTGGTATTGTTTTAGGCCATGTAATATCCAAGGAGGAATTAAGGTAGATAGAGCCAAAGTGGATTTAATTGATAATTTACC
This sequence comes from Macadamia tetraphylla, assembly GCA_022985045.1. Taxonomy (NCBI): domain Eukaryota; kingdom Viridiplantae; phylum Streptophyta; class Magnoliopsida; order Proteales; family Proteaceae; genus Macadamia; species Macadamia tetraphylla. The sequence continues at coordinate 33,120,622 of CM040973.1, forward strand.
ACCTCCTCAATCATTAAGGATGTTCGGTCCTTTCTAGGGCATCGAGGCTTCTCTGAAGGTTTATTAAGAACTTTAGTCATTTAGCCCGACCTCTCACCTCATTACTTGCCAAAGATCAAACTTTTGAGCTTTCTAAAGAGTGCCTAGAATCCTTCAAACAACAGAAGGAGTTGACTAATGCACCCATTGTTCAACCACCTATTTGGTGAACCTTTTGAGCGATGTGTGATGCTTGATTTTGCCATAGGAGCAGTTTTAGGTCAAAGGATTAATAAGTTACCCTTGTCATTTACTATGCTAGTAGGACCTTAAATGATGCACAACTCAATTATACAACCACTGAAAAAGAATTTTTAGCTGTTGTGTTTGCATTAGAAAAGTTTCGGTCTTACTTAGTTGGCTCACATGTGGTGGTGTATATTGATCATTACGCCCTCGGATACCTAGTTGAAGAAGGATGCCAAAGCCCGTCTCATTAGGTGGGTTTTATTTTGCAAGAGTTTGATTTAGAAATTAGGGATAAGAAAGGAGTTGAAAACCTAGTTGCAGACCATTTATCCGGCTTCCCAATTCCTTGGTGTTGATTCTCCGATCAGCGAGAACTTTCGGATGAACAATTATTTGCAATGTCTAGTGAACCATGGTTTGCTGACATTGTCAACTTCTTAGTTTCATGTGTGACTCCGGATCACTGGTCCACCCAAGATAAGTATAGGTTTCATTCCCAAGTTAAACACTTTTTCAGGATGATCCTTATTTGTTTAAGATATGTCCGGATCAGATTATCCGACGATGTGTTCCTGATCATGAGCAACATTCTATTCTCTCTTTTTGTCATGATCATGCATGTGGTGGACACTTTGGACCTAAGAAGACTGCCGCAAAGGTTCTCCAATACGGATTTTATTGGCCCACTCTTTTTAGAGATGCTTTTGATTTTTACAAGGCTTGCCCCGCCTGCCAGTCTTTTGGCCGTATCAATAAAAGGAACATGATGCCCCTCAACCCTATTTTGATAGTTGAGATCTTTGATGTATGGGGCATCGATTTTATGGGACCATTCCCTAATTCCTTTGGGATACATACTTTTGGCCGTTGATTATGTTTCTAAATGGATAGAGGCCATACCTTGTAAATCTAATGACCACAAAGTGGTGGTCCAGTTTTTCAAAGAGAACATTTTTTCCTGCTTTGGTGCACCACGTGCAATAATTAGTGATAGGGGTACTCATTTTTGTAATCGGCCTTTTGAGGCCTTAATGAAAAAGTATGGGATCACCCATAAGTTATCTACCCCTTATCACCCCCAAACTAATGGCCAAGTGGAGGTGTCTAATAGGCAGATCAAACAAATCTTAGAAAATTGTTAATCCCAACCGTGAGATTGGTCCCTTAGGCTCATTGATGCCTTGTGGGCCCATCGGACTGCATTCAAGACCGACCTTGGTCAGTCTCCCTACCGTTTGGTGTATGGAAAAGCTTGTCACTTACCGTTGAGTTGGAGCATAAGGCCTTTTGGGCCATTAAAACTTAACTTTGATTTGTCGATCGGGAATTCAGTAGGCTCCAACTATCTGAGTTGGAGGAACTTAGGAATGATGCCTATGAAAGTTCTAGGATTTACAAGGAAAAGACCAAAGCTTTCCATGATAAGCACATTCTGCTCAAATATTTTGCAATTGGTGATAAGGTCTTATTGTACAACTCTCGATTGCATCTTTTCCTGGTAGCTTAGATCCCGATGGGATGGCCCATTTATTGTTCATAATGTATATCCCCATGGGGTGTGGAATTTTGAATCCAGGAGCAGGGGTAATTTGAAGGTTAATGGTCACGTTTGAAACCGTTCCTCGAGTTTCCCACTACTAGTAGTGAAGAGGTCATGGATCTCCATGAACCTCTTTACTGATGACTAATTTTTAATCGGTATGACCCCTTGCATTGTCTTTGCTTTTAATTTTTCCATGCATTGAGGACATTGCATGACTTAAGTGTGGGGAGGAAACCAATTTTGGTTTTTTTTTCTTTCACTTTGTTTTGTTTGTTTTTCTTTTTATTTTTGAGCTTGCTAAGGATGAAGTCCTACTTTGGCTTTTAACTAATGATCAGACCATTCGGATGCTTGATGTATGAAAATAAAAGTTTTGTGAAGGTACCCATTTTGAGCGTATAAAACCCTGTTGAGAAGAAAGAAACAAGCATGTGTCTTGAGATGGGACTTTCTTTTAAAATAAAGAGACCCTGTTTTATGGTGATGGACCATATGTAAGTCATGGGTTCCTTGTACTTTTGATTTGGAGTTGAGACCTTCTTTTTAATTTGGCATGAGTTGACAAATGCACAATTTTAAATGAAATGTGAAATGTGGTATAAAGAAGAATAAGAGTTGATTCCTTTGGAACTAGACAGGGCATTGCGCCTCAGGAAGCGTGGTGTCTTGATCGAAATTCCTTGGGAGGAAACTTGAGTAACTCTAGCATCACTACCTTTGTGGGCATATGCAAGCGAAGCTACATAGTAACTAGGTGTGCAGTGTTTGCTCCACCATGTCATTCAAGCCAAAAGTAGTGGAGTAGAATAGAGTTTATTATTCTAAAAAAAAAAAAAAAAAATGTGCAAATGTCATTATTGCTTGGTAACATGTTTGGTCAAAAATGCTCCAACGCCTTAGTCATTGGTTCCCTATTTCTTCACAAGTGGTTTTACCTTAAGATAAGGATGTTTTGGAAGAGACGAGGTGAGTTCCAAATTAAGAAATATGCTAGTGCCTGGAATTGATAAAGGGTAATAAAAGTTCAAGTGTGGAGGTCCCTTGTAAGAGAAATTATCTTTGCTCCGGATCGGTATGAGCCTTACCTTTAGCCAAAGTTAGAATTTGTTTATTCTGAATTTTAGGTGTATATTCACTGCAAACACCCACGAGACACAACTCGTCCACTAGGGGTGACCTAGGGGTTTAAAGGCTTGTTGCACATGCTAAGTGCAACCGTGATTCCTACGAAAGTGAGTTAGTCTTTTTTTGTTTTTATTTTTTTTCTTTTTGCTTTGCTAGAGGACTAGCAAAGTCTAAGTGTGGGGGAATTCTGATGAGCACATTTATGTGTGAAATCTAGAGTAGTAAAACATGTATTTTACATATTTAGAATGGAGCTACCTTGGGTTTTACTCTCTTTTTGCAGGCTTTATATTTTCAAGGCCTTAAGGACTATCGGACGCTATATCTTCAATTTTACACGTAAAGAGATCCTATTTCTTTCCATGGTTGCGAAGAGGACGAAATTCTGAGCAAGATGGACGTGTTCAATTAAAAGTACACATTCGTTTGGTCACCCGTACAAATGATTATTCTTTTCGGGTCAGAAAAAGAATAATGGATCAGAACTGAACCGAGATGCAGAACCAGCCCGTTTGCAATTATCCCAGAGGTACAAGGAATACTCCAAATGCCAACAAGGATCGATGGACCACATCATTAAGTGATTAAAGATTTGTTTTGGTAACAACAACTACCTAGCGTAGTTGGTGAGCTATGTGTACAAAATTCTCTTGCTCACCAAGAGGTCTCAAGTTCGAATCTTATGGTTGTTTTTTTAGAAGATTTTGTTGAAGATTTCACCTTTTCACTCACTTAAAGCACTAAGGGCATGGAGGATTTCACATCAAATTAGAAGCAAGGAAAATCGTGGAAGCAAGAAGAAAAAAAAAAGGAAAGAGAAAAAGGGAGAAACAAAGATTGTCCAAATCTTCTCTCTCCTCCACATCATCATCCACCAAAGATTGTCCAAATCACATAAAGCAAGAAGGAAGAAAATCGTCCCTAGGAGAGAAAAAAAGAAAATAAATTAGAAAAAAAAGGAAAGAAAATAAGAAAAAATTATAGGAAATTTATTTCTCTCTTCTCTCCTCCACCTTAGCACTTTTGGTCTCAAAAGATCTCACAATCAATTGTGGGTTTCTCTCTTTTAGGAAAGAGAAATTTGTTACCCTACCTCCCCATTCCCTATAAATACAACTCATGTAAGTGGAGGAGAGACAATTCATTCTTCTTCTAGTTTTCTTTAGTTGCTCTCTCTCTCCCTCTCTCACTCTTTAGTTTTAGTTCTTCTCTATTTTTTCTTTAATCACTTTTGTAATAGTTTTTTTTTATGTCAATTAATGTAAGCACTCTTTTATTCTTATTCAGCCTTTTTATGTTTATGATTTATGCAATTGAGTTGTAATTTTTTAAGTTATAGTTCTAGGCTTAGATCTAGGTGACAAGATCATGAGCCGTGGAGCAATTTTTTTTCAAGTTCAAGCATTGATTCAAGTAAGTAAGCTCCTTCAGTAGTCTTCTCTCCCCCCTCTCATTCCCTCTTCTGACTACCCTTTCTTTCTTAATTTAGGATTTTTATTTTCAGTCATTACATTATTGCTATCCCTTTCCCCAAGGTTCATGGCTAGTGTATGTGTTGGCTTTGCCTCTAGCCATAGAACCATCAATTTATTGCTTTTATTTTAATGTCTCCCTTTCCTAAAGCCAAGTAGAGTAACCCTTGTAGAGTGACTCTCGGTCAAGTAGGGAAGCTCATATTATGATACATCCCTCGGGCTAAGTAGAGAAACCTACTTGTGAGTCTCTCTCTAGCTTTATCCCTTTCTTTTACTTTATTTTTATTTCAGCTTTTATTTTTCCTTTATTATTATTATTTTTTTAATTCATGGGTTGTTTATTTTCAGTTATTTATTTATTTAATTTTAATTGCGTGGCTTCGTCTTTAAATTCTTAGATGACGAATGGTTAGGGACGTTATTTTAGATACATATGTTTAGGACGGTAATTAGAATTGGATCACAATCATTAATCAGTTCACTTTCGCATTATTAAAAGAAATAAAAAATAAAGTGGCTGCTCTCCCTGTGTTCGACCCGTAGCTACACTGATCCGTACGCTTGCGGTTACATTTTAAATCAAAAACAAGTTTCTCAACTGGTGGTGCTTGAGGAGAGCACCCCCCAAATGAACTCCAACATCGAGTATAACAGGAGGATCTTGTGCGATAGGTACCCCATGAGGATGCTGACCTATATACATAGGTGCAACTGTTGTTATACAGCATTCATAAAAGTCTACTGTTGTTGGAGTAGCTATTGTTGGAAAGCTTGTTGCGACTATTGGATAAGAGCCGCAACATCATTAAGAGTAACAACAGGAGGAGGATCCAGAATTTCAGGGGTAGGTGAGCCCTCAACTATATCTTCTTGTCTAGGACTCACCCGTGGTCGAGGTTCCCGAGGGTTAGGTGGTCGTCCAATAGGACGGGAATCACGCGAGACCCCACTTGCATTACTGCTGAATCTCGTACGTACCATGAGGCTTTGTACCTGGATTGCATCAAGATTTGGTACAATTAAGCGCCACATTCATTACATGTAAGCACAAGATCAATCACACTTATGTCCCCCATCACACGTTCACAATGCAATTCATCATCATAGCACGCATTCCAACATTGAGTTCCATATTGTATCATAATTATTTCCTTATAAGCATGTATGGAAATTTATTTCACATTAGCTAATAATTTACATAAAAGTGGCTATACAGGGCTAAAAAAATCAAATCCCAGAAAATTTGAAATTTCGGGCCAAAATTTACACACCGGTGGGTTATTCCGACGGGTGGGTCATTTTTATGACCCGCCAGTGGTGACCCACCGGTCTTGTCGCGGATTTGGTTTTAAGGGTAGAAAAACCCTTATTTTCAAAATTCTTTATTTCCCACATCTTCTTCTCTTCTCCAAATCGCCCAAGGCAACCAAGAGGAGGTCTAAAGAGCCATTACAAGCCCTACTCATGCTTTCTTGTGCACTCAAAGCCCTTCAACTTCATCCTCAACCTCAAGTAAGTAGTTTTCCCTTTTTCTCTTTGGGATTTTGGTTTCTCTTGTTTAATACCTTCAAAATTTTCATTTTCTCTTTGATTTCTTTCTAATGAATTGAATGTGGTATATGAGTTTGTTATTTCCTTGGTGTTTATTGTCTCTAATCATCACATATATCATCTCTATGGATTGAATCCCTATTTTCCCCAAAATTTTATTTTATTTTTATTTTTTATTTTTTTTACTATTTTAGGGATTTCCCCCTTTTTTCCTTTCCTTCGTTGCACAATGTAGGGTTGAATGAGTCTATACATTCATAATTGGTTATTCATTAATGATAGGAATACTACATTGTACATATACACCACTTTCCAATATTGGTACGAGTTTAACTCCATTTCTAGGTTATTGTTCTTAAGAAATTTGGGGCCTTCACTTGTTTGGCCTCAATATGTCAATTAGATATCTTTTCATGGATTGTCCCCATTCTTATATGTTATTTCCATCATTATAAAATGTTTGGATATATCAAGTTGATGCTACTCTTGTGAAATTCTCCATTTACTCTTTCTTTTGGGCAAATCTGTCAACTTCTTCGAATGATAGGCAAGCCTTGGTATTCACATGTATCTATGTCTTACGCAATGTATCCATTTCGTGTGTTTCATTAGGATATTGCCTCAACATCAATGCTCTAAAATGTCTAGTTGCCACGTGTAAGATTTTTCATTTACCTTTAACATATTGTCTCATTATATCAATGGCTTAAATTCATGTGGTTCTTCTCCCATCATATAACACATTACATGCATTATTTGTCCAATGTTGCATAATATAGGGTGTGTCATTTCCACTATTCATTTCCTTAAAAGCATGTTACCTTGCATACTATTTCTCCCTTTTGTTTTACTTTTCCTTCTTAGCATCCTATTGGTTTTCTTACTCCAATACTTTCAGGATGTCATCACGCAAGGGCAAGGGAGTAGCCTCTTCTTCTAGGAGCGAGAATTCCTCTAGCAGGAGAAGGAGGGGTTCCTCTTCAAATTCCTCAGCTTTTCGAGCTCAACCTACTCGAGATCTATCTGAGGAGTTCGAGGATTATGATGAGAACGTGTTTTGCAGTCCTAAGGCTACACGCTCTTGGGTTGAGTTCTCCAAGAGGTCTATTTCATTAGAGAAATCCGTGGTGGTGGAGGATTTTACTCGGGTTCAGTTACTCAAGAAATTCACTGTCCTTGGTTGGCAATCCATGCTCACTTTCGATCAGCATGGCTACCCCAACCTCGTGAGGTTATTTTACTGCAACTTGGAGGTGGTGTAAGATGATAAGGTGTACACTATCACCAGTGGGCTGAAGGGTCGAACATCAGGCTTCCGATTGATCAGTTGGCAGATCCTAGGCATCTCACTAGAGGGCATGTGGTATTATTGTCCTCCCAGGGGTAGGGCCTTGGGTTCTCACATGAGTGAGAACTTCCAGAATCACATCTACCAGACCATCTATGGTAGCGAGATCCAACCTAAGCCTGAGACAGCCTTCCACCCTGAGGTCAGAGTTTTTAGTAGACTGGTCCAGTTCAACCTGGTTCCCCGTGTTGGGCATCGGAGCCAGGTAAATTTCATGGCTGCTTATATGGCCTACTACCTCTACACAACACTGGATGGTCCACCACGCCTTTGCCTTATGTGATTATGAAAACGATGGAGCATCATACAGCCCATCCAGCTGATGGTAACTTCCCTTACTCTAGGTCACTGAGCAAGATCTTTGAGTATTTTCATGTGAACATGGAGGGTGAGGTGGGTAGTGCTCCGGCAGACCATTTTGCCCAAGGCATCTTACACAAGATGGAGCTGTACCATCTGATGGAGCCAGTGGCGGGAGGGGTAGCCCAGGAAGAGGGTGGTGATGACGAAGAGGATGATGCTGACTATATCCTCGAGAAGGAGGATATAGATGTGGACACAGAGATGGAGGATGAGGTTCCCCTCAGATCCATAATCTCTATGTAGAGGGTTTGACTTCCAGAGTATGATGGCCAGTTTGAAGGCACTTCAGGAGGGTCAAGAGAAGCTCCTGATAGGGTAGGAGGAGATAAAGGAAACTTAGATAAGCATGATTATAGACATCGTTGATGTAGACCATGGTTTGAAAGTAGCCACTACGAATATGGCGGAGAGTCTCAAGAACATACAAGATGGCGTGGACTTGGTGAATCATTGATTCGATTACTATGATCGCCACTTGGGTATTAACTCAAGAGAGCAGGTGGAGGAGGTCATCAACTTGGATGACATCGATGATCGAGGATTAGTGATATTGTTGTTGTTTTTCTCTCTTTTCTTTCTTTTATATTCTCCTTTCTTCTGTTGTCACTTTGTGGATTCTATCTTATGTAAGGAAATATTTTGTGGCTATGAAATTTATTTCTTTGTGTGAACTTTTTTGTATCACCAACATATGAATACATCATGACAATTTTTTTTTTTAAGTTTTTCTGCACATTTAGAGTTTTATTGAAGTCTTTTATGCTTTTCCCCAACCCCTTGTCTAAGTTTTGGTTTCTAAGAACTTAGACTTGCAAGTTGTGTGTGATTAGAGCATCGTGCTCTGATACCACCGTTGTCACGCCCCATTCCTATAGACTGGACCGGTGACTGGATTCCTTCTGGATAACCCAAAACTACCAAGATCATCCGATACAGTAACCATAGCATAACAAGCCACACAGAATCAATGGAGTATAATAATTCAAATACAGCAGAAGTCTTGTCATAACTCTTAACCTGTAATTCCAATATACTCTTGATACCCAAACTGTTATACATAAAATATTTATATGTGGGCCCATAGCCATGATATTTACACAAGAAAGAACAATTTAAATATTGAGAACATAAAAAGAAAAATATATCAAAAAGAATCAAAAAGCACATCAAGTAGAATTTGTCACTGTTGCCCAGTAACACAATTCTCACACGGGCAGCCTTCACCGTGATCAAATTCATCAAGGACCCACCAATCTCCCACTGGGGTTTCATCAGTGGGACCCGGTATGGGCTCCTCTACTGAATAGCCTGTAAAATCATCTAAAAGGTGTGTACACAAGGGGTGAGCTCACTAGCTCAATAAATAGAAAGAAAGACGCACACAAGCAAATGCAAAGCAAATGATACTATATGCATCAAATTCATTTTAGTCCTATTCCACCTAAACAAATCATTCTAGGTCATAAGTAACGTGCTACTCACAACCACAGTGTGCATATGTCCTAGGTCCGAGATGCATTCTTCATCCCATGACACGCCCATAGGGTTGTTGGAGAAGGCCCACCGTTAGCACTCGAAAAAGTAAATCATGGTCAAACCATAATAGAATTGTAAATCATGGCTGAACCACAATAGAAAAGTAAATAGTGGTCAAACCACAATAGAAAAGTAAATAGTGGTCAAACCACAGTAGAAATTAAAAGCAGTACGATTAGCCCTTTGAATATATCATCAAGATTTTCAACTGTCCTAATGATCAGTCAAGCGTACTTCTAACCACCACGACGGTCCGCGACCAACGTTTTCCCCCAGTGATAACCCAATACATGAAGCCATGTTGGGAAGGGTCATAGCACGAGGGTTTATGAAATCCTAACCACATGCTCCTATATGAGATAATACAACTGCATAGTTCTTTCGTATCCCATTCCACAATGAACCAATGCATTTGTTTCTAAGTCGACTATGGCATCTATTCTAAAAAATCTCACACATGTTCAGCAAACCGGTATTATATACATCACATGATAAATCCATTCTCAATATGCAACATATAACAATGCATATAGAATTTAAGATTTAACATGTTCAGTTCTAAATACATCATTTAATCATCAACCATATGCATGAAAATGGAACTCAGAATGTCAATAGAGTCCATAAATGCAAAGGATGCCAAAAATATTCCACAAATTAAGAATCAAAGTCCTCTCCCCACTTATCTATTTTCGTAGAAGAATCAAAACTCACGGTATGGGTAAGATTCAGAGTGAAAGGATGAGTTTCTTGAATCCTAACACAGATAAAAGATTTAGAAATACATATAAATCAGAACCATAAACAATGTAGGATATGATCACTATGGAAATAATAGCGTAAGGAAGGTTATTGACGAATTTGGATTCAATCGGAGCTCATTTAGGCTCCAGGTAGGTCATAAAGGTGGGTCAGGGAACCACCAGTGAAATCTGCAAGACCGGCAAATCATATAGGAGGTTCAGGAACCCGTCGATCTTATTCATCGATAGAACCAGAGGCATAGGAGTGACTAGTAGGTCACACCGGTGGTCAGGTACCCACTGGTCTCACCCGCTGGTAGAACTTGAGGGCTCAGATGTGACTGTAGGTCTTCACCGGTGAGTCAGGCACCCACTGGTCTTACCAGTCGATTTTCTCAATTTTTCTATTTTTCTTCCTTCTTCCATTCCAACACTTGAAACTTCAATGGGGTGATTCCCACATCAATCCCCACACCATCTAAGCTTTATCTACGAGATTTCATCATAGATCTAAGACAAATACAAGTTTTGGGGGAAGAATCATACCTTTGCTTATAAAAACCGTAAATCTTGAAACCCTTTTCCCCAAACTCAAATGCCACTTCAATAACCTCCAATCTTTGTTTCTCTCCTCAAATACTCAAAAGAAAATCACACATAATGGCTTTGTTACCCTCTAAACCAAACATATACAAAGAGGGTTTCATCAAACCTCAAGATTCATGGTGTTACCTCAAAATGAAGATCTCAAGTCACCGGATACTATTCCGACGACAGAAAGACGAGGTGCGGCTCCGGAATCCAAGGGGTGAGCCTCATTTCCCTTCCTTCCCTCCTTCTTCCTCTTTCTCCCTCTTCTTTACTCCTCTCACCCACTTTGCTAAAAACCATAAATGAGGAAGAGAGAGAGTTATAAAGGCTATTTATACCCTAGTGTTATAAATATCATGTAAGGCCTGTTTGGTTTTGCCCATTTATGGACCAAAACATATTAAATCGTGTTTTTGAGAGATGTAGCCGACATCTTTGGGCATACAAGACCTCATTACGACGAGGAGGTCAAAATGCATGAGCTCATCTAAGCCGGGCATGCTGGGGCCCACAAAACCCCAACAGGTGGGTCACACTGGTGGGTCTTGCACCTACCAGTGACATCCACTAGCTGGCCAGACAAGCCAACCTTGCTATATTTTGGAGGAAAACGGAGTCTTAACGTGTACTTCACTCCCGCCAGATGTTGTGGGTCACATTCTACCATTTAAGTACGATAGCGTACATTTCCTATTCATACGTGGCCTCGTGATATGTGTTAGGGCATGGCTTAGGTGTGCGGATCATCTCTGGTACCAGCTCAATCACATTCGATCACCCCGCATTTGACGTCACCCTTACCATCATGAACCACAAGGCACCGGCATCAACTCGTTCCGGCTCAGACCCTACAAGACCAAACCAAACCAACCGATCAATAAACCGGGGTTTAAAGAGCAGGGCTCTACAAATGTACTTTTGTGTCATTAATATTAAATACAGTGGAGGAACACTAAGGAATGAAAATTAGGATGCCTTAAAGAATTATAGGATCTGTCTTTTTTCCAACCAACGTGAAGGTGAAGAAGAGGGTGGAGGTAGTGATGGGGGGGTGTAGTTGCTCTGAAGGTTCACAAAAAAAGGGAGATGGGTGTGCTACTCGCTAGTTGGGTCTCTCAAGTTATGCTAAATTAATTTAAGGACTATCTAAATGATACCTCTTTAGGTGATACCTTTAATTTTTCATTTTTTTTTTTTATTCCATAAGTGTTTTAAGTTAGGGATAAATGGGGTTTCCAAAAATTATCATCCATTATGTCATTATTAAAAGCAATGGTTCTTTTTTTTTTTTTTACACATTTTTTGAGTATGCGTGTGAAATATCATTACTTTTTTTTACATAAAATTATCATCATATTTTTGCACAGATAAGGGATGTTTTCATAATGCGTCTTTCTATTCTCATTTACCTTCTTCTATTATCCCCATATTTCTTCTTCTTAACATGTCTTTTATGCTTCTTGATGCGTCTTTCTATTCTCATGTACCTTCTTCTATTATCCCCATATTTCTTCTTCTTAACATGTCTTTTATGCTTCTTTACTTTCTATTTTCCATATTGGATCCATGTAGCCGACCCCGTTCAGTTGGGATAAGGTTATGATTGTTGTTGTGGAAAAAAAATACTTAATTAAAAGACAAAAATGTAAAATGATAAATTATTAGAAACCTCAAGGGTTGTTAATAAGAAAATCTCATTAATTTAATATAATTTTTCCAATTTTTTGCTAGAAGATGGAAGATTTTATTAAAAGAGAGAAAAAAGAATAAAATCGATTACAAGATCACACAATAAAAACGAAAGGAACCTCCACCTTCGGCATTGCCATCAGCAGAGGCTCACATTCGCTATCTGTAGAATCTAAATTGAGGCCGGCCAGCTTCATCAATAAGGAGCTCATTGGTGATTGATGCAGGCAATGTTATTATTTGTCCCAATCTACCAGACTTGGCAGCATCTTTAGCAAGAAAATCAGCTATGGGGTTGGCTTCTCTGAAGCAGTGGGAGACCTTCCACTCAATAGAATTTACATAGGCAAGAAGATTAGTCCATTCCTGGAGAGCAAACCAAGGGATAAGCCTATGGCGGAGCATAGAAACTATGGAGCATGAATCGGACTCAATCCAGAGATGTCTGACACCCATGTCTCAAGCATAAGCCAGGCCCTTAATGGAACTCCAAAATTCAGCTGCAAATTGGTAGCTACACCCAAAAAAACATTAAAGGAAAGAAGGCATTTCCCAGTATGGTCTCTGAAAATTCCTCCTCCACCCACACGACCAACATGTACTTCTTGGAAGGCTCTGTAATCCCAGATTTCTGTAGCAAATCAAATCATTGGAATTTCTAATAACTCCTTTTATATCATTATTACATTCTTGCACTTCTCTACGAACCATCTCAAAATTTGACTTGAGGTCTTGCTTTCGTTGTCATATCTCTTCCCATTCCTCTCCCTCCAAATGTTGTCTGCCACGATGGCAAATCCCGCTATCCAAGGATTTTCATCGAAAAAATGCGACATTTCGTCTTGTATCAAGTTGTGAATCAAGGATAGAATCCTGATGCCTCCACCCTACATTAAAGCAATCCACAAACCGTTTCCAAATTTTCACCAAGTAATTACACTCAAGGAAAATATGGTGGAAAGATTCCACAGTAATCCCGCACAAATTACATTTGGAAGCTAACAAAACCCCCTTTGCACATACTCTGTCATCTGTTGAGCCTTCCCGTGCACCAACCTCCACCCGAAAGTAGATTAACGAGGTTGCAGATGCTTTCCCCAAATAATTGACCCCCATGGAACTTTAGGATTTTTCTTTCGGATTTCATCTCAAGCAAAAAAAGTGTAGAATGCTCCAGAGGAAGAACAACTCCAAGCACATCTATCCTCAATCAAATATTGGGGGAGGCAACCATTTCTAACTGATTCAATAAAAGGGCATAGGAAAGCTGACTTGACTCTTGGAAAAGGATATTGGTGATTTATTATAAAATCCGAAACCTTTGATTTTGCATTTGCAAAAAATCCCATCTAGATCAGATTTTTCCATAATTGAAAAATCCCTAAGTTATCTATCTTTCCAAAAGTTGATAGTTCTACAATTCCCAACAATCCATCTTTCTTTACTTGCTACAAAATTCCAAATCCTCCTTATGCCAAGCTAGATAGAAGAGGATTTATATGTTTTCTTCATTTCTCCATCACTTGTGATGAATCTACCTCTGAAAAACCTACTAGTAGCTAATGCCATGCTTGATGTGCCAAGCTTGCTTACAAAGAAGAGCCTTATTTATATCACGTAGACGGCAAATTCCTAGACCTCCCTCATCTTTAGGCTTACAAACCATATCCCATTTTACTGAAACCGACTTAGTGAAATCCACATCTCCCGTCCATTAAAATTCCGAATCCATCTTTCATCTAAAGGAATTAACAAAGCAGGCCACCAATAAACAGAAAAATTGTGAACCGGCATGCCCAAAACCACAGATCAGATCAACTGAGCTCTCCCTGCCAAAGACAATATTTTTCCTTTCCATCCTGCCAATCTAACCTTGATTTTATCCATTATCGACATCAAAGCTTGTTTTTCCACCCTTCCCTTGAAAATTTCCACACCCAGGTACTTTGTAGGAAAATTACAAATAGGAACTCCAATGTTGCTAGAAATAGCTTGTTTTCTATCGGAGTAATACTGCCCAAAAAAATTTTAATTTTCTCCATATTCATTTTTTTACCAGAGAAAACTTGATAAAAAGTAAGAAAATCATTGAGCTTCCTAACATACCTGATTGAGGTGTTCATAAAAATGAATATATCATCAACGAATAGCAAGGTCATAGGAATCTCTACACCTCTCGGACCCTGTAGGGCTTTTAATTTTTCCCCCCAAGAGCTTTCTCAATCCTCTGCATAAAACTTCCTCAGCTAGGATAAAAAGAATTTGGGACATAGGGTCACCTTGACGCAACCCTCTTTCCACCCTATATGGTCAGCCAACAATACCATGAAGGTTTGGTATTGTTGCAGGTTTTTTCCTTTTAGGGTTAGCCCAATACCTTGTGTTTCTGACCTTTAGCAGAATCCTTGCATCTTCGTTGCTCCCCTCCCCTAGATCTAGAGACTACCACGTGTTTCTATTGATCCTGCACCACCAAATCGATAGCACAGCCCCGAGCCATATACAAGCCAAATCAGCATCAATGGCACCTCTATAGTTGTATCTAGAAATGCACTCCTCTTAATTACCATTTTCTTATTTTGAAAAGTTTTTAAAATAGATATGAAAATGGTTTTAAAAAATAATTTGATAATGACATCTAAGTATTTCTTTTATCAAGAGTATTATGTTTATCAAAAAAATATAAGCAGTGTCATTGTCTTTTTTTTTGGTTATATCTACAACTAGGGAGCTGCCCAAGGAGACTTTATTTACAGACACTAGAAGGGGAGGGGGGCTTAAAGGAAATTCATGTGTCATTGTCATACATAATTTTTATGTATACATGTCAAATGACAATATCAAATTTATTGGAAAAAAATTGTATATCGTACTAAAAAGGCCAAAAAGTAAAATTACAAATTATATCACCTTGATCTTTTTTTTTTTTATTGAAAATGATAAGAATAAAAGAACATCAAAAAAGAGCAATGAAACCAAAAACCTCGATCACATTGATCCAACTGTAAAGTACTATCCAGTCTTTCAAAAACAAACTTGCTACATAAAAAGAAGAATCTTTTTTTTTTTCCCCAAATGGCACACTACAAAGGGACAAATTTGGTTCTACCAAGGATTCACATATTGAATGATTGATTCACCTCTTATTCTATGTAGCCTTTTGTTATTGTCAAGTCAAAAGACAAATATGGAAGTATCATCCACTATTCCTTGGAAGATCTCTCATTGTTTTCGGGAAGCAAACAATGTTGCAGACTATTTAGCTAAGAAGGCTTCTAAGGCTATGGTTTCAAAGTACTCGATGGTCTTCCCTAGTCATATTGTAGCTGAGCTTAGGAATGATGTTGTGAACAGGCACAGATTTCGATTTTGTTAGATCGCTCGCTTGCTCTCTCTATTGATGGCCATGTTGAAGGTGGAGTTTTCAATTTGGTCTAGCGGTTTCAGCCTTGTTCTTTTGTTTTTTCTTTTGATGTATTCCGTCTCTTTTTAAAAATTATCCTTTTAGCAAAAAAATAAAAACTTCTAGAACTAAACAACCAGCATTTTGTTTGGAGATATCATCCACTATTACATACTTACATGGATGGCCGCTGGAAAGGAAAACTTTTACATATCTCAAGTCCAATGCGCTTTTTTTTTTTTTTGCTAAAGATTCAGAGATTTTATTAAAATGAAAAAAAAGAAAGTACAAATCATTGGGGAAAAAATAGATTTAAAACCCCCCCACCTTTGGCATGGCCATCAGTAGGGGAAGATAAATCTACTAATACATTAATCAAAACCATGGCCTTGAATCTGCATCATGAGCAATCTTTGATATGATATGAGAAGGAAAAGAGACATTTAAACTAGATTCTCCGGTCTTTGGTGCTTCTCTAGCTAGGAAATCAGCCACTACGTTTGCTTCTTGGAAACAGTGGGTAATCTTCCAACTAATAGAGGCTAGGAAATCCTGACATGATATCCAGTCCTGATAAGCATACCAATGAATGGAGTGGGCTTGAACCGCCAAAACAACCTGTCGAGTTTGATTCTATCCAGAGAGCATTCACGTTCAAATATTTGGCCAACATAATATCTTCAAGCAGAGCTCTGAATTCTATAAAATAATTTGAATGAACTCCCAAAGATTTTTTGAAAGCTCCCATAGGGCTGCCACAGTGATCTCTTAGAACCCCTCCTGCACCCGCTCACCCTGGATTTCTAAAAGAGCAGCCGTCTACATTTAGTTTGGTCTAACCCCATATTGACTTACACCAAATCACTTCAAGCATGGAATAATCATTTTTAGGAAGAGCATTTAGGCCTAATTGACGGCAACAAAGAAGATAAGTTGGTTGTCTTATCATTCCCTGTAGAACAAAGTTCCCATCCTGCACATCACGCTTGATTCTCTCAAATATATTAGAAATAGTCATTGAAGGGCCCCCATGATGCCTATCATTCATTTTCCTCCATATATTGTCGGCTATAACAACAAATCCCAGAGACCAAGGATTTTTACTTGCTAGAATCCTCCTTTTTCTAATCCACCATATAGATAACTGATTTAGATCACAGGGATCTGGCCATGTTATCCCAAAACAGTCCATAAACCGCTTCCATAAATCTTTTGAGAATCTGCATCTTGTAAAGATGCGGTTAAATAATTCTACTTGCAAATCACAAATATTGCATTTTGAAACCATGAGAATACCTTTTTGAGAAATGACATGGTCCGTAGGGAGCTTACTATGCATCAATCTCCATCCAAACACCGATTGACGAGGCTGCAGAGCCTTACTCCAAATAAAAGGGAACCAAGGGACCTTTGGATTTCTTTTTCTAATTTCATTCCAGGCTGAAAAGGAAGAAAAATCCCGTGAAGTAGATCCGCTCCAGAAACAATGATCTTCCATATCACACTGGGAGAGACAAATTAATTTCACAGCAATGAACACATTTTTCAGAGCATATGAACTCACCTCAGGAATATTCCATCTAAAGTTTAAGATATGAAACTTTAGTTGTAGAATTTTTGAGAGGATCTAGTGCTTGACCACAGGCTTCAGTAATGGAGCAATCTCCTAACCAATTGTCATTCCAGTGATTTTTTTTTTCCATTGCCCACTATCTATCTCTCCTTGCTAGATATAAAAGACCACATTTTGCCAATACCAGACCGAATAGATGAAGGCCTAATATATTTCTTGGGCTGACCATTTTTCAAAAAATGAGCCTTGAAAAAACTGCTCAAGGCTAAATTCCCATGCTTTATGTTCCACGCTTGCTTACAGAGGAGAGATTTATTTATATCTCATAACCTGCGAATGCCTAGACCACCTTCATCAATAGGCTTGTACACTTGGTCCCATTTAACAGTCACTGCTTTGGAGGAATCAATATCCCCAGTCCAGATGAAATTTCTCATCCATTTTTCCACAACACTATCAATGAAGAGGCCACCAATAAACTGAAAAATTGTGCACTGGCATACTTGAAATAATAAAAAGAACTAATTGCACCCAATCAACCATTGAAAGAATTTTTCCTTTCCATCCCGAGGGATGATCCCAAATTTTATCCATGGTTGGCATCAGGAACTGATTCTTTACTCCCCCTTTAAAAATTTCAACCCTGGGTATTTGGTAAGAAAATTACAAGAAGGTATTCCCATGGTTTCAACAATGGATTACTTCCTTGAGGGTGAGAAAGGTCCCATGAATAACTTACTTTTCTCCAAGTTAACAATCTGCCCCGAGAACTCCTGATACTTCTTCATAAAGTCTTTCAAGTTTCTAACATATTTGATGGAAGCCTTTATAAAAATAAAGATGTCATCAGCAAAAAGTAAGTGGGTTGTCAATGTTGAATAAAGTCTTTCAAGTTTCTAACATATTTGATGGAAGCATTTATAAAAATAAAGATGTCATTAGAAAAAAGTAAGTGGGTAGTCAATGTTGAATAAAGATGTCATCAACAAAAATAAAGATGTCATCACCAAAAGCCCTGTCAAGTCCAATGCGCAAAATGGTCAATGTTGAATTTTTTTTTTTTTTTTGAGGAAATAAGAACTTTGTTTGTTTGTGTGTCTCTACACCTAAACACATGCATGCATAAAAAAAAACTACATACATCCGTCTAGATGCCTTCATGCAGACTCCCATTGGCCTGCATGGGCCCAATGGCCATGCAAGTGGGTATGGTTCTCTTTCTCATAACATTTACCACTAGGCCATATGACAAGATTGAGGGCCTTAGACTCATTTAACAAAAGGACTTGGGCAAAAATGATTCAAGATGGAAATAAAATGCTGAAATTTTTATGAGACGAAAACAAAAAATTTCAAAAACTCATGACAATTAGATGTGAAATCTTATGGCTCTATTAGGTTGCAAGTTGAATTGAAGGAAGGAAGTGAAATTTTTAAACGTCAAAAAAAAGCTTTTGTAATCATTTCCCCTTGTGACTATATCACTGACTCAAATTATTTCATATTTGGTTATTAAATTTCACTTTACTTTGTATCCAAAACTCTTTGCTATAAATTGTGGAATAAAATTACATATAAAATATATCATTAACAAATATGGTAAAAACTCATATAGCATGTCTTAGAGAAGAGTAAGGACTTAAGTAAATATGTAGATATTATTATGGACATGTATGCAGGCGTAGTGACAAGTGTTAGAATTGTTGAGGGCTGAAGTAGTGATTCTCAATTACAGTTGGGTTGGATCAATGATCAATGCTAAGACCTTATTTGTTTGCGGTCATCATGGATGATTTAACCAAGCACATTCAAGACGGGGTCCCTTGGTGTATGTTATTTCCTTATGACATTATTGTGATTGGTGAGACAGCGGAAAGGATTAATGCTAAGTTGGAGCTATGAAAAACAATTTTAGAATCAAGAGATTTCAAGATAATCAGAACAAAGATAGAATATATGAGGTGTAACTTCAGCCAAACCAGGATTATAGATGATGCGGTGAAGTTTGAAGATCGAGAATTGCCACAAAGTAATCGTTTTAGATACCTAGGGTCAACATTAACAATAAAGGGGATATTGAGGTTGATGTTTCTCACATGATTAAAGTAGGGTGAATGAAGTGTGATGTGCTACTTGAGTGTTATATGATAAACACATGCCTGTTAAACTTAAAGGAAAATTCTACCAGACAGTGATTAAACCAGCTTGACATATGGGGCCAAATGTTGGGTAGTCAAGAAAAATAATGTAGACCATCTGGCGTAGCAAAGATGAGGATGTTGAGGGAAATGTGTGGCAAGACAAGGAGAAATGGAGTAAGGAATGATTGTATTAGAACTGATATGGGGGTCGCACCAATCCAGGATAAGCTCTGCAACAGTCGTCTGAGGTGGTATGACCATATCCAACGGAGACCCATGGATGCACTTGTAAGGAGGAGTGACCAAGTTCATATAGAAGGTGCTAAAAGAGGAAAGGGCAGTCCTAAAATGACTATAGGAGAGGTGGTTAGAAAATATATGCAGAAACTAGGGTTCAACCCTAGTATGGCCATAGATAGAACTATTTGGAGGACAAAGACCCGTGCAGCCAACCCCTTTTAAGGGGATTGTTTGTGAGATATTGCTATGACCTTTGTGTTTTACCTATCTTTTACCGCTTTTTACCTATCTTTTTACCTTTTTTACTTTTTCATTTTTCTTTTATCATCTTCTTTTACTATCTATACTTCTATCGGATCCATGTGGTCGTCCCCATTTAGTTGGATAAGGTTATGATTGTTGTACTAAATATGATAAGAAATTTAAATAATTTATAAAATCACAAGAGATAAAGAATTACAAAAAATTATTTTTTAAGTTTGAAATTTTCACTTTTCTTCCCTTTAAATTTCTCTTGCAACCAAACATAACCTGTTTGATTTGCTATAATTCATCACAATCTGTGTCACAAAAGAACTCTGATGTTTTTGTGCTATGATTAGTCATACAAAATGGAAGCAGGATCCTATTCCATCATTGAGTGATGAAATAATAGACAATAAAAGCATCTATCCATAGAGCACTCTTCTAATTGAGTTTGGAAAAATTAAGAGGGACTAGTATCTTAGACAAGTTGATTCCAATGTTCTTTACTAGTATCTTATAGACAACTAACTACATTCCAAGTTAAGGGTTTTTGTTTGGGGGGGGGGTGTATAAGACATATCAATGCTTAACTACCATGGCGATACATAGGAGGGCATATCCAACAGTTGGACCTTATACATCACCCTTATCCAATAGTTGGAAATGATACATCATCCTTTCACATGGCACAACTTGGTTTACACTCCATGGACTACGTAGTGGGAAAGATACTGTTTATTTAGAAATTGACATAATATGAAAATTAATTACATATATATATATATATATATATATAAAGAGAGTTCTCTAAGCAAACAACATAGAAGAGTACAATAATGAAATGATCAGTCAAAATGATACCATACACAGAAAGTCACAAGATCATTTTATACGAGGAGAGATAAAAATAAAGGCAGTATTGTACTCTGCCCCTATAAAAATATATAAGGCAAATGGTTTTAATTGGAATTCCCATCCATTGGACATTTGTGAGTGGCCGCCTATTTGTTGTATTCCCATCCATTGAATATTTGTGAGTGGCCGCCTATTTGTACCATTTGAAAGGTTGATGAGGGCGGCTACTACATTGACCCATATTTGCAATTTTGAACCACTTCCACTACTCATTTTGGGAAGAAATTAAAATAGACCAGTGACCTCTGTAGACATTAAAATGTATAGATCTGTTCAGTTTTTTTCTTCTAAAACGGTTTAACGAAAGAATTCCAGGATCTGAAAATTCTTCGCTTGAAGAAATATGCTCCTTGCAGAGACTGCTGACCTATCAAACCCTAAGAAAATGAGCAAAGAGTTCAGAACGTGGAATTTTAAAGTTAAAACATGTGTTTTCAATTGGGAGTACAGTACACGTTCACCTTTAGTTGTTGACTAAAGTGGTCCCCATCTTCCATCTTCCATCTTCCATCTTCCATCTTCCATCTTCCATCTTCATGTGTTTTCAATTGGGAGTACAGTACTCGTTCACTTTAGTTGTTGACTAAAGTGGTCTCCTTCTTCCTTCTTCCTTCTTCCTTCTTCCAAAAATGACCGGTATTCCATTCTACCATTAATCTTCCACCAAGAAATATTGGGTGATTAATTTTGGGAGTCATTTTATGAATTCCTTGATTTCCATGTCAATTTTATGTAGAATCCGAACTTAATCACCAAAACGCGTCAAAATCAGCCACACGGATTGAAAAATATCAATATTTTAATTTTGGCCATTAAAATGAATACTAATAAAATAAAATAAAAATCTGCCCAACCTGAGTTGACTCAGGTTGACCCGTTCTTCCTGGTTCATCTTGACCCAGCCGAACCGGGTCCTGCTTGGAACAATCCAGCCCAACCTGGCCAAGCCAAGGCCATTCCAAGGTTAGGCAAAAACCTAGCCCATAGTCGACAGGCCCACTGTCGGCTGGCCTTAGAGGTGTCAATTCGTGGCCCGACCCGACTAAACCGACCGGGACCGACTGTATAGATCGCCGCGAACCATTTATTAAACGTGTCGGCTTGAGCCCCGCTTATAAATGGTCGGTCTCGTTTTGCTACTTGGACCGTTAGCTGCATCGAGACCGACGAATAACGCCTGACCTAGACCGGCCTATTGTGCACCGATTTGGCCCGACCTTTAATGATTGTAAATACCTATTTTACCCCCAAATTAAAGAATAAAACTAAAACGTAAAGACATGTTCACATTTTAAATAATGGTTATATTTGGTATCATTTATTGATTTATTGTCATTTTTTGGGCTTGCATGAGTGGGCGAATATAATAGCACATTTTAAAGAGGGCCGTTTAAAACCGTTAAAGCCCATTTAACATTAAACATGTCCGAGCCGGTTAAGGTCTACTAAAGCCCGATTAAGGTACCCGATTATAACCCAAGACCGACACAATATAAAGTGTACCATACCTCAATAACTAAGCCCGATTAGTTAAATGGGCGGACACGGTGTAGCCTTTGAAAGTCTTCAAGCCCGATTAAGCCCGACCGAAACCGAACCGGCCCGACCGGTTGACACCCCTAGCTGGCCTATCCCAGTAGTCTTATTGCATTTAATGCTAGCCTAGAAGACACGGGCCTGTCCCTTTGACCAAGCCCAGCCCACCAAAACGAGTTGACTCAGGTTGACCCGGTCTAACATGGTTCATCCTGACCCAGCCTAACCCGGTCCTGCTTGGAACTATCCAGCCCAACCTGGCCTAGCCATGGCCAAGCCAAGGTTAGGCCAAAACCCAGCCCACCAAGCCTAACCCTCTTTGTAGTCCACCATAAAATCTGTGATAATGTTGGGTTTTGAGGTTATATAAACCCTTATTTGGAGGACTTAAGAGATGAAAAAATTCTGAAAAAAATAATCCAATGTAGCTCTATTCCCCTCTTTCAGGTGGTACCTTTGTCTCCCCCATCTAATCCTTCTGTAAGGAATTAAAATTCCCGAAATATCCCTACTTGGTCATTTTTTCCATTTAGAGCATCACCATTCAAGGTGGCTTTTGGCACCCTCCGGCCACTGATTCTGGCCAAATGGACAAGCATATATTGAGCTAAGGCTCTCCCACTTATCAAGGGAAATTTTCACAGTTTTTTGAATTATTTTTATATTTATTTTGCATTTTTCTTTAAGTGTTAAATAAAATTTTAATTTCAAAGGCATTATAAAAAATGCCTAGAACTCTTATTTAATTTTCATAATTTCATATATTATGTATTACACTATATATGATGTATTCTGAAAATTTCGGAGCCTGTATGTGTTTTCAATGACAATTTTCCCCTAGGGGCATTTTGGTCATTTCTGAAAGTATGAAGGATTTGGGCTCAAACTGAGATTTTTTTTTTTTTTTTTTGACAAGATAATAAGATCATGAACTAATTCAAAGATATGGACTATTATTTGATGCTTTTTGGTTCAGGAAATCGTGTGTTTCGATTTTACCATTTTGCTCTCGAAAGGGTATTTTAGTCATTTATCTTTAAAAATATAAAAAGATGTTAGAGAATTCTAAGGAAATTTAATTAGATGTATTTTCATATATTTCAATGATTCTAATGTATTCCACCCATTTTTATGAATAATTTCATATTATTTTAATAGTTTGACCCTCTAGAGCTATTTTGGTCATTTAACAATTTTTCTTTTAAATTAGATCTGCATGTATCACTGTATATATTCATGTATTAGGCCATATCCCACTGTTTTAGGTGTTAATACATATTTTTATGCTATTCTCTAATTTCTTGTTCAATTGTTAAATGCATTTTCCCATTATTCATATTTAGGATAGGTTTGATTTAATGCATTTTAGATAGCATGTTTAGGATTCTGCCAAAAAAAATAGCATGTTTAGGATGTAAACATCATTTATGGTACATATGGTGCATTTCAGTAAGTAAGATCCATGTGCATCTTTCTTACGGATTTACTAGATGTGATATTTATTTTGTTTTGTGTACTTAATTTAGTCTTGATGTTAGTATTATTAGAAAATGATGGAATTTTTTTTTTCTGATGTTTTTTAAATTCTATTAAAATTTCTGAATGTTCACTGTGATGTGTATACTAGGTCATTTTCTATCTTTATTTGGTACAATAGATATGTTCTTCTCTTCTTTACCTCTTAAGGGCATTTTGATAATTTCATAATTTGATTTCCCAAAAATATGATGAAAATCAAAAACTCATTTTAATTATGTTTAATGCATATAATCATGTTTCGCATGATTTTTTTTATAAAGTTTTCAGGTGCATAATATGTATAAGGCTTGACCAAAAGACCCAAACCAATATCATTTTGACTACTATCAAATGTGTACAAGGCTCAACCAAAAAACTCCTCCTCGGGTAACAAATTTTGTAGATATCACCTAGCAATAGATGATAAATAGGAGACCGGAAGAAGGGAAAAGGGAAAATTAGACACTGGGAAACTAATGGGCAATTTAGGAGAGAGAGACTCTGTGCGGAGGTTGGCAGCGGTCCTGGCCCTCACGGGGACAAGCCTCCAGATCGAGGGAAGCAAAGGCGGATCACTGATTTTTGGCAGCCTACTTCCAAGTCACAGAGACCCCCACCAATTGCTTTTGATGAGAATGCACCAACGGATAGGCCAGCAAATATCATGTCAGCGACGGAGGAGGTCCTGCCTACGGAGGGGGTGGCTCTAGAAGTTATTCCTAGAACGGAAGCGGAGGTTGTGAGAGGTTGGAGAAAATAGTCCTACGCTATGGTAGCTAGTAGAAGTCTTCCTAACGTTGAGGACCTGCCTGATCCGATCCACGCAGGACCTCTAACCAAGGTGGTGATTCCACAAGAGGCATATGAAGAAAAGCTGCAGAGCTTCAACTATGCTCTGATTGGCAGGGTGAACTTCTGTTATGTCTCAATGGATGATGTGAGAAGCGATTCAAAAGATGCCTGGAATATGAAAGGCAAAGGCGGATCACTGATTTTTGGCAGCATGCTTCCAAGTCACAAAGACCCCCACCAATTGCTTTTGACGAGAATGCACCAGCGGATAGGCCAGCAAATATCATGTCAGCGGCAGAGGAGGTCCTGCCTACGAAGGGGGTGGCTCCAGAAGTTATTCCTAGAACGGAAGCGGAGGCTGTGAGGGGTGGGAGAAAACAGTCCTATGCTACGGTAGCTAGTAGAAGTCTTCCTAACGTTGAGGACCTGCCTGATCCGATCCACGCAGGACCTCTAACCAAGGTGGTGATTCCACAAGAGGCATGTAAAGAAAAGTTGCAGAGCTTCAACTATGCTCTGATCAGTAAGGTGAACTTCTATTATGTCTCAATGGATGATGTGAGAAGCGATTCAAAAGATGCCTGGAATATGAAAGGTAAAGTTAATCTGGCTCCCCTGGGAAAGGGATATATTTTATTTAGATTTGCGCCCGAAGGTGACATGGCCTCAATGTGGAAAAGAGATACAGTCAAGGTAAAAGGGAAGATTATCCATTTCCAAAGATGGCGCCCTGAGTTTAACATTTATGAAGATTACATTCAGACCAAACTTGTGTGGCTACAATACCCAGAGCTGCCAATGGAGTACTGGCACGAGCGCATTCTGTTGTCAATGGCAAAGGCTTCGGGCTGCCCTATGGAGATTGATAAAAGAACGATGGGTGGTTCAATGGGTAATTATGCTCGGGTGTTGGTGGAGGTGGAATTAGGTGGAAGCAGGGTGGAGGAAATACAGGTGGAGAGGAAACAGCCAGGTGAAGACGACATCGGGAGATGCGATTTCTGCAGAAAATTGGGGCATACCTCCACATAATGTACAGAGAAGAAGGGGGTTGAGATGAGGGGCACTAAGAAGATGGGAGGAGAGGAGGGCTTGAACGTTTCTGGCCATGTCAGGCCGGAGGAGGGAAGGAGCTTGGCAGTTGAAAATTTCAGCGGCCAGGGCAGGAAAAGAAGTCCTGGTTTGGTAGGAGATCGATCTTCTCCTCCTTTTAAGAAAACTGCTATTCCAAGAGTCAATCAATCAAGAGAAGATTTGGTGAATATTGCTCAAAGATCTCAGGACACATCAGCGCAAGGAGATTTGGAGATTATTCTCCCAATTAATGATGACTGTATTAGGAATACCCAGGATCTTATTATGGTGGATAACCCTCTTGGTGAAAGTGGGTATGGATCCAACCCAGTTGACTCTGATAGTTACATTTCAGGAAAAGAATCTTATGATTCCAGGGAATCGTTCCTCCAGAATGGGGAGGACGGACCAAAGGGCTGTTGTGGCAGAAGGAAGGATGCTGGTGTACCACTCTCTTCGCCCTTGCAAAACTAAGGTTGCATATACTAGAGGTCGCGGTGGGCGAGGTCAGACTCGAGATGGAAAAGGGGTGGGCGTGGCCAGGAATGGGGTGGCCCTGAGCATGTTATTTCAGGAATGACCTCTGCGAAGATTGTGGCTAGGAGGGTGATTGTCCAACATCAAGAAGTGGCGGCTATGGACAGTGCTATCTGTCGTGCAGAGGGTGATGCTAGGAGAAAGGAGAAATCCATTGCAGCGACGGGGAAGACTTCAAAGTCTGGTCATCAGGCTAGTTTTCAAAAGCGACTTTATGAAGCTCCTCTTTTGGAACATAAGAGGAATGAAGAAGGCGGTTGGTAGATGCACCATGAGGGATTTAATTATAAAGAAGGATCCTAATCTCTTGTGCATTACTGAGCCAATGGTGGATGTGAGTGCATTTGCTTTCCTTTTTTCAATAAATTAGGCTTTAACAGTGATTTTATTCATAATAATCGAGCTAGTAGGGTGCCCAATTTATAGATTTTGTGGCGTAGAAATCTAAATAATCCTGTGGTAGTCTCTAAACCAGAACAACATGTTACTTTATCTATGGTTTGGTGTTCCCAACGATTACAATTTTCTGTTGTTTGTGCTAGCAACTTTAGAGCTCAGAGGAGAGACTTATGGCTTTACTTGGTGGCTAACTCCCCTCAATTGCCTACTCTGTGGGCTATCATAGGGGATTTGAATGTGACCCTTCAGTCTCACGAGAAACGTGGCCCAGGGAACGTTAGTATGGGGTCGACTGCGGAGTTCGGTGCCATGGTTGATGCTTCTGCAATAGCCCAGGTGCCGTCGGTTGGTAGGGAATTTACCTAGTCCAACAATCGTCACAAAGGTAATGTCTGTGTGGTTCTGGATAGAAGCTTTTGCAATGATGAGTGGCTTTCTTGCTTTCAGGATTTCTCAACAGGTCCTTCCTTGGGTTGCTTCAGGCCATACCCCTCTGCTGCTTTCCTCTGATGTTAGCCAATGCCCTGCCAATTGTCCATTCCGTTTCCACCAATTTTGGATGGATTATGAAGACTTTGAGAGGGTGGTTGCTACCTTTTGGGCTAATTGGATTTTAGGATCTCCCATCTTTATTCTCTTAAACAAGCTTAAGTAGCTCAAAGGGGTTCTGAAAAGCTGGTCGAGATCCTCTTTCCCCCACTCTAAAAGAGCCATGGATGAAGCCAAACATAATTTGTCTTAGGTGCAGGAATAGATTGAGATTAATGGTATGGATGATCAGCTCTTTGCTTTAGAGGTTGATGCCAAGACAGCTCTGATCAAGGCTCTGGAAAATCATGAAAAGATCTGGGCTGAAAAGGCAAGGATCCGATGGATGAAGTTTGGCGATAGGAATTCTAAATTTTTCCATTTATCAGCAAAAATGAGAAGAAATAGAAATTCTATCAGATCTCTTAAAAATCAAGATGGTATGATAGTAGAAGGTCATAATCAATTGGGGAACTGCATTGTAGACTATTATGAGGCATTTCATAGAGCAGTGCCTTCTGTTGATTATGTGGATTTGTTGGACAGCATCCCGATGGTTCTCCAACAAGTAGATACTTGCCGTCTTGATTCTCTCCCTGGTGACACAGAGATCAAAAAGACAGTTTGGGAGTTGGATCCGGACAACTCTCCTAAGCCAAATGGCTTCTCAGGGGCTTTTTACATGCAATGTTGGCAGATTGTGGAAAGGGAGGTATACAGTGCCGTGAGATGCTTTTTCACCTCGAGTTGTATGCCTAGAGGAGTTAATAACAACTTTCTTGTTCTAATTCCTAAAGTGGATGGTGCTGAAACTTTAGATAAATTTCGTCCCCAGTGTATAGGTAATTTTTTCTACAAAATTGTTTCAAAGGTGATGGCAATGCACCTTGAGCCCCTTCTTGCCAGAATGATTTTCGAAGAGCAGGGTGCCTTCCAGAAGGGGAAGTTGAATCATGATAATATCAGTGTAGCATCGAAATTGGCTAATTTGATGTTTTCTTCCACTAGAGGAGGTGGGTTTGGTCCGAAAATTAACATTAGAAAAAACTATGATTCTATATCATGGTCTTTCCTTTTCCAAGTGATGTGGAAATTCGGCTTCTCAGAAAAGTGAACTATTTGGCTGCACCAGATCTTGATATTGACTAAAAGATCAGTCCTAGTCAATGGAGGGCCTTAGGATTTTTTGGTGTAGAGCATAGGCTGAGACAATGTGACCCTATTTCCCCATTGTTGTTGTTGTTGTTGTTGTTTTTTTTTTTTTTGCTAAAGGTTCATAATATTATATTAAAAAAAATATAGCACATAGCAAAATAGAAACTACGCAACTGAAACAAGAATCAAAGAACTATCCCCTAAAGCAGAAATTACCCCCACCTTCGGCATTGCCATCAACAGGGGGAAAATCAGCTCTTTTCTTAAACGGAACCTAGGTCTTCCATTTGCATCAAATGCGATCGCCTCCCATATATACCAAGGAAAGCCACATGAAGAAGATGAGACACCCGTTTAGCCGCATCCTTGGCTAAAAAAATCTGCCATGTGGTTTGCCTCCTTGTAACAATGTGTTATATTCCACCGAATCGATGATAGAAACAACTGCAAGTACAACCACTTCTAAAGAGCAAACCAAGGAATATTAGTCTTCTGCACTGAGGTAACCACCGATGCCGAATCTGATTCAATCCACAAAGCTTGTGCCTCCAAATATTTAGCTCGCATAATTCCTTCGATCAAAGCATCAAATTCTGCCTCAAAGATTTTTTCAACTCCAAAATATAATTTAAAGTGATAAACAACCTGACCTGAATGGTCCCTCAGAACACCATCGGCCCCTGCTCTGCCTGGATTTCCTAGATAACTCCCATCCACATTCAATTTGATCCAATTTTCCATTGGTTTTTCTTCTTATTTTATGCCAAGACTCGAATCCACAACCAGCCGACTCAAGCAGTGATTTCCCCATTACTGTTTATTATAGCGGAAGAAGTCCTTACCAGAGGCCTGTTGAGGTTAGTCTATCACAACAAATTAAAGACGATTCATGACCCCAGAGGTGCCCCACCCCTGGCCACATTCTCTTTGCTGATGAGATATTCATCTTCTCTAATGCTTCCTCGAGGTATGTCCATAATTTAAAAGAATTTTTGATTAAGTGTCGAGGGTTCTCTGGGCAGTGCATTAATTTTGAGAAGAGCAAGCTTTTCCTTCGAAAAATTGCTCCGAGTCACAAGCAGTCCATCTCTACAACCCTAGGTATTCCAATTTGTAATTTTCCTACTAGATATCTTGGAGTGGAGATCTTCAAGGGTAGAGTGAAGAAGGAAAATCTCTTGCCTGTCATGGATAGAGTGAAGGGTCGGCTTATAGGATGGAAAGGAAAACTTCTATCGATGGCGGGACAAGTTGAGTTGGTTTGCTCAGTGATTTCTGGTATTTCTACCCATAGTTTCGCAGTGGATTGGTGGCATTCCTCTCTCCTTGTTATTATGGAGAGATGGATGCGAAATTTCATTTGGACCGGAGAGGTGGATTGTGATACCCTACTTTTTAAACCCAGTCTAATTACACAGTTAACCCGATTTAACCATGCAGGACCCGAACCGGAGAGGGTTAAGGTGGTTTCCTTATGGACCATGATGGCAAGGGTGACTTTGAACACCGGTTGTCCAGACAAGTCCGAGTCAGTGTCAGAGGAGACGGGTGTACCCAAGCCGTGTACATGCACATATCATAAGGCCATGTACGGATAAAGCTAGTATGTAGCCGTATCCTAAAGCGCATACGTATAATTTATCTTGTGCCGAGAGTGAGATTCATACCGAGAGTCGAATTCCACCAAAATCCCACTTGTTGGCCAATTTTCGACCCTCAGGTGGGCGGTCACAGGTGGGCGCATCCGCCCACCTGAGTGACCCACCCATGTGCTACTGAAGATTTTAAGAAAGTATAAATAGCATTAATTGTGTTTTTTCCATATCTCATTTATTACACGGAAAGTTGGTGAGAAGATTTAAGAGGAGAGAGAAGAGAAGGGAGAAAAGAGAATGAAGAAGAAGAAAGGGGAAGGAAGAGGAAGAAGAAATGGATTTAAGCGGCGTTAAGGTTTGATCTTCCCATTCCAACGCCGGAAGAGTGATCTCCAACACGAGATCTACGTTTAGAGGTGAGCGAAGACTATATTCCTTAAACTTTCACCATACCCAAGTGAAACCCTTGATTTGGGTAGAGTTTCTTGAGGTCTTGTAAATCCCCCTTGAGATGATGAATCTAAGGTTTAATAAATGGTCTATGTGTTGATTTTGAAGGATTTGAAGAAGTGTTTACAAGGTTGGAGAAGCATTGGTGATTTGAAGTGATTTTGGGGTTTTTGGAAGAGTTCTTGAGCAAAGAAGGTAAGATGGCTTCCATTCCTTAAATCTAACCTAGATCTAGGTTAGAATCATCTTATGAGACCTTGAATGTGTGGAAAATGGGTTTAGAAAAGCCCCATTTGATTCCCCAAAGGTTGGAAAAGGTTTCAAGGAAAATGGCATGTTTTCGCCAAGACCGATTGGCCAAGACCGATAGGCCAAATGGCCCACCTGAGGGCACCCACCTGAGAGGACAGGCCCTCGAGGCCAACCGGCGGGCCCCTACCAGCAGGCCAACCGGTGGGTCGACCGACGGTCCAGCCTACCCGTCGGTCCTAGCAGGCCCTCGGCCTCCAACGGTGGGCCCTTACCAGTGAGCCGACTGACGGGCCGACCTGCCCGTCGGTCATGACTGGTGGGTCAAGACAGGTGGGCTGTCCGACCCACCCGAGAGGCTCCCAACGTGATTTTTACGTCCGAATGGACCCAAAACGGACGTGCACCCTTATTTTATGATTCTAAACGTGATTTTGTCATCAAATCTTGTTATTTTTTATCCCAAAGTGGTGAAATACTAACCCCATTCACTTATGATAGGTTCACCAAAATTTACGCTTCTCGCACCGGATCTCACCCGTACTAGGTGTGAATCTTTGTACACAACAGGTAAGTGGGGAGAGGACGTTTGGCCTTATTTTAAGGTTTGTTTGGCATTCATTAAATTGTATCTAGACTAGCCATGTCATCATGCAAATTATATGTAGTTTAGCCATCCTCATATTATTATGACATGTGTGTTGTGTTTACTTTCTCAATGTCAAATGATGATGTGATGAATGATGACATCATTGTGCATAATACATTAATAGACTAGATGCCATAGTCGACTTGGAAACGAGTGCATTGGTGGCCCGTGGAATGGGAAGCAGTGGTCGCGGTTGTCGGGTCACTGTGGCGGTTAGACATACGCCCGGCTGGTCATTAGGACAGTCGGCAACCTCGGTGGTATATTCAAGAGGGTCAATCGTACTGCTTTTAAATTGCTGGAGTCAGCACCTTTATTTTCTGTCATTTAATTTTATATTGAGAGCTGGTGGTCGGCATGCTTTACTTTTTCGAATACTCACGGTGGGCCTTCTCCGACAGCCCTATGGGCGTATCGCGGGATGGAGTTCGCTGCTTGTACCCGGAGTATACACGCACTGTGGTTGTAGTAGCACTAAACCAAAGACTTAGTAATGTTGTTTAGGTGGATGTGATTTAAAATGAATTGCATAGCATATAGTGCATATGGTTGTGTTTGTTATGTGGACTGTTGTGTGGTCCTTCTTTTCACTTACTGAGCTAGTGAGCTCATCCCACGTGTAAACCTCTTTTAGATGATTTTGCAGGTCACCAACCTGAAGATCAAGGGTTGGGCCCCACAGTTGAATTCCCTGAAGAGGATTGGTGGGTCCCCGAGGAACATGAGCACGGCACGAATTGCTCGTACGAGGGCTGTGCTGCGGGACCGCAATGTTAACACCGAGCTGAGCTTTACTTTTTGATTCTTTTGATGACCCCTTTGGGTACTTGATATGTGAATTATTATTCTTTTGTGTAAATATCATGCCTGCGGGCCCACATGTATTTAACTATGTACTACAATTTGGGTATCAAGTATATTGGGGATATTTACAGGTAAATTAAGTCTTCCGCTGAACTGTTGAACAATATCTTAGTTGTGTGTATCTTGTGGTTGAGTATGTCGAGATGATCTGGCAGTTTGGGTTAACGGAGTTAACCGGTCACCGTCCGTTACGTAATGACGGGTGTGACAACGGTGGTATCGAGGCGTGATGCTCTATTCACTCACAAAGATACCATATAGACCCTATAGAATCTATAATAGGAAATGGGATTGGGTAAATGTAAAAACTTTAAAGAGTTAAAAGCCAAAGGAAGAAAGTAATAATAATGGTTGCATTTAGTTAACGCATTTCATGGCATGCATGAGAGAAAGTTACGTGGAAAAAATAAAAGATTAGTTAATTGATGTCATAACCCATCGAGTACGAATTTAACAAAATTTCGACAGCATAACGGCGCAAAACAAGATTTCCAAATATTTTCACACACAAACACCTAATAGACAACATATACATATATCACTGAGCATAAATAACCAATGACACCACAACTAAACTACATAAGTTGTCAAACATACAAAACTAGCACAAGCCACCAACAAAACATGCCACCCCACAAGTAAGTCCAATTACAAATAAAGTACAAAGAATAAGAAAAGAAAGAAATAAATAATAAGATCAACAACACGAAACCAAGTGAGAAGCCGGTATAGACGGACGAGCTAAGTCCTCAAAGATCATCGTCATCGTCCAATACTGTTACTCCGTCCCTCCGAGGTCTCGAGCTAACATTGAGTTGACGGTCGTAGTAGTCAAACCTCTAGTTCACCAGCTGTACATCCCTCCGAATTTGGAAAAAATCCACCGAAATGGCATCAGCCGTTGTATCCAAGTCCTCACCCAATCTGAGGAAGGAACTCTCTAAGGTAGCCTGCCTCTCTAGGATGTTTTCCTCCCTAGAAGCACCTCTCGTGAAGCCAGGATCAGCACCTCTCGAGTCAAGAGGCTCCTCCTCAAGGATATCCTTGTCCACAAAATCCTCCTCCTCGCACTGAGGAACATAATCCTCATCCTCCTCACTAGACTCCTCCTCCATAGGAACATCCTCCCTATGGGCATTCCACCTGTCCCTGCCTCTCTGAGCCCCTACTCTCTGAGGTACATCCAAGAGTGTGTGGAGACCCATCCTCAATAGATTTTCCCTATCAAACTTATCCGCTGGAGTCTTCCCCTCCTCGCTACTCAGGTCCATGATGAGCACATTTATGTGTGAAATCTAGGGTAGTAAAACATGCATTTTACATATTTAGAATGGAGCTACCTTGGGTTTTACTCTCGTTTTGCAGGTTTTATATTTTCAAGGCCTTCAGAACTATCGGGCGCTATATCTCCAATTTTACACGTAAAGAGGTCCTATTTATTTTCATGGTTGTGAAGAGGACGAAATTCTGAGCAAGATGGATGTGTTGAATTAAAAGTACACATTCGTTTGGTCACCCGTACAAATGATTATTCTTTTCGGGCCAGAAAAAGAATAATGGATTAGAACTGAACTGAGATGCAGAACCAGTCCGTTTGCAATTGTCTCAGAGGCACAAGGAATACTCCAAATGCCAATAAGGATCGATGGACCACATCCTTAAGTGATTGAAGATTCGTTTTTGGTAACAACAACTACCTAGTGTAGTTGGTGAGCTATGGTGTGCAAAATTCCCTTGCTCACCAAGAGGTCTCAAGTTTGAATCTCATGGTTGTTTTTTTTTAGAGAATTTTGTTGAAGATTTCCTGCTTTTCACTCACTTAAAGCACTAAGGGCATGGAGGGGATTTCCACATCAAATTAGAAGCAAGGAAAATCGTGGAAGGGTTCCTAAGAAGAGAAGAAAAAAAAAAGGGAGATATAGAGATTGTCCAAATCTTCTCTCTCCTCCACATCATCACCAAAATATTGTCCAAATCACACAAAGCAAGAAGAAAATCGTCCCTTGGAGGGAGAAAAAGAAGAGAAATAAATTAGAGAAAAAAAAGGAAAGAAAATAAGCAAAAAAATTATAGGAAATTTCTCCAAGTTTATTTCTCTCTTCTCTCTCCTCCACCTTAGCACTTTTAGTCTCAAAAGATCTCACAATCAATTGTGGGTTTCTCCCTTTTAGGAAAGAGAAATTTGTTACCCTACCTCCCCATTCCCTATAAATACAACTCATGTTAGAGGAGGGGAGACAATTCATTCTTCTTCTAGTTTTTTTTTAGTTGCTCTCTCTCTCCCTCTCTCACTCTTTAGTTTTAGTTCTTCTCTATTTTTGCTTTAATCACTTTTGTAATAGTTTTTTTTATGTCAATTAATGCAAGCACTCTTTTATTCTTATTCAGCCTTTTTATGTTTATGATTTATGCAATTGAGTTGTAATTTTTTAAGTTATAGTTCTAGGCTTAGATCTAGGTGACAAGATCACGAGCCGTGGAGCAATTTTTTTTTCAAGTTCAAGCATTGATTCAAGTAAGTAGGCTCCTTTAGTAGTCTTCTCTCCCCCCTCTCATTCCCTCTTCTGACTATCCTTTCTTTCTTAATTTAGGATTTTTATTTTCAGTCATTACATTATTGCTATCCCTTTCCCCCAAGGTTCATGGCTAGTGTATATGTTGGTTTTGCCCCTCCTAGCCATAGAACCATCAATTTATTACTTTTATTTTAATTATCTCCTTTTTCCTAAAGCCAAGTAGAGTAACCCTTGTAAGAGTGACTCTCTGGTCAAATAGGGAAGCTCATATTATGATGCATCCCTCGGACTAAATAGAGAAACCTACTTGTGAGTTCTCTCTAGCTTTATCCCCTTTCTTTTACTTTATTTTTATTTCAGCATTTTTTCCCTTTATTATTTTTTTTTAATTGCGTGGGCTATTTATTTTTAGTTATTTATTTATTTAATTTTAATTACGTGGCTTGCGTCTTTAAATTTTTAGATGACGAATGGTTAGGACAATATTTTAGATACTTATGTTTAGGACGGTAATTAGAATTAGATCACAACCATTAATCGGTTCACTTTCGTATTATTAAAAGAAATAAAAAAATAAAATGGTTGATCTCCCTGTGTTCGACCCATTGCTACACTGATCCGTACGCTTGCAGTTACATTTTAAATCTCAACAAGTTTTTGGCGCCGTTGCCAGGGAGATAGTTCCATGTTATTTTTCACTTTCTTTTGGTAAATCGGAGTGCTTTGTTTCCTTTGTTTTGTATTTTTTCTTTTTTTTTTATTGAATTCCTGAGAAGAACAACTTGCAATAATAGTTGTATCAGTGGAGGTCGCCATGCCTCACAGTATGATAAAGACAGGTTTCGCCCTGTACGTTTGCTCTCTTTAAAACCCTTCAATATGGGAGACCAACAACAAAACCCTTCACCTAAATCTCTGAAAGATAGGTTTTACCCTGCTAGAACAGCCTAACCTTCCTGCATAGTTCTACCACAAGCCCAGGGCAATAATTTTGAACTCAAATCTCAATACATCACTATGTTGCCCCACTTCCATGGGTTGACCTCTGAGGATGCATACCTATTTCTAAGGGAATTTGAAGAGGTATGTGTTCTAATTAAGATCCAATAGCTTTCTGATGATGATGTTAAGCTTAGGTAACCCAAAGTGGTTGTATGGGTTACCCACAAATTCTATAACCTCATGGGAACAGTTCACAGTTGTCTTCCTTAAGAAGTTTTTCTCAACTCACAAGACCAATAACCTTAGAAGTGATATCCTTCAGTTTAGACAAAAGCCTAGTGAGTCATTTTCCAAACTTATGGAGAGATTCAAGGATCTACTCCAAGAATGCCCTCACCATGGCCTAGACCTATGGCATTTATGTCAAATAATTTATGAGGGTATTGATTACCCAACTAAACAAATGATAGAGTCTATGTGCCCTGAGGGATTCACATCCTTTACAGATGAAGGAAAGGCATGAGAATTCTTACTTGACTTAGCTGACAAAACCCGTGAGTGGGAATCAACCTAAGAGAGTGAAAGAATCATAGGAGGAAAAGGATATTTTGTGGATGGGATAGTAGCCAAGGAAGCCCATTTGGATAGCCTAATCAAGAGGATTGAGGCTATTGTTCCTAGAGAGCCATCATCAGTCAATTTGGTTAAGATTTGTGCTTGGTGCCAATCCCCTGGACATGTCATAGAAGAATGCCCCAACACCTCTGGGGGCACTTCTAATTATAGTGTTAATGTCTTATACCAGAATAATCCATATAGTAACACCTACAATCCAGGATGGAGAAATCACCCAAATTTCTCTTGGAATCAGGGCAACCAAGCAGGACCTTCGAATTTCTATAATCAATGTCAACTTGGACCCCAAAGGCCTCCCTTTGCACAACAATCTTTTTTCCAAAATATTTTCCTAGGTCAAATGTAGGACCTCAGGCAAGTTTTCCTAAGGCCCCTCTTCTATCATCTTATCAGCAACCCCCTGGGTTTACCAACATTGGAGAGGCAAGTAGAATAAGTGACTTGAAAAAAAATATGGCCCTCCTCATGACAAGCCATCAAAATCTTACGAGAGAACTTACCCAAGTTGTCTCAATTATGCGTGAGAAGGAGAAGGGAACTTTACCCTGTCAACGAGCCTAACCTAGGCATCATCACTGTTAGTTCACAGGACCAACTAATGCACCACGAATATAGTACAAGGTCGACCCAACAAGGCCCTCTAACCAATGTAATGTTGTTTATGCCCTTAGGAGTGGTAGAGAGTACCAACAGTGTTTCTAAATCTTCCCCATCTATTACTCCTATTAACTCTTCTTGATTGAAGACACAAGTGTGCCTCTTGTTCCGGTTAAATCTGATGAACCTAAAGATTTTTCTGAAACTAAAGATGATTTGGTTGAGGAAACCAAAATGATTCTTGAATAGGGCAAATCCTAACGTCCTTATGTTCATCCTATCCCATTTCCTAATCGCTTGGTACACAAAAAGAAGACTGCTTCCATGGATAAAATTTTAGAAGTCTTCAAAAAGGTAGAAGTGAACATCTCTCTTTTGGATGCCATATCCCAGATCCCCGCCTATGCAAAGGTCTTGAAGATTTGTGTACTCACAAACGTATCACTAGTGTGCCCAAAAAGCGTTCTTGGTGGTAACATTAGTTCCATAATTATCGACCTATAGTAGCCAAGTATAAGGATCCAGGGAGCCCTACCATATCTTGTGTCATAGGCAACACCTATATTGAGCATGCCTTACTTGACCTTGGCGCAAGTGTGAATCTTTTACCTTATCATATGTACAAGCAACTAGGATTGGGAGAATTGAAAGCCACTGGAACTACTCTTCAGTTGGCAGATAGGTCTATTAAGATTCCTAAAGGGATGGTTGAGGATGTCTTACTAAAGGTGGGGAAATTTATTTTTCCTGTTGATTTCATTGTGTTAGATACTAAGCCCTTCTCAACCAAGGATGAGATCCTAATAATTCTAGGAAGACCATTCTTGGCTACCAGTAATGCATTAATCAACTGCCGGAATGATTTCCTAAGGTTATCTTTTGGTAACCAAACTGTTGAGTTTAACATGTTTAGGATAGGCAAGCAACCACATATGGAAGAATAGATCAATATGCTTGAGGATTTTCTGGATTTTTCTGATGATTTAATTACCAACTTTGATATTGATTTTGATTCAGAATTCTAAGAGTGTATGGATGAGTTGGATGGTGATAGTGAAAATTTTTTTTCTGAAGTCTTGAGTCTTCACACACCTATGGAGCCCTTAGGACCCCTTTCCAATTCCATTCCCAAATCTTCCATAGTTGAGCCCCCTAAGTTAGATCTTAAGGAGTTGCCATCTAATTTGAGGTATGCTTTCCTAGGGCTCGACGGACTCTTCTGTAATAATTTCTTCAAATTTGACTTCTAGCCAGGAAGAGGAGTTACTTAAAGTGTTAAAAGACAATAAGGAAGCCCTAGGTCGGACCATGGCTAATATCAAGGGTATAAACCCTTCTATTGTGCAACATCATATACATCTTATGGAGGATTCCAAACCATCCACGGAACCCCAAAGAAGAGCTAACCAAGTGATGATGGAAGCCATTAAGAAAGAGATCCTAAAGTGCTTGGATCATGGAATAATTTATCCTATTTCTGACAGCCAATGGGTAAGCCCAGTTCACGTAGTGCCTAAGAATTCTGGTGTGACTGTAGTTCCTAATGCCAATAATGAGTTGATCCCTACCCGTGTCCAAACAGGATGGCGTGTGTGCATTGACTACAGGAAGTTAAATGTGGCAACCTGGAAGGACCACTTCTCACTGCCATTCATTGACCAGATGTTAGAGAGGTTAGCTGGACATGAATACTATTGCTTTCTTGATGGATATTCCGGCTATAACCAAATCCCAATTGTTTTAGAGGACCAACATAAGACCACTTTTACATGCCCATATGGAACATTTGCTTATAGGCGTATACCCTTTGGGCATTGCAATGCCCCTGCTACGTTCCAATGATGCATGATGAGTATTTTTTCTGACATGGTCAAAAAATTTGTAGAAGTATTTATGGATGACTTTTCAATTCATAGGAATTCCTATTCTGAATGTCTTAATCATCTTTCCCTAGTTTTGAAAAGGTGCATATCTAAGAATTTGGTTTTGAATTGGGAGAAATGTCATTTTATGGTTAAATCTGGTATTGTTTTAGGCCATGTAATATCCAAGGAGGGAATTAAGGTAGATAGAGCCAAAGTGGATTTAATTGATAATTTACCACCTCCTCAATCTGTTAAGGATGTTCGGTCCTTTCTAGGGCATGCAGGCTTCTACAAAAGGTTTATTAAGAACTTTAGTCAGTTAGCCCAACCTCTCACCTCATTACTTGCCAAAGATCAAACTTTTGAGTTTTCTAAAGAGTGCCTAGAATCCTTCAAACAACTTAAGAAGGAGTTGACCAATGCACCCATTGTTCAACCACCTGTTTGGACTGAATCTTTTGAACTGATGTGTGATGCTTCGGATTTTGCCATAGGAGTTGTTTTGGGTCAAAGGATTAATAAGTTACCCACTGTCATTTACTATGCTAGTAGGACCTTAAATGATGCACAACTCAATTATACAACCACTGAAAAAGAATTTTTAGCTGTTGTGTTTGCATTAGAAAAGTTTCGGTCTTACTTAGTTAGTTCACATGTGGTGGTATATACTGATCATTCTGCCCTCAGATACCTAGTTCAGAAGAAGGATGCAAAAGCCCGTCTCATTAGGTGGGTTTTACTTTTGCAAGAGTTTGATTTAGAAATTTGGGATAAGAAAGGAGTTGAAAACCTAGTTGCGACCATTTATCCCGGCTTCCCAATTCCTTTTGTTGATTCTCTAGTCACGAGAACTTTCGAGATGAACAATTATTTACAATGTCCCGTGAACCATGGTTTTTGACATTGTCAACTTCTTAGTTTCGGTGTGACTCGGATCCGTCCACCCAAGATAAGTATAGGTTTCATTCCCAAGTTAAGCACTTTTTCTGGGATGATCCTTATTTGTTTAAGATATGTCCGAATCAGATTATCCGACGATGTGTTCCTGATCATGAGCAACATTCTATTCTCTTTTTTTGTCATAATCATGCATGTGGTGGACACTTTGGACCTAAGAAGACTGTCGTAAAGGTTCTCCAATGCGGATTTTATTGGCCCACTCTTTTTAGAGATGTTTTTGATTTTTGCAAGGCTTGTCCCGCCTGCCAGTCTTTTGGCCGTATCAATAAGAGGAACATGATGCCTCTCAACCCTATTTTAGTAGTTGAGATCTTTAATGTATGGGGCATCGATTTTATGGGACCATTCCCTAATTCCTTTGGGAATTTGTACATACTTTTGGCCGTTGATTATGTTTCTAAATGGATAGAGGTCACACCTTGTAAAACTAATGACCACAAAGTGGTGGTCCAGTTTCTCAAAGAGAACATTTTTTCCCGCTTTGGTGCACCATGTGTAATAATTAGTGATAGGGGTACTCATTTTTGTAATCGACCTTTTGAGGCCCTAATGAAAAAGTATGGGATCACCCATAAGTTATCTACCCCTTATCACCCCCAAACTAGTGGCCAAGTGGAGGTATCTAACAGGCAGATCAAACAAATCTTGGAGAAAACTGTTAATCCCAACCGTA
Source organism: Macadamia tetraphylla (assembly GCA_022985045.1). NCBI lineage: Eukaryota > Viridiplantae > Streptophyta > Magnoliopsida > Proteales > Proteaceae > Macadamia > Macadamia tetraphylla. The sequence continues at coordinate 33,160,867 of CM040973.1, forward strand.
AGGATTGGTCCCTTAGGCTCATTGATGCCTTGTGAGCCCATCGGACTGCATTCAAGACTGATCTTGGCCAGTCTCCCTACCGTTTGGTGTATGGGAAAGCTTGTCACTTACCAGCTGAGTTGGAGCATAAGGCCTTTTGGGCCATCAAGAAGCTCAACTTTGATTTGTCTGATGTGGGAATTCACCGTAGGCTCCAACTATCTGAGTTGGAGGAACTTAGGAATGATGCCTATGAAAGTTCTAGGATTTACAAGGAAAAGACCAAAGCTTTCCATGATAAGCACATTCTACGCAAATCTTTTGTAATTGGTGATAAGGTCTTATTGTACAACTCTCGATTGCATCTTTTCCCTGGTAAGCTTAGATCCCGATGGGATGGCCCATTTATTGTCCATAATGTATACCCCCATGGGGCTGTGGAGATTTTGAATCCAAGAACGGGGGTAATTTCAAAGGTTAATGGTCAACGTTTGAAACCGTTCCTCGAGTTTCCTACTACTAGTAGTGAAGAGGTCATGGATCTCCATGAACCTCTTTACACTGATGACTAACTTTTAATCAGGTATGACCCCCTTGCATTGTCTTTGCTTTTAATTCTTTCCATGCATTAAGGACATTGCATGACTTAAGTGTAGGGGAGGGAAACTAGTTTTTGCTTTTTTTCACTTTGTTTTGTTTGTTTTTCTTTTTATTTTTGAGCTTGCTAAGGATGAAGTCCTACTTTGGCTTTTGGCTAATGATCAGACCATTCGGTTGCTTGATGTATGAAAATAAAAGTTTTGATTAAGGTACCCATTTTGAACGTATAAAACCCCGGTTGAGAAGAAAAAACAAGCACGTGTCTTAAGATGGGACTTTCTTTTGATAATAAGAGACCCTGTTTTATGGTGATGGACCATATGTAAGTCTGTGGGTTCCTTGTACTTTTGATTTGGAGTTGAGACCTTCTTTTAGCCCCTGCCTTCTCGGTGGGTACCCACAGTGGTAGGAGCCTGGGTTGTACCCACCGGTTTTTGGAAAAGACATGTTTCTTTCATTTTCTCCATTCTTTGGGGAATCAAATGGGGCTTTTCCCCACCCTTCCACACCTTCAAGGTCCTATGGGATGGTTCTAACCTAGATCTAGGTTAGATTCAAGTGAGGAAAACCATCTTACCTTCTTTGCTCAAAACGACTTCAAACCCTCCAACCACTTCAAACCCACAATGTTCCTTCCACCTTGTCAATATCTCTTCAAATCCTTCAAGATCAACACATAAATCATCTATTAAACCTTAGATTCATCATTTCAAAGGGGTTTACAAGATCTCAAGAAACCATACTCGAATCAAGGGTTTAAAGCTTGGGTATAGTGAATGTTCACAAATCCAACTTTTCTTACCTCCAGCTGTAGATCTAGAGTTGAAGATCACTCTCGACTTTTGAATGGGAAGACCAAGCTTGGTGCTGAAATCCCCTTTTCTTCCTCTTCCTTCTCTTCCTTTCTTCTTCCTTTCTTTTCTCTCTCCTCTTTACTTTTCTCACCAGCGTCGAGGGTAATAAATGGAAAGAAAAGAAAATCATAAACCTTATATACCATTCCTAAATTAAGTGAATAGTGCACTTGGATGGGTCACTCGGTGGGTGCACCACATCCTACCACGAGAGCCAAAACTTGGGATTTTGACCGGTTCGGACCTCGGCGCAAACCCCACCCAAGCATACGATGTAGCATCGTATATACCTTAAAATACGGATATAATACCTGTTTTATCATTACATGCCTATATAGTAGGTGCATGTACACGGCTTGGGCACTCCGTCTCTTCAGCTTGGCTCGGACTTATCGGGCCCAGCGATGTTTAAGGTCTGTGCCATCATAGCCCATAAGGAACTGCTCTAATTTCCTCTGGTTCGGTTCTGCATGGTTAAACCAGTTCAACAGCTTAATCGAGACAAGGGTTTAAGAGCGAGTATTCAGTGATTCCACAAGAGGCATGTAAAGAAAAGCTGCGAGCTTCAACTATACTCTGATCGATTAGGGTGAACTTCTATTATGTCTCAATGGATGATGTGAGAAGCGATTCAAAAAGATGCTGGAATATAAAGGTAAAGTTAATCAGGCTCCCCACAGGAAAGGGATATATTTTATTTAGATTTGCCTTGAAGGTGACATGGCCTCAATGTGGAAAGAGATACGATCAAGGTAAAAGGGAAGATTATCCATTTCCAAGATGGGCGCCACAGTTTAACATTCATAGAAGATTACATTCAGACCAAACTTGTGTGGCTATACAGGCCATATTGGATCTGGCATGGCGCATTCTATTGTCAATGGCAAAACCCGGGCTGCCCTATGAAATTGATAAAAAGAATGATGGGTGGTTCAATGGGTAATTATGCTCGGTGTTGGTGGAGGTGGAATTAGGTGGAGCGGTGGAGAAATCTGGTGGAAGAAGCGGCCAGTGAAGGCGACATGGAATCGATTCTGAGAAAATTGGGGCATACCTCCACATAATGTCTGAGAGAAGAAGGGGTTGAGATGAGGGCACTAAGAAGATGGGAGGAGGGCTTGAGCGTTTACAGGCCATGTCATGGGAGGGAAGGAATGGCGAGTTGAAAATTTATTGACCCGAGGCGGGAAAAGAAGTCTGGTTTGGTAGGAGATCGATCTTCTCCTCCTCTTAAAGAACTGCTATTCAGGAGTCAATCAATCAAGAAGATTTGGTGAATATTGCTCAAAGATCTCGAGGACACATCAAGTATGAAGGAGATTTGGAGTTATTCTCCCAATTAATGACGTATTAGGAATACCCAGGGATCTTATTATGGTGGATAACCCTCTTGGTGAAAGTGGGTATGGATCCAGAGTTGACTCGATGAGTTACATTTAGGAAAAGAATCTTATGATTCTAGGAGATCGTTCCTCGAGAATGGGGAGGATGGACCAAGGGCTGTTGTGCGGAAGGAAGGATCTTTGGTGTACCACTCTCTTCGCCCTTGCAAAACTAAGTTGCATATACTCTAGGTCGCGGTGGGAAGGTCAGTCGAGATGGAAAAGGGGTAGGCGTGGCGGGGAATGGGAATTAGCCACAGGCATATTATTTGGGGAATGACCTCTGCGAATTGTGGCTAGGAGGTGATTGTCCAACATCAAAGAGTGGCTATGGACGGTGCTATACATGCGTACGGAGGGTGATGCTAGGAGAAAGGAGAAATCCATTGCGTGCGGGGAAGACTTCAATGCGGTCATCAAATGGTTTCAAAAGCGACTTTATGAAGCTCCTCTTTTGGAACATAAGAGGAATGAAGAAAGTGATTGGTAGATGCACCATGAGGGATTTAATTATAAAGAAGGATCCTAATCTCTTGTGCAATCTTGAGCCAATGGTGGATGTGAGTGCATTTGCTTTCCTTTTTCAATAAATTGAAGCTTTAACGGTGATTTTATTCATAATAATCGAGCTAGTAGGGTGCCCAATTTATAGATTTTGTGGTATGAAATCTAAATAATCCTATGGTAGTCTCTAAATCAGACCAACATGTTACTTTATCTATGGTTTGGTGTTCCCAGCGATTACAATTTTACATTGTTTGTGCTAGCAACTTTAGAGCTCGGAGGAGAGACTTGTAAGCTTTACTTGTGGTGACTCCTCAATTGCCTACTCTTGTAGGCTATCATAGGGATTTGAATGTGACCTTTCAGGTCTCACGAGAAGCGTCTGCCAGGGCGTTAGTATGAACCATTGCGGTTCGGTGCCATGGTTGATGCTTGCAATAGCCCAGTGCCGTCGGTTGGTAGAATTTACCTAGTCCAACAATCGTCACAAAGGTAATGTATGTGGTTACGGATAGAAGCTTTTGCAATGATGAGTGGCTTTCTTGCTTTCGGGATTTCACATAGCAGGTCCTTCCTTGGTTGCTTAGGGTATACCCTCTGCTTGCTTTCCTCTGATGTTAGCCATGCCACACTTGATTGTCCATTTCCACCAATTTTGGATGGATTATGAAGACTTTGAGGAGGTGGTTGCTACCTTTTGGGCTAATTGGTTTAGGATCTCCCATATTTATTCTCTTAAACAAGCTTAAGTAGCTCAAGGGGTTACGAAAAGCTGGTCGAGATCCTCTTTCCCCACTTTAAAAGAGCCATGGATGAAGCCAAACATAATTTGTCTTAGGTGCAAGGAATAGATTGAGATTAATGGTATGGATGATCGGCTCTTTGCTGGAGGTTGATGCCAGAAGTGGCTCAATCAACTGGGAAAATCATGAAAGATGCAAAATTTGAAAAGGCAAGGATCCGATGGATGAAGTTTGGCGATAGGAATTCTAAATTTTTCATTTATCGAGCAAAATGAGAGAAATAGAAATTCTATCAGATCTCTTAAAAATCAAGATGGTATGATAGTAGAAGGTCGAGAATCAATTGGGGAGCTGCATTGTAGACTATTATGAGGCATTTCATAGGCGATTGCCTACAGTTGATTATGTGGATTTGTTAGACGACATCCGATGGTTCTCCAACAAGTAGATGCTAATCTTGATTCTCTCCACAGTGACATAGAGATCAAAAGCAGGTTTGGGAGTTGGATCGGACAACTCTCTGAGCCAAATGGCTTCTCGGGGGCTTTTACATGCAATGTTGGCAGTTGTGGAAAGGGAGGTATCTTTTTTCGTGAGATGCTTTTTCGACCTCGTATGCCTAGAGGAGTTAATAACAACTTTCTTGTTCTAATTCCTAAAGTGGATAGTGCTGAAACTTTAGATAAATTTGTCCCAGGATATAGGTAATTTTTCTACAAATTGTTTCAAAGGTGATGGCAATGCACCTTGAGCCCCTTCTTCAGAATGATTTTGAAGAAGCGGTGCCTTCGAGAAGGGAAGTTGAATCATAAATATCTCGATGTAGCATCGAAATTGGCTAATTTGATGTTTTCTTCCACTAGAGGAGGTGGGTTTGGTCAGAAAATGTTAGAAAAACCTATGATTCTATATCATGGTCTTTCCCTTTCAAGTGATCTTGGAAATTCACTTCTCGAGAAAAGTGAACTATTTGGCTGCAGATCTTGATATTGACTAAAAGATCGGTCCTAGTCAATGGAGGCCTTAGGAATTTTTGGTGTAGGCGTGAAGACAATGTGACCCTATTTCCCCATTGTTGTTTGTTGTTGTTGTATTTTTTTTTTTTTTTTTTTTTTTTTGCTAAAGGTTTATATATTAAAAAATATAGCACATAGCAAAATAGAAACTCATAACTGAAACAGAACAAGAACTATCCTAAAGTAGAAATTACCCCACCTTGACATTGCCATCAACGAGAAAAATCGGCTCTTATAAAAGCGGAACCTAGGTCTTCCATTTGCATCAAATGCGATCTCCTCCCATATATACCAAGGAAAGCCACATGAAGAAGATGAGACAACCATTTAGCGCATCCTTGGCTAAAAAAATCATGTGGTTTGCCTCCTTGTAACAATGTGTTATATTCCACCGAATCGATGATAGAAATACATAGTACAGCCACTTCTAAGAGCAAACCAAGGAATATTAGTCTTACGCCTGAGGTAACCACCGATGCGAATCTGATTCAATCCACAAAGCTTGTGCCTCCAAATATTTAGCTCGCATAATTCCTTGATCAAAGCATCAAATTACGCCTCAAAGATTTTTTCAACTCAAAAAATAATTTAAAGTGATAAACAACGACTGAATGGTCCCTCGAACACCATATTTTGCTCGCTGGATTTCCTAGATAACTCCCATCCACATTCAATTTGATCTAATTTTCCATTGGTTTTCCCATTCTTTATTTATTATAGCGGAAGAAGTCCTTACGGAGGCTGTTGAGGTTAGTCCATCACAACAAATTAAAGATGATTCCACGACAGTGCCCACCTGGCCACATTCTCTTTACTGATGACATATTCATCTTCTCTAATGCTTCCTCAAGGTATGTCCATAATTTAAAGAATTTTTGATTAAGTATCGAGGTTCTCAGGTAGTGCATTAATTTTGAGAAAAGCAAGCTTTTCTTGGAAAAATTGCTCAGAGTCCTGCGATCCATCTCTACAACCTAGGTATTCCAATTTGTAATTTTCCTACTAGATATCTTGGGTGGAGATCTTCAAGGGTAGAGTGAAGAAGGAAAATCTCTTTCATGTCATGGATAGAGTGAAGGTTAAATAGGATGGAAAGGAAAACTTCTATCGATGGCGGGACAAGTTGAGTTGGTTTGCTCGATGATTTCGGTATTTCTACCCATAGTTTATGATGGATTGGTGGCATTCCTCTCCTTGTTATTATGGAGAGATGGATGTGAAATTTCATTTGGAAGGAGAGGTGGATTGTGATACCACTTTTTAAACCGGTCTAATTACAGTTAACAATTTAACCATGCGGGACCCGAACCGGAGAGGTTAAAGGCGTTTTCCTTATGGACCATGATGGCAAGGTGACTTTGAACACCGGTTGACCAGACAAGTCGAGTCGATGCCGGAGGAGGCGGGTGTACCCAAGTGTACATGCATATCATAAGGCCATGTCACGGATAATTGATGTAAAGTAGCCCTAAAGCGCATACATATAATTTATCTTGTCTGAGAGTGAGATTCATACCGAGTGAATTCACAAAAATCCCACATGTTGGCCAATTTTGACCCTCGGTGGGCGGTCACAGTGGGCGCATCCTCCCACTGAGTGACCCACCCATGTGAGAGATTTTAGAAAGTATAAATAGCATTAATTGTGTTTTTCCATATCTCATTTATTACGGAAAGTTGGTGAGAAGATTTAGAGGAGAAGGGAAGGAAGAGGAAGAAGAAATGGATTTAAGCGGCGCTAAGGTTTGATCTTCCCATTCCGGCGCGAAGGATGATCTCCAACACGAGATCTACTTTTAGAGGTGACGAAGGCTATATCCTTAAACTTTCACCATACCCAAGTGAAACCCTTGATTTGGGTAGAGTTTCTTGAGTCTTGTAAATCTCCTTGAGATGATGAATCTAAGGTTTAATAGATGGTCTCGTGTTGATTTTGAAGGATTTGAAGAAGTGTTTACAAGGTTGGAGAATTGGTGATTTGAGTGATTTTGGGGTTTTGGAAGAGTTCTTGAGCAAAGAAGGTAAGATGGCTTCCATTCCTTAAATCTAACCTAGATCTAGAGTTAGAATCATCTTATGAGACCTTGAATGTGTGGAAAATGGGTTTGGAAAAGCCCATTTGATTCCCCAAAAGTTGGGGAAGGTTTCAAGAAAAATGGCATGTTTTGAAGACGGTAGGCCAAATGGCCCTTTGAGGCACCCATCTGAGGAAGGGCAGGGCCCTCGAGGCCAATCGGCGATCCCCTACCCGGAGCCAATCGGCGGGCTACGGTGGTGGAGCGACGGAGCCAACCCCACGTCGGTCCTAGCGAACCCTCGACCTCAACGGTGGGCCGTACCGGTGGGCCGACCGATGGGCCGACTACCCGATCGGTCATGTTGGTGGTCAAACAATTGGGTTGTCCAGAGCCCACCGAGAGGAAACGTGTTTTACATCGAATTGACCCAAAGCGGACGTGCACCCTTATTTTATGATTCTAAACGTGATTTTGTCATCAAATCTTGTTATTTTTTATCCCAAAGTGGTGAAATACTAACCCCATTCACTTATGATAGGTTCACCAAAATTTACGCTTCTCTGCAGGATCTCACGATGCAGGTGTGAATCTTTATACCTAGCAGTTAAGTGGGGTGATGACGTTTGGCCTTATTTTAAGGTTTGTTTGGTATTCATTAAATTGTATTGAGACTAGCCATGTCATCATGCAAATTATATGTAGTTTAGCCATCCTCATATTATTATGACATGTGTTGTGTTTATTTCTCAATGTCAAATGATGATGTGATTATGTGATGAATGATGACATCATTGTGCATAATGCATTAATAGACTAGATGCCATAGTAACTTGGAAGCGAGTGCATTGGTGGCCCGTGGAATGGGGCGGTGGCACTATCTGTCGTATTATGTCATATAGGAGCATGCGGTTTAGGTTATCATCTTCCGTCTGATCCTTCCCAATAGGAGTTCGGTGTTGGGTTACCATTTGGGGAAGCGTTGGTCGCGGTTGTCAATCCATGGTGGTGGTTGACATCGCCCGACTGGTCATTAGGAATGTCGATAACCTCGGTGGTATATTTAAAGAGGCCAATTATGCTTGCTTTTAAATTCTGGAGTCAGCACCTTTATTTTCATCATTTACTTTTATGTTGAGAGGCTGGTTGTCGGAATGCTTTACTTTTACGAGTACTCACGGTGGGCCTTCTCTGACAGCCTATGGGCATATCAGCGGATGGAGTTATTGCTTGTGCGAGGTATCTGCGCCTTTGTGGTTGTAGTAGCACTAAACCAAAGACTTAGTAATTTTGTTTAGGTGGATGTGATTTAAAATGAATTGCATAGTATATAGTGCATATGGTTGTATTTGTTGTGTGGACTGTTGTGTGGTCCTTCTTTTCACTTACTGAGCTAGTGAGCTCATCCCACGTATACACTTCTTTTAGATGATTTTTTAGGTCACCAACCTGAAGATCAAGGGTTGGGCCCCACAGTTGTATTCCCTGAAGAGGATTGGTGGGTCCCCGAGGAACACGTACATTAGGATTGCTCGTGCGAAGTACTTCGGGACAATGTTGACACCGGTGAGCTTTACTTTTGATTCTTTTGATGACCCTTTGGGTACTTGATATGAATTATTATTCTTTTGTGTAAATATCATGCTGTGGGCCCACATATTTAACTATGTACTACAATTTGGGTATCAAGTATATTGGGGATATTCTGAGTAAATTAAGTCTTCGCTAAAGCTGTTGAACAATATCTTAGTTGTGTATGCTATGGTTGATCTTTATGAGATGATCTGGCGGGGTTTGGGTTAGCAGGAGTTAACCCGATCAGATCGATTACGTGTGAGCGAGGTGTGATAGCGGTGGTATCGGGCGTGATGCTCTATTCACTCGACATACCATATAGACCCTATAAATTTATAATAGGAAATGGGATTGGGTAAATGTAAAAACTTTAAAGAGTTAAAGCCAAAGGAAGGAAGTAATAATAATGGTTGCATTTAGTTAATGCATTTCATGGCATGCATGAGAGAAAGTTACTTGGAAAAAATAAAAGATTAGTTAATTGATGTCATAACCCGCCGACTACGAATTTAACAAAATTTAAGCATAACGGCGCAAAACAAGATTTCCAAATATTTTCACACACAAACACACGATAGACAACATACATATATCGAGCATAAATAACTAATGACACCACAACTAAACTATAAGTTGTCAAACATACAAAACTAGCACAAGCCACCAACAAAACATACCACCCCACAAGTAAGTCCAATTATAGATAAAGTACAAAGAATAAGAAAAGAAAGAAATAAATAATAAGATCAACAACACGAAACAAGTGAGAAGCGGTATAGCGGACAAGTTAAGTCCTCAAAGATCATCGTCATCGTCAATACTATTACTCCGTCCCTCAGGGTCTCGAGCTAACATTGAGTTGATGGTAGTGGTAGTCAAACCTCGAGTTCACCATTGTACATCCCTCAAGATTGAAAAAAATCATAGAAATGGCATTGGCGTTGTATCAAGTCCTCACCCAATCTGAGGAAGGAACTCTCTAAGGTAGCTTTGCTTCTCTAGGATGTTTTCCTCCTAGAAGCACTCTCATCTAGTCTTCTTAGCAGCTGATCTTGCAGTCTTTCCAAGGCCCTCATGGCAGACATCATGCCCTCAAAATCATATGCACCACTCGGTGGTGGGGCTCTATCTTGTGGGCACTGGCTCTCGTGAAGCCGGGATCGGCACCTCTCGAGTCAGAGAGCTCTCCTCGGGGATATCCTCGTCCACAAATCTTCCTCCTGCTCCTTTGAGGAACATAATCCTCATCTCCTCACTAGACTCCTCCTCCATGGAACATCCTCCCTATGGGCATTCCTCCATCCTGCCTCTCGAGCCCTTACTCTCACGAGGTACATCTATGAGTGTGTGAGACCCATCCTCAATAGATTTCCCTGTCAAACTTATCATTGAGTCTTCCCTCCTCGCTTCTCGGATCCATGATGAGCACATTTATGTGTGAAATCTAGGATAATAAAACATGCATTTTACATATTTAGAATGGAGCTACCTTGGGTTTTACTCTCTTTTGCGAGGTTTTATATTTTCAAGGCCTTAAGAACTATCGGGCGATATATCTCCAATTTTACATAAAAAGGCTCCTATTTCTTTATGGTTGTGAGAGAGGATGAAGTCCGAGCAAGATGGGCGTGTTGAATTAAAAGTACACATTCGTTTGGTCACCCATACAAATGATTATTCTTTTGGGCGGAAAAAGAATAATGGATTAGAACTGATGAGATGCAGAACCAGTCCGTTTAATTGTCTCGGAGGCACAAGGAATACTCAAATGCCAACAAGGATCGATGGACCACATCCTTAAGTGATTAAAGATTCATTTTTTGTAACAACAACTACTAGTGTATTTGGTGAGCTATGGTGTGCAAAATTCCCTTGCTCACCAAGAGGTCTCAAGTTCGAATCTCATGGTTGTTTTTTAGAGAATTTTGTTGAAGATTTCCTGTTTTTCACTCACTTAAAGCACTAAAGGCATGGAGGGGATTTCTACATCAAATTAGAAGCAAGGAAAATCGTGGAAGGGTTCCTAAGAAGAGAAGAAAAAAAAAAAGGAAAGAAAAAAAAAGGGATAAATAGAGATTGTCCAAATCTCTCTCCTCCACATCATCACCAAAATATTGTCCAAATCACACAAAACAAGAAGAAAATCATCCCTTGGAGGGAGAAAAAGAGAAAATAAATTAGAAAAAAAAAAAAGAAAGAAAATAAGCAAAAATTATAGGAAATTCTCAAGTTTATTTCTCTCTTCTCTCTCCTCCACCTTAGCATTTTTAGTCTCAAAAGATCTCACAATCAGTTGTGGGTTTCTCCCTTTTAGGAAAGAAATTTGTTACCCTACCTCCCCATTCCTATAAATACAACTCATGTTAGAGGAGGAGACAATTCATTCTTCTTCTTTTTTTTTTAGTTGCTCTCTCTCTCCCTCTCTCACTCTTTAGTTTTAGTTCTTCTCTATTTTGCTTTAATCACTTTTGTAATAGTTTTTTTATGTCAATTGCACTCTTTATTCTTATTCAGCCTTTTTATGTTTATGATTTATGCAATTGAGTTGTAATTTTTTAAGTTATAGTTCTAGGCTTAGATCTAGGTGACAAGATCACGAGCCGTGGAGCAATTTTTTTCAAGTTCAAGCATTGATTCAAGTAAGTAGGCTCCTTTAGTAGTCTTCTCTCCCCTCTCATTCCCTCTTGACTACCCTTTCTTTCTTAATTTAGGATTTTATTTTCAGGTCATTACATTATTGCTATCCCTTTCCCCAAGGTTCATGGCTAGTGTATGTGTTGGCTTTGCCCTCCTAGCCATAGAACCATCAATTTATTACTTTTATTTTAATTGTCTCCCTTTCCTAAAGCCAAGTAGAAACCCTTAAGAGTGACTCTACGGTTAAATAGGGAAGCTCATATTATGATGCATCCCTGGGACTAAGTAGAGAAACCTACTTGTGAGTTCTCTCTAGCTTTATCCCCTTTCTTTTATTTTATTTTATTTCAACATTTTTCCCTTTATTGTTATTTTTTTTAATTAAATGGGTTATTTATTTTCAGTTATTTATTTATTTAATTTTAATTAAATGGCTTGCGTCTTTAAATTTTTAGATGGCGAATGGTTGGGATGATATTTTAGATACTTATGTTGGGGCCCATGATTAGAATTAGATCACAACCATTAATCGGTTCACTTTCACATTATTAAAAGAAATAAAAAATAGTGGCTGCTCTCCACAATTAGAGCCGTTGCTACTACTTGATCTAAATGCGCTTGCGTTACATTTTAAATCTCAAGCAGTCCACCCCAAAGAACTCAAAGATCTGGTGAGGATCACCATATGGAAACCCTCAAGTCCTCGAGGTGTTGGTATGGTGCTCCATAGTCTTGAGGATGGCGTGAAGGCAAGCACAAGTGCTCGGCACCTCCCTCAAGGCCTTATAAATGTAGAAGGCTAAGTAGGGTGTCATGAAGCCTACAGGTTCAGTGACCTCCTCCGAGGAGCAAATTAATTGGACCAAGCGGCAAACACCACGAACCTCTGGGTAAAATGACATCTAGAAATCCAGACGGGTAGGGAGGTTGACCGGTTGAGAAAAATCAAGCTATTCTTTGGATGGCGATCATAAATGCTTCATTTTTGAAGCATTTGTTCTTTGAAACTTGTTGGGGCTATTTGGTGTTGGCAACATCTCCGGTGTAATGACCGGTGAAGGTCCGGGAGTGAAGTCATAGGTGGGTCCCCATGTGCCCCACCGACCAAGGTCTCTGGAGGTAGTGGAGGTGAGGTATGCCCCGAGGCGGGACCTCCTGGGATTTTGTGGTCGACCGACCAGCGAGGACCCGAGGTACCTCGGGCATTACTATCGGATCTAATCGCTACCATCGTATCCTGTCACAGGACGATCACACACCATATTGGTTAAGCAGTAGAATTGATTTGACACACAATCATATGCCATTACATGGGGTGTTGTAGTGTATGATAGCACTAAATAATGCATGACTCAATTCCAAGATCGAGCAAAGTCCCCAGACATGTCAATGGTCCCTTGACCATAGCATATTAATCATAGGAAGAATGTCCATAATGAAAATCAATGAAATCACACTAGGAGGAGAGAAGGAAAAAGAAAAGAAGGAAAATTTTAAAATTTCCCATGTCATAACCGGTGGCTTTTTGCGTGGTAGAGAACCCGGTCATACCCGTCGGTCTTATTATCTCACTCCGTTAGGTGGCACGGTGGGTAGGGAGCCGCCCGTTATACCCGCGATCTTAATGCCTCACACCGGCGGGTGTTCCCGTGAGTAGGGAATCGCCGGTTATACCCTTGGTCTTGCCGTGTAAAAACGAGCAGGGCCCTCGGACCTGTACACTTTGTCACTCTCACAATCTCCCTTCTCTTTCTTCCTTTCTCCCTTGGGCGATCTTGGAAGTCTCCCCGGCGCTTCTACTCGTGGGTCCACTCATCCACTCGGCGCTTTAGAGAAGAGTCAACTCGTTCTCCTTCAAGTAAGTTTCTTCTTCTTCTCTTTTCGAATTTCCATTTGGGGTAAAATGCATGTAGGCTTCACTTTAGGTTATCTTTCCAAATTTTTCACCATAGAATAGTGTTTCCATGTGATTGTGATGCTTCTCTGTGGTCATTTGTAGTTTATAGGAATTTTATCTCTCTATTTGGAAAACCCCAATTTGTGCCTAGGTTTTCAAATTTGGGGTTTCTTACATTACAATCCTTTTCTCCAATTGATGGTTCCTTTGTAATGCATTTCACTTGTTTTGTGCTTAATATGCTTTAGATTGCATGAATCCTCCATTATGCTTGGAATCCCCATGTGATTCTATGAAAATCCCTCTTTTGTATTGGTTTCCTTGGTTCTTCATCCCATACTTGCATTCTTGGAATTCCATAGCCTATTTGGAGTGCGTTCTTGCACATTCATGATCCCTTCTGACATTTTGCTCTAGACCTAGGGTTTCAAGCTATTCTCCATTATGTTGAATTTTGCACATTGGACATGAATTCCCTCTTCTTATTTATGCTCTTTGCTTTTCTTTGTCATTCTCTTTGTTTGGCATGTTTCTATCGTCGTAACCTACCGTGCTTCATGTCATGGTTTCCTATCGTTCCTAGATTGTCGCCATTCCGTTTTGCATGAATTGGGTTTGGATTCCCCTTTTAATGATCTTGTCTTTTCCTTCTGTACTAACCCTACTTTCTTTCCTTATTGCGAGGATGTCGTCACTGCACGCAAGGACCATCTTCCTCTGGCGTTAGGCGTAAGACCACTGCTTCAAGCGGAAGAGTGCGAGACCAGCTCTTGAGCTCCTGCGCGGGAGACCCACTTTGCCAGTCGACCCTTGAGACTATGATGAGAACACTTTCTTAGTGCAGGCGGCATAAGCGCCCAACTTCTGAAGGGTCGATGATGATGGAAGACCGTGGTAGTCGAGGACTTCCACAAGGCTGAGCTTAGGAGGTTCTCGCATGGGCTGGACTCTATTCTTCAGGTGGGCGGCCGTGCTACTGAGTAGCGTCCGTCAGTTCTATTGTAACCTAGAGGTGTCGTATCCGTGCAGGGAGTTCACCATCGGCAGCTTAGTGAAGGGGTGGACATTCAGTTGACAGTGGGCACCTTGGCGATATCTTGGGTATATCGTGGCGGGACACCGATACTCTGATCCCCGAGTAGGCCTCGGGACCGTTCATGAGCCTGTAACACGAACTTCATCTATGAGACCATCTGCGGCGGCGGATCGCCCAGTCGAGACATCCTTCTACCACGAGGTTCGTCTATTACGCCCGGTTGATCCGTTCAACCTGCTCCCGAAGGAGGTCATCGAACGAGTGGGTTTCATGGCAGCTTTCATTGCATTCGCATCTTCCCAGGCTGCGAGAGGAGGCGGCACTTGTGCCTCCATACATTATTCTTAGGGCGATAGAGCACCATACTTCCCACCGGAGGATGGAGGATTCCCTTCGGCGGGATCCTCACTAGGATCTTGAGTTCTTGAGGGTGGATCTGGCGGTGAGGAGGAAGACTCGGTGACGGAGTTCGACGGATAAACCTCTTGAAGATGGGTCTCAGGACCCTCATGGATTCACCTCCGAGATCGGGCTCGGAGGGTAGGGTAGGAGGCTGCCCCATGGAGGATGTCCCCATGGGAGAGGAGTCCAGTGAGGAGGATGAGGACTCGTTCCTCGGGGCGAGGAGGATCGATGGGTGGCGGCATCCACGAGGAGGTGCCTCGAGTCGAGAGGTCTGGCCTAGTTCTTCAGGCTGCGGCCTCACCATATGGAGCCCCACCACAGGGAGTGGTGCCTCTCGACTCTGAGGCATGGCGGCCTCCATGCGGGCCTTGCGGGATGGCGGGTTCGAATCTTGGCGGTGGGCAGATTGTCTCGAGGAGGGCGCCTTATGGGCGGTAGCCACCTTGGAGGATTCCTTCCTCGGTGGGTGGGACTTAGACCATAGCAGCTATCTCGGTCGATTTCGGTCGGCCGGGAGTGCGGTGGTAGAGTTCGATTATTCACACCTCAACTCGGCCTCCGGCGTGATGATCATCGGCGATGATGACAACGATGAGGCTTGGCTCGCCCACACTATTTGTTTACGTTTTCTCCTTTTGTAGACATTGTATATTTATTTATTTGTTCTCATTTTGTACTTGCATTATGCTTGGTTTCATTTATGGAATAATATATCTTTGTAGTGATCATTTTGTGGTGAATTCATATGTGGAGTACTTGTGTGGTTTTGTGGTGATGTATTTGGCTATCATGCTCTTTGTTATATTTATTATCGGTTTATCGGTTATTTGTGTAAAATTTTTGGAAATCCCATTTTACGCGTTATCTTTGAAATTTACGTCAAAATAGTACTTTATAGGTTATAGTTTCAATCTACTTACCTTTTATCTACACTCCGCATGCTATGAATGCAACTTATAATATAACCCCATTTTATACTTTCTTTCTTTGACTTTTAATCTTTAAGCTTTTATCTTTAACCCCATTTTCCTATTATAGAGTCTCGAGTTCTAAGGGTATCTTTGTGAGTGGGCAGCATCACTACGATACCACCGTTGTCACACCCGTTCATCTGAGCTGGGCGGTGACCGAGTTAACACCGTTAACCCATTTGCGGGATCATCGGATCTTTGTTCCACCACACATACGCACAACTAACATAAGTTCATCGGATCGGCGGAAGACAAAGTTTTACGTGAATAAATCCCATATACTTGATACCGAATTGTGATACAATAATTATATACATGTGGGCACGAAGGCATGATAATTACACAATAAAGTACAATTCATATATCAAGTATATACGGAAATCATCAAAACAATCAGTGCACTGTGGCTCGGTATCAAAGTTGGAGCTCATTTCGGCATCAAGGTTGTGCCAGCTCGGCATCAAATAGAAGAGCTCGGCTCGGCCTCGAAGTGGAGCTGGCCACGGACTGAGCTCTGTCCTTGACCACGGCTCTCGCAAGCGATCGGCGCCGTGCTCTAACTCCTCGAGGTCCACAGTCCTCTTGAAACTGCATTGTGGGACCCACCCCATCTCCTCGGATGTATGACTGTAAAATCATCTAAAAGGGTGTACCGTGGGATGAGCTCACTAGCTCGATAAGTAGAAAGATGGACCACACAGCAGTCCACACATCACAACACATCATTGCACTACATGCCATGCTATACATTTTAAATCACATCCACCTAAGCAACATTACTAAGTCCTTGGTTTAGTGCTACTACAACCACGTCTAGCGTATACTCGTGCGAGCCGCGAACTCCCTCCAGCGATCGCCCATAGGGCTGTGGAGAAGGCCACCGTGAGTACTCGGAAAAGTAAAGACAATGCCGTCCACGGCTCTCATGAGAAATGTAAATGGTGAAAATAAAGGTCTTGACTCCGACAATTTAAAAGCGATCTGATTGGCCCTTTTGAATGTACCACGAGGTTTGCCATTGTCCTACATGACTCGTCGGGCGTAATGCCTAACCGCCACGGTGTCCAGAGCAACGACCCTGCTTCCCCAAATGGCAACCTAACACCTTAACCCCTGTTGGGAAGGGTAAGTATGCAGGATGGTGAGAATCCTAATACCGCATGCTCCTATATGACAATAATGCATTGCATAGTGCCTCGTGTCCCATTCCACGGGCCCCCATAGTTTCCAAGCCGACTCGGCATCTAGTCTATCAATGCATTATACCATGATGTCCACATTCAACATATAAACATCTCATTCAATTGGCATTTGAAAAGTAAACATAGCACATATGCACATCAATGTGTGGAATGACTAATCTATATAGCATATTCATGATGACATGACTAGATTAGATATAATTAAATGAATTCCAAACAAATGCCTTGAAACAAGGCCAAGCGTCCTCTCCCCACTTACTTGTGGCGTGCAAAGTTCCCTTCGATGCGGGTGAGATCCGGAAGCGAATCGGGTAGGATTTGGTGAACCTAACATAATTGGCGAGGTTAGTACTTCACCATTTAGAATCAAAATTAATGAAATCCGATGTCAAAATTGTGTTTAGAGCGTCAAAGAAGGTCACCCGTCCGATTTGGGTTCGATGGGACATAAGGATCTCCGGGACCACACGGGTGGGTGGACGGTGTTGTCTACCACGGTCTTACCCACGGTTGGGACGGGGTAAAACCAGCGGTAGTACCAGGGTGGTACCCGTCGGTTTGGGACCAGGGACCCCCTTGCTAGGACCGGTGTTGTACCCATAATGGTACCCGCAGGTTTGGGGCCCAAGCCCCCTGCCTTCTCGGTGGGTACCCACAGGGGGAAAGGGCCCGGTTGTACCCACCGGTTTTGGGAAAAGACATGTTTCTTTAAATTTTCTCCATTCTTTGGGGAATCAAATGGGGCTTTTCCCCACCATTCTTCACACCTTCAAGGTCCTATGGGATGGTTCTAACCTAGATCTAGGTTAGATTCAAGTGAGGAAAACCATCTTACCTTCTTTGCTCAAAACGACTTCAAACCCTCCAACCACTTCAAACCCACAATGTTCCTTCCACCTTGTCAATATCTCTTCAAATCCTTCAAGATCAACACATAAATCATCTATTAAACCTTAGATTCATCATTTAAAAGGGGTTTACAAGATCTCAGAAACCATACTCGAATCAAGGGTTTAAAGCTTGGGTATAGTGAATGTTCACAAATCCAACTTTTCTTACCCCCAAAGCTGTAGATCTAGAGTTGAAGATCACTCCCCGACTTGGGAATGGGAAGACCAAGCTTGGCCGCTGAAATCCCCTTTTCTTCCTCTTCCTTCTCTTCCTTTCTTCTTCCTTTCTTTTCTCTCTCCTCTTTACTTTTCTCACCAACGTCGAGGGTAATAAATGGAAAGAAAAGAAAATCATAAACCTTATATACCATTCCTAAATTAAGTGAATAGTGCACTTGGATGGGTCACTCGGTGGGTGCACCACATCCTACCACGAGAGCCAAAACTTGGGATTTTGACGGGTTCGGACCTCGGCGAAAACCCCCACCCAAGCATCTGATGTAGCATCGTATATACCTTAAAATACGGATATAATACCTGTTTTATCCGTTACATAGCCTATATAGTAGGTGCATGTACCGGCTTGGGCACTCCGTCTCTTCAGCTTGGCTCGGACTTATCGGGCCAGCGGATGTTTAAGGTCACCGTGCCATCATAGCCCATAAGGAACTGCTCTAATTTCCTCTGGTTCGGTTCCTGCATGGTTAAACCGGTTCAACCGCTTAATCAGACCGGGTTTAAGAAGCGGGGTATTACAGTGATTCCACAAGAGGCATGTAAAGAAAAGCTGCAGAGCTTCAACTATGCTCTGATCAGTAGGGTGAACTTCTATTATGTCTCAATGGATGATGTGAGAAGCGATTCAAAAGATGCCTGGAATATAAAAGGTAAAGTTAATCAGGCTCCCCTGGGAAAGGGATATATTTTATTTAGATTTGCGCTTGAAGGTGACATGGCCTCAATGTGGAAAGAGATACATCAAGGAAAAAGGGGAAGATTATCCATTTCCAAGAGGGGCGCCACAGTTTAGCATTCATGAAGATTACATTCTGACCAAACTTGTGTGGCTACAATGCAGGCTGTAATGGATCTGGCATGGCGCATTCTATTGTCAATGGCAAAGGCTGGGCTGCCCTATGAAATTGATAAAGAATGATGGGTGGTTCAATGGGTAATTATGCTCGGTGTTGGTGGAGGTGGAATTAGGTGGAGCGGTGGAGAAATCTGGTGGAAGAGCGGCCAGTGAAGGCGACATCGGAATCGATTCTGCGAAAATTGGGGCATACCTCCACATAATGTCTGAGAGAAGAAGGGGTTGAGATGAGGGCACTAAGAAGATGGGAGGAGAGGGCTTGAGCGTTTACGGGCCATGTCATGGGAGGAGGGAAGAGCTTGGCGAGTTGAAAATTTCAGCCCGAGGCGGGAAAAGAAGTCTGGTTTGGTAGGAGATCGATCTTCTCCTCCTCTTAAAGCTGCTATTCAAGAGTCAATCAATCAAGAAGATTTGGTGAATATTGCTCAAAGATCTCGGGACACATCAGTATAAAGGAGATTTGGAGATTATTCTCCCAATTAATGATGACCGTATTAGGAATCCCCAGGGATCTTATTATGGTGGATAACCCTCTTGGTGAAAGTGGGTATGGATCCAACAGTTGACTCGATAGTTACATTTAGGAAAAGAATCTTATGATTCTAGGGAATCGTTCCTCGAGAATGGGGAGGATGGACCAAAGGGCTGTTGTGGCGGAAGGAAGGATCTTTGGTGTACCACTCTCTTCGCCCTTGCAAAACAAAGGGTTGCATATACTCTAGGTCGCGGTGGGCGAGGTCAGTCGAGAGGGAAAAAGGGGGTGGGCGGGGCCCGGGGAATGGGGTTGCCACAGGCATGTTATTTCGGGAATGACCTCTGCGAATTGTGGCTAGGAGGGTGATTGTCCAACATCAAGAGGGGCCCTATGGGCGGTGCTATCATGCGAGGAGGGTGATGCTAGGAGAAAGGAGAAATCCATTGCGGCGGGGAAGACTTCAAATGCGGTCATCGGGCTGGTTTTCAAAAGCGACTTTATGAAGCTCCTCTTTTGGAACATAAGAGGAATGAAGAAAGGGGATTGGTAGATGCACCATGAGGGATTTAATTATAAAGAAGGATCCTAATCTCTTGTGCAATCTTGAGCCAATGGTGGATGTGAGTGCATTTGCTTTCCTTTTTCAATAAATTGAGGCTTTCACAGTGATTTCATTCATAATAATCGGGTTGGTAGAGTGCCTAATTTATGGATTTTGCGACGTAGAAATTTGGATAATCCTATGGTAGTCTCTGAATCAGACCAACATGTTACTTTATCTATGGTTTGGTGTTCCCAGCGATTACAATTTTACATTGTTTGTGCTAGCAACTTTAGAGCTCGGAGGAGAACTTATGGCTTTATTTGGGTGGTGACTCCTCAATTGCCTACTCTGGGCTATCATAGGGATTTGAATGTGACCTTTCGGTCTCACGAGAAGCGTCGCCTAGGGCGTTAGTATGGGAATTCATTGCGGAGTTCGGTGCCATGGTTGATGTTGCAATAGCCCAGTGCCGTCGGTTGGTAGAATTTACCTAGTCCAACAATCGTCACAAAGGTAATGTCGTGGTTACGGATAGAAGCTTTTGCAATGATCAGTGGCTCTCTTGCTTTCGGATTTCACATAGCAGGTCCTTCCTTGGGTTGCTTGGGCCATACCCTCTGCTTGCTTTCCTCGATGTTAGCCAATGCCACCAATTGTCCATTCATTTCCACCAATTCTGGATGGATTATGAAGACTTTGAGGGGGGTGGTTGCTACCTTTTGGGCTAATTGGTTTAGGATCTCCCATATTTATTCTCTTAAACAAGCTTAAGTAGCTCAAGGGGTTACGAAAAGCTGGTCGAGGTCCTCCTTCCCTCACTTCAAGAGAGCCCTGGATGAAGCCAAACATAATTTGTCTTAGGTGCGGAATAGATTGAGATTAATGGTATGGATGATCGGCTCTTTGCTTTGGAGGTTGATGCCAAAAGGGGCTCGATCAAGGCTGGAAAATCATGAAAAGATCTGGGCTGAGAAAGCAAGAATCAGATAGATGAAGTTTGGCGATAGGAATTCTAAATTTTTTCATTTATCGGAAAAAATGAGAAGAAATAGAAACTCTATCAGATCTCTTAAAAATCAAGATGGTATGATAGTAGAAGGTCGAGAATCAATTGGGGAGCTGCATTGTAGACTATTATGAGGCATTTCATAGGCGGTCCCTTTACATTTGATTATGTGGATTTGTTGGACTGACATCCAGATGGTTCTCCAACAAGTAGATGCTAATCTTGATTCTCTCCACAGTGACATAGAGATCAAAAGCGGGTTTGGGAGTTGGATCGGACAACTCTCTGAGCCAAATGGCTTCTCGGGGGCTTTTACATGCAATGTTGGCAGTTGTGGAAAGGGAGGTATCTGATTGCGTGAGATGCTTTTTCACCTCTTTGTATGCCTAGAGGAGTTAATAACAACTTTCTTGTTCTAATTCCTAAAGTGGATAGTGCTGAAACTTTAGATAAATTTCGTCCCCAGGATATAGGTAATTTTTTCTACAAAATTGTTTCAAAGGTGATGGCAATGCACCTTGAGCCCCTTCTTCCCAGAATGATTTTCGAAGAGCAGGGTGCCTTCCAGAAGGGGAAGTTGAATCATGATAATATCAGTGTAGCATCGAAATTGGCTAATTTGATGTTTTCTTCCACTAGAGGAGGTGGGTTTGGTCCGAAAATTAACATTAGAAAAACCTATGATTCTATATCATGGTCTTTCCCTTTCCAAGTGATGCGGAAATTCAGCTTCTCAGAAAAGTGAACTATTTGGCTGCACCAGATCTTGATATTGACTAAAAGATCGGTCCTAGTCAATGGAGGCCTTAGGAATTTTTGGTGTAGGCGTGAGTGAGACAATGTGACCCTATTTCCCCATTGTTGTTGTTGTTGTTGTTGTATTTTTTTTTTTTTTTTTTTTTTTTTGCTAAAGGTTCATAATATTATTTTAAAAAATATAGCACATAGCAAAATAGAAACTCATAACTGAAACAGAACAAAGAACTATCCTAAAGTAGAAATTACCCCCCCTTTGGGACATTGCCATCAACGAGAAAATCAGCTCTTATCGAAGCGGAACCTAGGTCTTCCATTTGCATCAAATGCGATCTCCTCCCATATATACCAAGGAAAGCCACATGAAGAAGATGAGACAACCATTTAGCCGCATCCTTGGCTAAAAAAATCTGCCATGTGGTTTGCCTCCTTGTAACAATGTGTTATATTCCACCGAATCGATGATAGAAATAGCTGCAAGTACAGCCACTTCTAAGAGCAAACCAAGGAATATTAGTCTTACGCCTTGAGGTAACCCCCGATGCGAATCTGATTCAATCCACAAAGCTTGTGCCTCCAAATATTTAGCTCGCATAATTCCTTGATCAAAGCATCAAATTACGCCTCAAAGTTTTTTTCAACTCAAAAAATAATTTAAAGTGATAAAAAACCCGACTGAATGGTCCCTCGAACACCATCCATTTTGCTCGCTGGATTTCCTAGATAACTCCCATCCACATTCAATTTGATCTAATTTTCCATTGGTTTTTCCCCATTACTGTTTATTATAGCGGAAGAAGTCCTTACGGAGGCTGTTGAGGTTAGTCCATCACAACAAATTAAAGATGTTTCCCACGACCCGGAGGTGCCCACCTGGCCACATTCTCTTTCTGATGACATATTCATCTTCTCTAATGCTTCCTAAAGGGTATGTCCATAATTTAAAAGAATTTTTGATTAAGTATCGGGGGTTCTCAGGAGTGCATTAATTTTGAGAAAAGCAAGCTTTTCCTTGGAAAAATTGCTCAGAGTCCTGCGATCCATCTCTAAAACCCCTAGGTATTCCAATTTGTAATTTTCCTACTAGATATCTTGGGTGGAGATCTTCAAGGGTAGAGTGAAGAAGGAAAATCTCTTTCTGTCATGGATAGAGTGAAGGTTAAACATAGGATGGAAAGGAAAACTTCTATCGATGGCGGGACAAGTTGAGTTGGTTTGCTCAGTGATTTCTGGTATTTCTACCCATAGTTTCGCAGTGGATTGGTGGCATTCCTCTCTCCTTGTTATTATGGAGAGATGGATGTGAAATTTCATTTGGACAGGAGAGGTGGATTGTGATACCCTGCTTTTTAAACCCGGTCTAATTACACGGTTAACCCAATTTAACCATGCAGGACCCGAACCGGAGAGGGTTAAGGCGGTTTCCTTATGGACCATGATGGCAAGGGTGACTTTGAACACCGGTTGACCAGACAAGTCCGAGTCAGTGCCAGAGGAGACGGGTGTACCCAAGCCGTGTACATGCACATATCATAAGGCCATGTACGGATAAAGCTGGTATGTAGCCGTATCCTAAAGCGCATACATATAATTTATCTTGTGCCGAGAGTGAGATTCATACCGAGAGTCGAATTCCACCAAAATCCCACATGTTGGCCAATTTTTGACCCTCAGGTGGGCGGTCACAGGTGGGCGCATCCTCCCACCTGAGTGACCCACCCATGTGCTATTGAGGATTTTAAGAAAGTATAAATAGCATTAATTGTGTTTTTTCCATATCTCATTTATTACACGGAAAGTTGGTGAGAAGATTTAAGAGGAGAGAGAAGAAAGGGGAAGGAAGAGGAAGAAGAAATGGATTTAAGCGGCGCTAAGGTTTGATCTTCCCATTCCGACGCCAGAAGGATGATCTCCAACACGAGATCTACTTTTAGAGGTGAGCGAAGGCTATATTCCTTAAACTTTCACCATACCCAAGTGAAACCCTTGATTTGGGTAGAGTTTCTTGAGGTCTTGTAAATCTCCCTTGAGATGATGAATCTAAGGTTTAATAGATGGTCTACGTGTTGATTTTGAAGGATTTGAAGAAGTGTTTACAAGGTTGGAGAAGCATTGGTGATTTGAAGTGATTTTGGGGTTTTTGGAAGAGTTCTTGAGCAAAGAAGGTAAGATGGCTTCCATTCCTTAAATCTAACCTAGATCTAGGTTAGAATCATCTTATGAGACCTTGAATGTGTGGAAAATGGGTTTGGAAAAGCCCCATTTGATTCCCCAAAGGTTGGGGAAGGTTTCAAGAAAAATGGCATGTTTTTGCGAAGACCGGTAGGCCAAATGGCCCGCCTGAGGGCACCCATCTGAGAGGACAGGCCCTCGAGGCCAATCGACGGTCCCCTACCAGCGGGCCAATCGACGGGCCCCTACCGGTGGGCCGATCGACGGGCCAACCTACCCGTCGGTCCTAGCAGGCCCTCGACCTCCAACGGTGGGCCCGTACCAGTGGGCCGACCGATGGGCCGACCTGCCGGTCGGTCATGTTGGGGGGTCAAGGCAATTGGGTTGTCCGACCCACCGAAAAGCTCAAACGTGATTTTACATCGAATTGACCCAAAGCGGACGTGCACCCTTATTTTATGATTCTAAACGTGATTTTGTCATCAAATCTTGTTATTTTTTATCCCAAAGTGGTGAAATACTAACCCCATTCACTTATGATAGGTTCACCAAAATTTCGCTTCTCTGCGGATCTCACGATGTCGGGGTGTGAATCTTTATACCTAGCAGTAAGTGGGGTGATGACGTTTGGCCTTATTTTAAGGTTTGTTTGGTATTCATTAAATTGTATTGAGACTAGCCATGTCATCATGCAAATTATATGTAGTTTAGCCATCCTCATATTATTATGACATGTGTGTTGTGTTTATTTTCTCAATGTCAAATGATGATGTGATTATGTGATGAATGATGACATCATTGTGCATAATGCATTAATAGACTAGATGCCATAGTAACTTGGAAACGAGTGCATTGGTGGCCCGTGGAATGGGACGCAGTGGCACTATGCAATCGTATTATGTCATATAGGAGCATGCGGTTTAGGTTATCATCTTCCGTCTGATCCTTCCCAATAGGGGTTCGGTGTTGGGTTACCATTTGGGGAAGCGTTAGTCGCGGTTGTCGAGTCCTTGTGGTGGTTGACATCGCCCGGCTGGTCATTAGGAATTCGATAACCTCGGTGGTATATTTAAGAGGGCCAATTATCTTGCTTTTAAATTCTTGGGAGTCGCACCTTTATTTTCATCATTTACTTTTATGTTGAGAGCTGGTTGTCGGAATGCTTTACTTTTACGAGTACTCACGGTGGGCCTTCTCTGACAGCCTATGGGCATATCAGCGGATGGAGTTATTGCTTGTACGAGTATCTGCGCCTTTGTGGTTGTAGTAGCACTAAACCAAAGACTTAGTAATTTTGTTTAGGTGGATGTGATTTAAAATGAATTGCATAGTATATAGTGCATATGGTTGTATTTGTTGTGTGGACTGTTGTGTGGTCCTTCTTTTCACTTACTGAGCTAGTGAGCTCACCCACGTATACACTTCTTTTAGATGATTTTTTAGGTCACCAACTTTGAAGATAAAGGGGTTGGGCCCCACAGGTTGTATTCCACGAAGAGGATTGGTGGGTCCCAGGAACACGACACAGGATTGCTCGTGCGAAGTATCTTCTTGGGACAATGTTGACACCGGTGAGCTTTACTTTTGATTCTTTTGATGACCCCTTTGGGTACTTGATATGTGAATTATTATTCTTTTGTGTAAATATCATGCCTGCGGGCCCACATGTATTTAACTATGTACTACAATTTGGGTATCAAGTATATTGGGGATATTTACAGGTAAATTAAGTCTTCCGCTGAACTGTTGAACAATATCTTAGTTGTGTGTATGCTATGGTTGATCTTTATGAGATGATCTGGCGAGGTTTGGGTTAGCAGGAGTTAACCCGATCACGATCGATTACGTGTGAGCAGGTGTGAAGCGGTGGTATCGGGCGTGATGCTCTATTCACTCACAGCATACCATATAGACCCTATAGAATTTATAATAGGAAATGGGATTGGGTAAATGTAAAAACTTTAAAGAGTTAAAGCCAAAGGAAGGAAGTAATAATAATGGTTGCATTTAGTTAATGCATTTCATGGCATGCATGAGAGAAAGTTACTTGGAAAAAATAAAAGATTAGTTAATTGATGTCATAACCCATCGACTACGAATTTAACAAAATTTCGGCAGCATAACGGCGCAAAACAAGATTTCCAAATATTTTCACACACAAACACCTGATAGACAACATATACATATATCACTGAGCATAAATAACTAATGACACCACAACTAAACTACATAAGTTGTCAAACATACAAAACTAGCACAAGCCACCAACAAAACATACCACCCCACAAGTAAGTCCAATTATAGATAAAGTACAAAGAATAAGAAAAGAAAGAAATAAATAATAAGATCAACAACACGGAAACAAGTGAGAAGCCGGTATAGACGGACAAGTTAAGTCCTCAAAGATCATCGTCATCGTCCAATACTATTACTCCGTCCCTCCGAGGTCTCGAGCTAACATTGAGTTGATGGTCGTAGTAGTCAAACCTCGAGTTCACCAGCTGTACATCCCTCCGAATTGGAAAAAAATCCACCGAAATGGCATTGGCCGTTGTATCCAAGTCCTCACCCAATCTGAGGAAGGAACTCTCTAAGGTAGCCTGCTTCTCTAGGATGTTTTCCTCCCTAGAAGCACTCTCATCTAGTCTTCTTAGCAGCTGATCTTGCCCGTCTTTCAAGGCCCTCATAGCAGACATCATGCCCTCAAAATCATATGCACCACTCTCAGGTGGTGGGGCTCTATGCTGTGGGCCTGCAGCTCTCGTGAAGCCAGGATCAGCACCTCTCGAGTCAAGAGGCTCCTCCTCGAGGATATCCTCGTCCACAAAATCTTCCTCCTCGCACTGAGGAACATAATCCTCATCCTCCTCACTAGACTCCTCCTCCATAGGAACATCCTCCCTATGGGCATTCCTCCTGTCCCTGCCTCTCTGAGCCCTTACTCTCTGAGGTACATCTATGAGTGTGTGGAGACCCATCCTCAATAGATTTCCCCTGTCAAACTTATCCGCTGGAGTCTTCCCCTCCTCGCTACTCAGATCCATGATGAGCACATTTATGTGTGAAATCTAGGATAGTAAAACATGCATTTTACATATTTAGAATGGAGCTACCTTGGGTTTTACTCTCTTTTTGCAGGTTTTATATTTTCAAGGCCTTAAGAACTATCGGGCGATATATCTCCAATTTTACACATAAAGAGCTCCTATTTCTTTTTATGGTTGTGAAGAGGATGAAATTCTGAGCAAGATGGACGTGTTGAATTAAAAGTACACATTCGTTTGGTCACCCATACAAATGATTATTCTTTTTGGGCCAGAAAAAGAATAATGGATTAGAACTGAACTGAGATGCAGAACCAGTCCGTTTGTAATTGTCTCAGAGGCACAAGGAATACTCCAAATGCCAACAAGGATCGATGGACCACATCCTTAAGTGATTAAAGATTCATTTTTGGTAACAACAACTACTTAGTGTATTTGGTGAGCTATGGTGTGCAAAATTCCCTTGCTCACCAAGAGGTCTCAAGTTCGAATCTCATGGTTGTTTTTTTTTAGAGAATTTTGTTGAAGATTTCCTGTTTTTCACTCACTTAAAGCACTAAGGGCATGGAGGGGATTTCAACATCAAATTAGAAGCAAGGAAAATCGTGGAAGGGTTCCTAAGAAGAAAAAAAAAAAAAAGGAAAGAAAAAAAAAAAGGGATAAATAGAGATTGTCCAAATCTTCTCTCTCCTCCACATCATCACCAAAATATTGTCCAAATCACACAAAACAAGAAGAAAATCATCCCTTGGAGGGAGAAAAAGAACAGAAATAAATTAGAAAAAAAAAAAAGAAAGAAAATAAGCAAAAAAATTATAGGAAATTCTCAAAGTTTATTTCTCTCTTCTCTCTCCTCCACCTTAGCATTTTTGGTCTCAAAAGATCTCACAATCAGTTGTGGGTTTCTCCCTTTTAGGAAAGAGAAATTTGTTACCCTACCTCCCCATTCCCTATAAATACAACTCATGTTAGAGGAGGGGAGACAATTCATTCTTCTTCTAGTTTTTTTTTAGTTGCTCTCTCTCTCTCCCTCTCTCACTCTTTAGTTTTAGTTCTTCTCTATTTTTGCTTTAATCACTTTTGTAATAGTTTTTTTTATGTCAATTGCACTCTTTTATTCTTATTCAGCCTTTTTATGTTTATGATTTATGCAATTGAGTTGTAATTTTTTAAGTTATAGTTCTAGGCTTAGATCTAGGTGACAAGATCACGAGCCGTGGAGCAATTTTTTTTTCAAGTTCAAGCATTGATTCAAGTAAGTAGGCTCCTTTAGTAGTCTTCTCTCCCCCTCTCATTCCCTCTTCTGACTACCCTTTCTTTCTTAATTTAGGATTTTTATTTTCAGGTCATTACATTATTGCTATCCCTTTCCCCCAAGGTTCATGGCTAGTGTATGTGTTGGCTTTGCCCCTCCTAGCCATAGAACCATCAATTTATTACTTTTATTTTAATTGTCTCCCTTTCCCTAAAGCCAAGTAGAGTAACCCTTGTAAGAGTGACTCTCTGGTTAAATAGGGAAGCTCATATTATGATGCATCCCTCGGACTAAGTAGAGAAACCTACTTGTGAGTTCTCTCTAGCTTTATCCCCTTTCTTTTATTTTATTTTTATTTCAACATTTTTTCCCTTTATTGTTATTTTTTTAATTACGTGGGTTATTTATTTTCAGTTATTTATTTATTTAATTTTAATTGCGTGGCTTGCGTCTTTAAATTTTTAGATGACGAATGGTTAGGATGATATTTTAGATACTTATGTTTAGGACGGTAATTAGAATTAGATCACAACCATTAATCGGTTCACTTTCACATTATTAAAAGAAATAAAAAAATAAAGTGGCTGCTCTCCCTTGTTCGACCCGTAGCTACACTGATCTTGCGCTTGCGGTTACATTTTAAATCTCAAACAGTCCACCCCAAAGAACTCAAAGATCCTGGTGAGGATCCTACCATATGGAAACCCTCCGTCCTCGGGGTGTGAGGTATGGTGCTCCATAGTCTTGAGGATGACGTAAGGCAAGCACAAGTGCTCAGCACCTCCCTCTAAGGCCTTATAAATGTAGAAGGCTAAGTAGGGTGTCATGAAGCCTACAGGTTCGTGACCTCCTCCGAGGAGCAAATTGAAGCCGGACCAAGCGGCAAACACCACGAACCTCTGGGTAAAATGACATCTGAAATCCGACGCTCCCTGCGCCATAGATGGTCTCATAGATAAGGTCTGTGTCTCCAAACTCAAGGATGGGCCACGGGCTTACTCCTTAGAGGACTATAAAAATCTTAAGCGAAGAAATACCCAAAATGCTAGCGGGATGTCCACAGTCAATGAATGTCACCCCTTCACCATCTTTGGTTATCGCATACTCTCCATCTTGGTAAGAGACCTCCAAGTTGTAGTAGAATCTGAACCGGTTGCTCATGCTTGCAGACGGTCTATGTGGAGGATAGGCGCCAACCCAGTCGGTGAACCTCTCTGACTGAACCTTGCGGAGTAGCCAACTACTACAGTCTTCTCCATCATCACAGACCTCTTGAGGAAGGCACCCGATTAGTTCTTGCCTCTGAGCAGGAAGAGTCCCTCATCGTAGTCGGAAGGATCAATAGGGGCAGGTCCGGGTCACCTTGTGCGAGGGGCTGGGGAACTAGTCCCTGCACTTTTCTTTTGGGAAAGCGGTGGTCTTCGGAGCGGAAGAGGATGCGAGTTCCTTGCCTTTGCGAGAAGACATCCTGACAAGAAAAGAGGAGAAAGAATGATAAGTAAGGAAGAGGAATAACAAAGGAAATAATAGATGGGTGAGCAATAGGAGAAAGCCCCAAAACCTAATTCTCGCAAAAAAATAGAAATGTGACAAAATGTGACAAGTGAGGAATGACAGAAAAACCCCAATTCTCAATGTGCAAGTTCAATCCAAGAAAAATGAAAAGTCTCAAAATAGAGTAAAGCTTGAAGCTTACATGTCTATGAATGAAATGCCATCATTGTACAATCTAGAATATGCAAAGACAGCTTCTATTATGACATTGAGGTGCAAGGAATCCACAAGTAAGAAGTGGTGAAAAGAGAATCGAAGAAACCCAACACAACAGAGATGGATTTTCATGGAAAGAGATGGGATTTCAAGCATACACGACTTTCCATGATCTCTCCAACATTTTAAGTGCAAACCAAGCATAAGGAAACTCATTTGAGTCATTAGTTGGGGAGAAAAGACTAGAGATAGAAGAAAGCCCCAAATTAGAGAAAATTAGGGCACGGTTGGTTTTTCTCTCAAAAATTGAGAAGTAAAGCCTAAAACTAGAAATAAATCACAAAGAAAACATCACATTCTCATGGAATCATTGTTCTATGGAAGGAAACATGGAAAAAAAATTCAAGATTGGGGACTACACATGGATTCTACCTCCAAAGTACACATTCCAAGAAGAGAAATGGAAAAAGACTTACTTGAGAGTGGAGGAGTTGGATCTTCCCAAAATCCGCGGAATCGTTGAGCGAGATCGTGAGTGGAAGCGTCAAGGGACCCTAAAAATCACCTGAGTGAGAGAAGGGAGAAGGAATGAGAGAAAAAGAGGAACAGTGGCTTAAAAGCCTTGTTCATTTTTCTACCTCGGGTCGGACCGGCGAGCCAACCCGCCCGCCGGTGGCAGCCCGCCGGTTGTGAGAAAACTTGAAAAAAAAAAAGGTGTGTGTGGCTAGCACCATATTATCGAGTGGGACCATCGTACTACTTGTTGAAGCACTAGCACTATATTTTCAGGATTAAGTTATGGCTAATTGCAAAACATCATCCACTATAATACCCTGCGTTGGCATATGCTTATGTGCCGATATAAATTCTAAGGTGCTTAACCAATGTGGTGTATGGTATGGTCTAGGTGCAAGGATACGATGGTACATACTAGATCCGGAAGTAATGCATGAGGTACCTTGCGCGGTCCTCGTCAGGTCGGTCGACCACCGAATCCTAGAAGGTCCCGTTCTATGGGGCAAACCCCACCCCCACAACCTCCAGAAACCTTTGGTCAGGGTGTGGCACAAGGGGACCCACCTGTGACTACACTTCCGGATCCTCCACCGGTCATCACTCCGGGTGATGTTGCTACCATAATTCAGCAGTCTGAGAGCTTTCCGGCAACAAATGCTTGACAAGCATTTATGGCTGCTATCTGAAACAGTTAGACCTTTCTCAAACAGGTCAACCTCCCGGATACTTACTCCTGAGGACCACTGTAGGGTGCAGTATGAGACCACAAGTGGGAGGTACACCTCCAATTCCGCCCTTTAGCGTTCCTCCGTATGTGGTGCCCCCTCCATACCCTTACTGTAATACCCTACTTCTTAAACCCGATCTAATTACTCAATTAACCTAGTTTAACCATGCAGGACCCGAACCGGAGAGAGTTAAGGCGGGTTCTTTATGGACTATGATGACAAGGGTGACCTTAAACACCGACTGGCCCGACAAGTCCGAGCCAGTGCCAGAAGAGACGGGTGTACCTAAGCCGTGTACATGCACCTATCACAAGGCCATGTACGGATAAAGCAGGTATGTAGCTGTATATTAAGGTGCATACGTATATTACATCGTATGCCAAGTGAGATTAGTGCGAGGGCGATTACATCAAAATCTCACTTGTTGGCCAAGTTTGGCCCTCGGTGGTGGAGAGGTGGCGCATCCACCCACTGAGTGACCCACCATGTGAATACTTAGTTATTTCAAGAAGTATATATAGCATTTATTTCCTTTTCTTTTCTCATTTATGACACTAAATGCGTTGGTGAGAAGAGTAAAGAGGAGAGAAAAGAAAGGGAAGAAGAAGAAGAGAAGGAAGAGGAAAAGAGATGGATTTCAGCGGCGCCGAGGCTTGATCTGCCCATTCCGACGCTGGAAGAGTGATCTCCAACATTAGATCTACGTTTAGAGGTGAGCAAAGGTTGGGTTACTTAAACTTTCACCATACCCAAGTAAAACCCTTGATTTGGGTAGGGTTTCTTGAGATCTTGTAAATCCCCCTTGAAATGATGAATCTAAAGTTTAATAGATGATTTATGTGTTGATCTTAAAGGATTTGAAGAAGTATTTACAAGGTTGGAGAAGCATTTACAAGGTTGGAGAAGCATTGTGGATTTGAAGTGATTTTGGGGTTTTGAAGGTGTTCTTGAGCAAAGAAGGTAAGATGGCTTCCCATTCCTTAAATCTAACCTAGATCTAGGTTAGAACCATCTTATGAGACCTTGAATAAGTGAAGAATGGGTTTGAAAAAGCCCCATTTGAATCCCCAAAGGTTGGGAAAAGTTTGGGAAGAAACAGCAGTTTCCCGCCAAGATCGGTGGGCCAGACCGGTGGGCCACTTGGCCCGCCTGAGAGGGCAGGACCCTCGGGCCCAACCGACGGGCCCAATCGATGGGCCAACCAATGGGCCAACCTACCTGCCGATCCAGACCGGTGGGTCTGACTGGTGATAGGTGGGTTATCCGACCCACCCGAGAGGCTCTGAAGGTGATTTTTACGTCCGATTGGACCCAAAGCGGACGTGTGACCTTCTTCTAGGATTCTAAACGTGATCTTGTCATTGGATCGTGTTAATCTTGATCCCAAAGTAGTGAAATACTAACCCCGCTCACTTATGTTAGGTTCACCAGGTCGCTTCTACTTTGCGATCTCACCCGTCGGCGTGAGTCCTTGTACACTACAGGTAAGTGGGGAGAGGACGTTTGGGCCTTATTTCAAGGCATTGTTTGGCATTCATTTAATCGTATCTAGTCTAGCCATGTCATCATGAAAATGCTATGTAGATTAGTCATCCTCACATGGTTATGCATGGGTGTTGTGTTTATTTTCTAAATGCCAAGTGATAATATGCTTCTGTGATGAGTGTGGACATTATTGTGCATGATGCATTAATTTGGATACCGTATCGGCTTGAAGCGAGTGCATTGGTGGCCCGTGGTATGGGCGTGGTGGCACTATGCAATCTACTATTGTCATATAGGGCATGCGGTTTAGGATTATCATCTACCCATCTCGACCCTTCCAGCGAGGATTAAGGTGTTCGGTTACCATTTGGGGGGAAGCAGTGGTCGAGGTTATCGGGTCACTATGGTGGTTAGACATTACGTCCGGCTGGTCATTAGACGTTTAACCATGGTATATTCAAGAGGCCAATCGCTTCTTTTAAATTGCTGGAGTCAGCACCTTTAATTTTCAGTCATTTACTTTATGTTGAGAGCTGGTGGTCGGCATGTTTTTATTTTTCTGAGTACTCACGGTGGGCCTTCTCTTACAGCCCTATGGGCGTATCGCGGGATGGAGTTCGCGACTCGTACCCATAGGATACGCGCACTGTGGTTGTAGTAGCACTAAACCAAAGACTTAGTAATGTTACTTAGGTGGATGTGATTTAAAATGTATTGCATAGCATATAGTGCATATGATTGTGAATTGTTGTGTGGACTGTTGTATGGGAATATTCACAGGTAAACGAAGTCTTCCGCTGAACTGATTAGCTATTTCTTAGTTGTGTATATGCTATGGTGGAATACTATATCAGAGGATCCTGGCAGGTTTGGGTTAACCGGTGTTAACCCGGTCATTGGCCTGGTTCTGTGCGAACGGGGTGTGACACTTACTTACTACCCAGTATATGCACCCAATTACCCGTCGACGAATAATATGTCAAGGGTAGTGGAGTCATTCAAGAGGAACTTGTCATCTGTATTCTCTAAGGTGGGAAGTGATCCTCTAGAGCCGGATCAGTGGATCCAAGAGCTGGAAAAGATATTTGAGGTGGTTGAGTGCACTGAGGCACAGAAACTTATTTGTGCAGGGCTGCAGCTCAAGAATGAGGCCAACTCTTGGTGGCAAGCCTCTTAGCCTATATTGTTGGCCGCACATCCGGAACCCACCTGGGAACAGTTCAAGGAGTTGTTCTTGGCCAACCACTACCCTCGTAGTTTCAGAGACCGTAAAGAAATGGAGTTAAAGACCTGGGAACATTGGGTCAGTACTTGAGGTCTTAGATTTGACAAACTATGGCCAGATTGTGCAGAAGGCTAAGACCATGGAAGATAAGCAGAAGGGAGAACAGTCCCTCACACTTGGATTGTGGAAAAGGTCAACTCCATTTTTGGACATGGGCAACTCATCCAAGGTATACCATGGGTCGTATAGTTCTGGGCCTACATATAGACAGCCCTATAGGCCATCTGGCTACCCTCCTCAACCAACTGGTGGTTCGGGCTCTACATCTTTCCACCCAAACACTAGTATGGTACCTACAGTCCCAAGGCCACCCCGACCTCCGTCTACAATGGGTCAAGTGCAGAGGGGCCCCGCCCCAGTTTCGGCATCACAGATCCGTTGCTTTAATTACCATTCCTATGGGCACTATGCTAAGGACTATCGGGTCAGACCAGCCTTACCCTCCAGTCAGCCCTCTGCATACCGACCTCCCTTAACTCGGGGAATCAACCGAAGGGAAGGATGTATGCCCTATCAGTGAGAAGCGAGGCCAACCAGAAGTGGTAGCAGGTACATTTAAATTTAAGAATTTCCTTATGTTAAATATTGATGACCTGCTGTACTTATATGCATTGTTACACTAGGTGTCCTACCTATATCAGGCATACTAGCCTATATCTTATTTGATTCAGGAGCTACACATTCATTCATATCTAAGAGATTTGCTAAGAAACTGGGTATGTCACCCAGGACACTAGATCATGTGATGATTGTTAGTATGCCTACCGATAAAGTTACACAGTTGAAGGAGGTGTATGGGTCGTCCCCAGTGGAAATCAGTGGGAAGAAATTGGATGCACAACTCATTAAATTCAACATACAGAATTTTGACGTTATACTGGGCATGGATTGGTTATCGGCCCATCGAGCTAATGTGATGTGTGCTGAAAAATTAATTAGGGTGACAGATGATGAAGGAAAAGAATTGGTATACCGAGCAGATAAAATAAAACGGGCGAGAAGGGTCCTCGTCTTCGCTCTTCAAGCGGTAAAGATGTTGAAAAGTGAATGTCAGGGTTACTTAGCATCGGTACTTGATGTTGTGCAAATGTTACACCTCTAAAAGAGGTAAAGGTGGTTAAAGAATTTTCTGACGTCTTTCCAGATGATCTGATGCATCTACCGCCTGATAGGGAGTTGGAATTTGCCATAGACTTGATTCCTGGAGCAGCTCCAGTGTCTAAAGGTCTATCTGAGGATGGCACCGGCGAATTGATGGAGTTCTGATGCGTTGCAAGAATTATTGGAGAAGGGGTTTATTCGCCCAAGTGTTTCACCTTGGGGTGCCCCAGTTTTGTTTGTCAAAAAGAAGGATCGCAGCTTGCGTATGTGCATCGATTATCGGGAATTGAATAAGCTAATTATTAAGAACCGGTATCCATTGCCACGCATTGAAGATCTGTTTGACCAATTACAACGTGCAAAGGTATTTTTAAAAATAGACCTTAGATCAGGCTATTATCTGCTCAAGATAAAGAGCGACGACATACCCAAGACAGCATTCAGGACTCGGTATGGGCACTATGAGTTTCTAGTGTTATCTTTTGGGTTAACCAATGCACCGGCAGCATTCATGGATTTAATGAATCGAGTATTTCACGATGTCCTCGATAAATGGGTAATTATTTTTATTGATGACATCTTGATCTACTCTAAGACAGAAGAGGAGCACACTCAACACTTAAGGATGGTGTTCTGAATTGAGAGAACAAAAATTGTTTGCCAAATACAGTAAATGTGAATTTTGGCTTGAGCAAGTTGGATTCCTGGGACACATAGTGTCTGACGCCAGAATCGAGGTGGATCCTGACAAGGTGAAAGCAGTAGTAGAATGGAAAAGCCCTAAGAATGTCACTGAAATTAGACGCTTCTTGGGCTTGGCTGGATACTACCGGTGCTTCATTGAGAATTTTGCTCGGATCTCAGCACCAATGACTAAGTTAACCAAAAAGGGTGTGAAATTTGAATGGGTAGAGGAATGTGAGAAGAGTTTTCAGGAATTGAAGAAAAGATTGGTGTCGGCCCCTGTGTTGACCATCCACGAAGACACAGTGGAATGACGATCTACAGGCGCTTCTAAGGTGGGGTTAGGTTGTGTTCTCATGCAGCAGTTAGGTGATAAGCGTATGCATCCCGAAAACTAAAGGAATATGAGAAGAACTACCCCACTCATGACTTGGAACTAGCTGCAGTCATTTTTGCCCTAAAGATTTGGCAACACTATTTGTATGGGGAGAAGTGCGAGATATACAGTGATCACAAGAGCCTTAAGTACTCTTTCACCCAAAGAGATTTGAACATGAGACAGAGGAGATGGCTTGAGCTCATGAAGGATTATGACTATGACATTCAGTATCATCCTGGCAAGACTAATGTAGTGGCAAATGCGTTGAGTCGGAAGGCACAGACTGTATCGCTCTCACACTTAGCAGTTAGCCCACCACTCATACAAGAGGCGACACTAGTGGATGAAGCCCTCTTATATGATGGAGCAACCTTAGAGCTTGAACATCAACTAGAAAACCTTAAATGGTTGACTGTATCCCTGGCGGCTCTACAGGTGCATCCGACTATTAGGCAAGAGGTGATAATGAAACAACCTATAGATCCTGAATTACAGCGGATTAGAGTTAAGGTTCAAGATCAAACAATGAACAACCCTGATTTTATTTTAGCTAGTGATGGGGCTTTGATGTTTCGAGGCAGATTGTGTGTACCCGATGATTTGGATATACAAGACAAGATAGTGCGGGAAGCACACAACTCTAAGTACTCACTCCACCCAGGAAGTACAAAGATGTATAAAGACCTTTAACAAAATTACTGGTGGCCAAGCATGAGAATCACAATAGCCCTGTATGTGGCGACTTGTCTTACATGCCAGAAAGTAAAAGTGAGAGGCATCGACCTTATGGTACTCTTGACCACTCCAGTGCATGGAAGTGGGATAGGATTTCAATGGACTTCGTCACGGACTACCATGTACACCTAAGGGATGGGCCGATATGGGTGATCGTTGATCGACTTACTAAGCTGCTCATTTCATTCCCATCAAGACCAAGTTCTCTATGGCCAAATTAGCACAACTTTATATGGATAACATAGTGCTTGCATGGAGTGCCAGTGAGCATTGTATCGATAGGGACCCAAGGTTCACTTCAGTTTTGGAAAAGCTTCCAACATGCCTTGGGATCACAATTGAATTTAATCTTGCTTTCACCCGGTGATGGTCGATCGGGCGAACCATCTGATATTAGAAGACATGCTCGGGCATGTGCAATGGAAATGTGTGGTAGTTGGGAAGAATATATACCCCTTATGGAGTTTTCCTATAACAACAGTTACCAAGCTACAATTGGGATGGCTCCACATGAGGCGTTATATGGTAGGAAGTGCAAAACTCCTCTGTATTGGAATGAGGTAGGTGAACGCCGAATGTTAGGACCTGAAATGATACAGATGACTTGTGACAAGGTCGATGTTATTCGGGAACGGATTAAAACAGCTCAGTCTCGTCAAAAGAGCTATGCAGACAACCACAGGAAAAATATCGAATTTCAGCCAGGAGAAAAGGTGTTTCTCAAGATCTCTCCTACTAAAGGGTTGCAAAGATTTCATAGAAAGGGGAAGTTGAGCCCAAGATACATTGGCCTATTTGAGATCTTAGCTCGAGTTAGCTCAGTAGCCTACATGCTTGCTCTGCCACCTTCACTCAGGAATGTCCATAACGTATTTCATGTATCCATACTGAAGTGATACGTTCATGATCCATCTCATGTATTACCCGTGGAACCAGAATATCTAGAAGCGGATATGACCTATCTGAGCGCCGTGAAATCTTGGACGAAGGTGAAAACCTCCAACGCTCCATTTCCTTCGTAAAGTGCGATGGGCTAATCATTCACTTGAAGAAGCATCTTGGGAGAAAGAGGATGAAATCCAAGCCAGGTACCCTCATCTTTTTGAACAACCAGGTATGTCAATTTCGAGGACAAAATTTTCAGAAAGGGGGGGTAAATGTGATACCCTACTTTTTAAACTCGGTCTAATTACACGGTTGACCCGGTTTAGCCATGCAGGACCCGAACTGGAGAGGGTTAAGGCGGTTTCCTTATGGACCATGATGGCAAGGGTGATTTTGAACACCGGTTGGCAAGACAAGTTCGAGTCAGTGCCAGAGGAGACGGGTGTACCCAAGTTGTGTACATGCACATATCATAAGGCCATATACGGATAAAGCTAGTATGTAGCCGTATCCTAAAGCGCATACATATAATATATCTTGTGCTGAGAGTGAGATTCATGCCGAGAGTCGAATTCCACCAAAATCCCACTTGTTGGCCAATTTTGACCCTCGGTGGCGGTCATAGGTGGCGCATCGCCTCTTGGTGACCCACCATGTGCTACTAAGGATTTTAAGAAAGTATAAATATCATTAATTGTGTTTTTTCCATATCTCATTTATTACACGGAAAGTTGGTGAGAAGATTTAAGAGGAGAGAGAAGAGAAGGGAGAAAAGAGAACGAAGAAGAAGAAAAGGGAAGGAAGAGGAAGAAGAAATGGATTTAAGCGGCGCTAAGGTTTGATCTTCCCATTCCGATGCCGGAAGAGTGATCTCCAACACGAGATCTACGTTTAGAGGTGAGTGAAGGCTATATTCTTTAAACTTTCACCATACCCAAGTGAAACCCTTGATTTGGGTAGAGTTTCTTGAGGTCTTGTAAATCCCCTTGAGATGATGAATCTAAGGTTTAATAGATGGTCTATGTGTTGATTTTGAAGGATTTGAAGAAGTGTTTACAAGGTTGGAGAAGCATTGGTGATTTGAAGTGATTTTGGGGTTTTTGGAAGAGTTCTTGAGCAAAGAAGGTAAGATGGCTTCCATTCCTTAAATCTAACCTAGATCTAGGTTAGAATCATCTTATCAGACCTTAAATGTGTGGAAAATGGATTTGGAAAAGCCCCATTTGATTCCCCAAAGGTTGAGAAAGGTTTCAGGGAAAATGGCATGTTTCTGCCAAGACCGGTGGGCTGAGACCGGTGGGCCAAATGGCCCGCCTGAGGGCACCCACCTGAGAGGACAGGCCCTCGGGGCCAATCGACGGGCCCTTACCGGTGGGTCGACTGGCTGGCCAACCTGCCCGCTAGTCCTAGTAGGCCCTTGACCTACACCGATGGGCCCCTAACGCGGGCGACACGCCTTCCGGTCATGGTGGTGGGTCAAGGCAGTGGGTTGTCCGACCCACCGAGAGGCTCTAACGTGATTTTACGTCCGAATGGACCCAAAACGGACGTGCACCCTTATTTTATGATTCTAAACGTGATTTTGTCATCAAATCTTGTTAGTTTTGACCCCAAAGTGGTGAAATGCTAACTCCATTCACTTATGATAGGTTCACCAAAATTTACGCTTCTCGCACCGGATCTCACCCGTACCGGGCGTGAATCTTTGTACACAACAGATAAGTGGGGAGAGGACGTTTGGCCTTATTTTAAGGTTTATTTGGCATTCATTAAATTGTATCTAGACTAGCCATGTCATCATGCAAATTATATGTAGTTTATCCATCCTCATATTTTTATGACATGTGTGTTGTGTTTATTTTCTCAATGTCAAATGATGATGTGATTATGTGATAAATGATGACATCATTATGCATAATGCATTAATAGACTAGATGCCGTAGTCGGCTTAGAAACGAGTGCATTGGTGGCCCGTGGAATGGGACGCGGTGGCACTATACAATCGTACTATGTCATATAGGAGCATGCGGTTTAGGATTATCATCTTCCCGTGCTACCACCCTTCCCAACAGGGGTTGAGGTGTTGGGTTACCATTTGGGGGGAAGCAGTGGTCGCGGTTGTCGGGTCACTGTGGTGGTTAGACATACGCCCGGTTGGTCATTAGGACAGTCAGCAACCTCGGTGGTATATTCAAGAGGGCCAATCGTACTGCTTTTAAATTGCTGGAGTCAGCACCTTTATTTTCTTTCATTTACTTTTATGTTGAGAGCCGATGGTTGGCATGCTTTACTTTTTTGAGTACTCACGGTGGTCCTTCTCCGACAGCCCTATGGGCGTATCGCGGGATGAAGTTCGCGGCTCATACCCGGAGTATACGTGCACTGTGGTTGTAGTAGCACTAAACCAAAGACTTAATAATGTTGTTTAGGTGGATGTGATTTAAAATGAATTGCATAGCATACAGTGCATATGGTTGTGTTTGTTGTGTGGACTGTTGTGTGGTCCTTCTTTTCACTTATTGAGCTAGTGAGCTCATCCCACATGTACACCTCTTTGAGATGATTTTGCAGGTCACTAGCCTGAAGATCAAGGGTCGGGCCCCACAGTTGAATTCCCTGAAGAGGATTAGTGGGTCCCCGAGGAACACGAGCACGGCACGGATTGCTCGTATGAGGGCTGTGCTGCGAGACCGCAGTGTTGACACCGAGCTGAGCTTTACTTTTTGATTCTTTTGATGACCCCTTTGGGTACTTGATATGTGAATTGTTATTCTTTTATGTAAATATCATGCCTGCGGGCCCACATGTATTTAACTATGTACTACAATTTGGGTATCAAGTATATTGGGGATATTTACAAGTAAATTAAGTCTTCCGCTGAACTGTTGACCAATATCTTAGTTGTGTGTATGTTGTGGTTGAGTACTGTATCAGATGATCCTGGCAGGTTTGGGTTAACCGGAGTTAACCCGATCACCGGTCCGGTTCTGTGTGAACGATGTGTGACATGGATACTGCGAAATCTATCACAGTAAAGTGGGTTTACCTATGTAAACCAAAAGAGGAAGGAGGATTGGGGATTAGAAGACTCATAGACTTGACTAAAGCTATGCTTAGCAAGTTGGTCTAGAGAATCAAGCATGAAAATTCTGCAACTAGTTCTTTTCTCGAGCACCTTTATAAAAAGGATAGCGAGTTCAACAAAAATTTTCGTCCTTCCTCTCAAGCCATAGGTGTCAGAAGATGTGAGATTTTGTGGGAAAAAATACGAGATGGATTATTGGCAATGCTAATTTGGCAAACTTCTGGAAGGACAAGTGGTGGGGGCCAAAATTGGTTTTGGAAGAAATTCAGCCAATCATCTCTCAGTACTTCTTCTAAGGTGGGCGATTTTATCCGTAATGGAAAATGGACTCTACCAAATGTTAACTCTGACAGTCTGAGAAACACTTTTAAGGCAAGGAGGTTAACCTTCCCAATGGTCAGCTGGAAGATGTTTGTGTTTGGCAACTGATGCCATTGGGATCATTCTCGTCAGCTTCAGCCTGGAAGGATATAAGGAGGAAATGCCCACCTGTGTATTGGGCATCCGTAATATGGTGCAAATGGCTGCCCCTTTGGTATTCCACCTTAGGGTGGCATCTTGTTCATGGGAGGCTCTCGATCGATGAGATTGTGAGAAAGAAGGGAATTCAGTTGGCGTCAAGGTTTTCTCTGTGTGGCCAAGCGGAGGAGACCATTGAGCATACTTTCTTAAGTTGCTCCTACTCGGTTGACATATAAGAAAGGTTTACATGCTGCTTTTGAGTTTCTTGGCCAACACATCAGTCAATTGAAGATTTGATTAAATCGTGGAAGAGGAGGTGAGGTCTCTAAATCTTAAGAAACCCTGGCTGATGGAGTTTCTCATTATTATGGCCAATATTTGGTGGGAGAGGAACTTAAGGCTCTATGAGGATAAGTCCCGTATGGTGGGTTATTCTTTTGAATATATTTGCCAAGATCTCATTCTCTGCTTAGGGAGCTCTAAGGGGGAGGTGAAATCTTATGATGTCTTGTGTTGTAGAAAATTGGGATTAGAGATTGAGAACCCTAATTTTATTCCCCCTCTTGAAGTGTATTGGTGCAACCCCTTACTAAGCTGGATTAAAATAAACGTTGATGGTAGCTCTCTGGGAAATCCAGGTAGGGCAGGGGCAGGAGGGGTGATTTGTGATAGTGAAGGCCAAGTATGCAATTCCTTTAGCACTATTTTGAGCATCAAAAAGATTTATGAAGTTGATTTCAATGCGATAATGGAAGGGATTCTAATGGCTAAGAATATCAATCCAAGTGGGCAGTGGATTGAGTCTAACTCAGCTGCAATAGTTTCAGCGATTCAGAAGAACCAGATTCCGTGGTTCGTCCTCCAAAAGTGGATTTCTGCTCTCTCTTTCCTTGAGTCCATCCCTTGAAAGATTTCTCATTGCTTTCATGAGGCTAACACTATAGTCGATTACCTAGCTAAGAGGGCTTCAAAGTCGAGATCTTCAAAGACTTCGGTATCCTTCGCCAGCCATATTCTAGCTGATCTGGAGAAGGATGTGATAGATAAGCACAGATTTAGATTCTGCTAAACCATTGCTTTCTCTCTCTATTGATGGCCATACCAAAGGTAGAGTTTGTGAGTTGCTCTAGCGATGTTTGCCTTGTCCGTGTATTTTTTTTTATGTATTTTTTGTCATTTTTCAACAAAAGCATCTTTTATCAAAAAAAAAATTAAATAAATAATATGTATAATCAAGTATGGGGGGATTTGTGCTGCCCAGACCCCCCGATAGAGGAAAACAGCGGAGGATTACAGACTTCTGGGGCCCGACGATTAACCTTGCCTCGCCGAATGCTCTTGGTATACGTTCGTGAAATGTCCCATCCAAGGGAAGAGACGACCGTTAGGAGAAAACAGTCCTACGTTGCAATGGCGATGAGGTCTATGCCAAATATTGATGATCTCCCAGATCCGATTCGCGCTGGAAATCTCACAAAAATTATGATCCCTCAGGAGGCGTATGAAGAGAAATTACATTCTTTCTCACATGCACTTGAAGGGAAGGGTGACTCTGGTGCCTTTAGGAAAAGGTTTTATCCTTCTTCGCTTTGAAGTGGAAGGCGATATGGCTTCTATGTGGAAAAGGGGTCCTGTCAAAGTTAAGGGTCAGATTATGTGTTTCCAACGTGCGATCGAGTTCAAGATTCATGAAGATCCGATTCGAACCAAACTGTCGGATTCGATACCGAGAGATTCCTATGGAGTATTGGCATGATAAAATCTTACTCTCCATGGGCAAAGCCTCGAGCCTAGAGGTTGATCGAGACGCATCTGAGGTACCATGGGGAATTACGCTAGGGTGCTGGTGGAAGTGCCGTTGAGCGGAACCAGAGTGGAGGAAATTCAGGTTAAAAGAAAACAGCCGGGTAAGGATGATTTATTCTGGTTCAAACAAAGAATTCTCTATGAGGATGGCATTGAAAGATGTACATCCTGTAAGAAACTGGGGCATCTTGCTGAACAGTGTCAATCTAAGAGGAACACGGCGGCATTCGAGGAAGACCGCGTCCAGTGGAACTTTTGATACGGAGGAGGAGGGTGGTGTGCCCAGATCAGAGGAAATCCCTGCTAAATCTTCTCAGTTGGTAGGAGATCGCAAATCTCTTCTCCCTATGGTAACTTCCCCTTGTAGAGGAATTATTCCAGACGTGGAAGATACAGAAAATATAGTAATATTTCTAATGGATGGTTTTCCAGAAGGTAACTTGGAAATCTATATTCCTGCTCCAAATACCCTTGAGAGATCTACCCAGGACCCGACCATGGTGGATAACCCACTGGGCAGTGGTTATGGATCCGATTCTGATCCAGAGGACTCGGATCTCTACTCATCTGAGAAGGAGTCATTGACCTCTGGGAATGGCAGCGACCATGCAAAGAAGGGAGAGACTACTTCGGTTGCTGTACTCAATGAAGTCGAAGGCAGCATTGCTTCTAGAACTCTTCAACCTCGCAAAAACAAAGTGGTATATGTTGGTGGTCACGGAGGTCGCAATCAGGCAAGAGGAGGGAGAGGCGGTCGCGGGCAGGATTGGGGTGAGACAGAACATGTGATCTCTGAAATGTCTCCAGCTGCCCTTGAGGCAGGCAGAATTATTATTACTCACCAGGAAGTAGAAGAGCTTGATCATGCTATTATAAGAGCAGATGGCAAGGCTAAAAGGAAAGGAAAATCTATTGCTGCGACGGGGTAGGCCTTGAGGTCTGATCATCAGGCTATTCCCAAGAATTGATTTATGAAGATTCTCTTTTGGAACATAAGAGGAATGAAGAAGGTAGCCGGAAAGCGTGCCTTAAGAGAATTTAATAAAGAAGAAGAACCCTGATCTCCT
This sequence comes from Macadamia tetraphylla, assembly GCA_022985045.1. Classification (NCBI taxonomy): domain Eukaryota; kingdom Viridiplantae; phylum Streptophyta; class Magnoliopsida; order Proteales; family Proteaceae; genus Macadamia; species Macadamia tetraphylla. The sequence goes on from CM040973.1 coordinate 33,204,846, forward strand.
TTGTATTGCTGAACCAATTATTCCAGTAAGTAGTTTTTCAAATCTGTATTTTAATAAATTAGGATTTCACTCCAACTTTATTTATAATAATAGAATGGGTAGAATTTCGAATTTATGGATTATGTGGAAAAGAAATATAGCCTGCCCTGTGGTGATTTCGGAGTCATCCCAGCATGTTTCGGTATCCCTGACTTGGGACCTTTCCCAAATTCAAGTCTCTTTTGTCCATGCTAGCAGTTTTCGAGCATAGAGGAGAGCTCTTTGGTTGGACTTGGTAGCGGATACTCCTCACACCACAACCCCTTGGGCCATGGTAGGTGATTTTAACGCTTATCTTCAGTCACATGAAAAGAAGGGACCAGGTAATTTTAGCTTGGGCTCTACTGTGGAATTTAATGCTATGATAGACTCTTGTTCCATGGCTCAGCTGCCTTCAAGTGGAAGGAAATTTACCTGGAGTAATAATCGAAAAGCTGGTAATGTTTTGACTATGCTCGATAGAAGTTTCTGCAATGAGAAGTGGTTAATTTTTTTTCAAGATTCCTCACAACTAGTGCTGCCGAGAATTGCTTCTGATCATGGGCCGATTTTGATGGTCTCTAATGCCAGCCAGCGCCCCTCAAATTGCCCTTTTCGCTTTCACCAATTTTGGATGGAACATGAAGACTTTGTCAGAATTGTGGCTTTGTCCTGGTCTGAATGGGTCCCTGGACCGCCTATCCTTATTCTCACTTCTAAATTGAAGCGGCTGAAGAGGGACTTAAAATCCTGGGCGAGATCTACCTTTCCCAACTTTGATGAAGACCTAGAGCGTGCGAAGAAGACTCTGAACCAGATTCATGACCAGATTGCAAGGGAAGGGATGAATGATCATCTATTTGCTATCGAAGCTGATGCGAAGACGGGACTGGTGAAAGCCTTGGAAAACCATAAAAAAATATAGGCAGAAAAGGCGAGAATCAGGTGGTTGAAAGCTGGTGACAAGAACTCAAAATTTTTTCGCCTTTCAGTCAAAATGAGAAGAAACAAAAACTCAATCAGAGCTCTCAAGAATCAGGATGGGACCATTGTGGAGGGGCATAATCAAATAGGGGAATATATTGTGGACTTTTACGAGAGGTTCCATAGAGCCTCCACCACAGTGAATCATGAGGATTTATTGGATAATATTCCAAAAATTCTTAATCAGATGGACTGCTATAAGATGGACTCTCTTCCTAGGAATGAGGAAATAAGGAGGGTAGTTTGGGAGCTCGACCCGGACAGCTCACCGGGCCCAGATGGTTTCTCTGGTGCATTCTTTCACAAATGCTGGGATATGGTGGAAGTGGAGGTTTGCAATGTTGTGAAACAATTTTTCAGCACTGGGTCCATGCCAAATGGGATAAACAATAATTTTTTGGTGTTGATTCCAAAGGTGGATGGTGCAAATACTCTTGAGAAATTTCGACCCCTTTGTATGGGTAACCTTTTTTGCAAAATCATATCCAAAGTCATGGCGATGCGCCTTGAGACTCTCCTACCTCGTCTGATCTCAAAAGAGCACAGTGCCTTTCAGAATGGGAAGATGATCCACGACAATATAGCTGTGGCCTCTGAGCTTGCAAATTTAATGTTCTCTGCAACCAGAGGTGGGGGCCTTGGTCTTAAAATTGATATAAGGAAAGCTTATGAAACTATTTCCTGGTCTTTTATTTTTCAGGTGTTGAGTAAATTTGGCTTCTCCAATAAATGGATTAATTGGCTACACCAACTCCTGCTTTCGACCAAAATTTCTATTCTGGTGAACGGAGGTCCTCAGGGCTTCTTTGGGGTGGAGCGTGGCCTAAGACAAGGTGATCCTATATCCCCTATGCTATTTATCATAGCAGAAGAAGTTCTGTCTAGAGGGTTGTCAAACCTGGTTCAGAGCAAGAGTCTCAAAACAATCAGTGGCCCAAGAGGCGTTACTACTCCTGGACACATTTTATTCGCAGATGATATATTCATCTTCACCAACGCCTCATTGAGATATGTAAATGCTCTGAAATCTTTTTTGATGAAGTATCAGGACTTTTCAGGTTAGTGCATCAGTTTTGAGAAAAGTAAGCTTTTCCTAGGAAAGGTAGCTCCTGCTCGCAAGCAGACAATTGCTGATACCTTTGGAATTCAGATATGCACTTTCCCAACTCGCTACTTAGGAGTTGAAATATTTAAGGGTAGAGTCAAGAAAGAGGCTCTGCTTCCAGTGATGGACAAGGTGAAAGGCCGTCTTGCGGGTTGGAAAGGAAAGCTCTTGTCTTTGGCGGGCAGAACGGAGTTGGTCAGATCAGTCATTGCTGGTATCCCTAACCATAGTTTTGCTATTTATTGGTGGCCTTCTTCCCTTTTATCTATAATGGAACGATGGATGAGAAACTTCATTTGGACGGGGAGAGCGAACGTCCGGAAAATTACTGTTAAATGGGACTCCCTTTACATGCCTAAAGAGGAAGGCGGTTTAGGTATCAGGAGACTCCGAGATACCAATAAAGCTATATTGTGCAAGCTTGCGTGGAGGATCAAGCATGAGAGGACAGCCCCCAGCTCCTTCCTTAAAGCCCGCTTTGTTAAAAAAGATGGTAAGCTCAAGAAAGGAGTTTCTTCCTCTATTGCCTTAGGGGTGAAAAAAGTTTGGAGGTTTGTGGAAGAAAATGAAAGATGGATTATCGGTAATGGTAATCTTACAAATTTCTGGAAAGATAAATGGTGGGGACCTAAATCTGTTCTGGAGGAGCTAAAGAGTTTCGACCTGACAACTCTTACATTTACAGCTAAGGTGAGAGAATTTATTTGTGGTGGAGAATGGGCGCTCCCTGAGGTGAGATCGACGGAGTTGAGAAGAATTTTTGAAAAAATTAAGCAAATTAAAATTCCTTCAGGCGAATTAGATGACAAATGCTGCTGGTCCTTGTCGACTTTGGGAGGGCATCAGAAGGAAGGCTAACAAGACTCCATGGAGCACTCTGGTTTGGAGGAAAGGTCTGCCGCCTAGGTTCTCCACTCTAGGCTGGCGCCTTGCACATGATAGGCTACCAACAGACGAACAGATTAGACATAAGGGGATTTACCTTGCTTCAAGGTGTGCCCTCTGCAACCAAGGCGAGGATAGTATTGATCATATTTTCCTCAGATGCTCCTTCGCGACTTTTGTCTGGAAATATTTTATTAATTGCTTTGATGTGAGATGGAAAATGCATCAGTCGATTAATAATCTGATTAGTTGGTGGAAAACAAAGGGAAGAGTAGTAAATCTCAAAACACCTTGGATGATGGGTTTTTCTATTATAGCAGCAAATATTTGGTGGGAAAGAAACAGAAGGTGTCACGATAACAGTGCCAGGAATGATAAGCAGATATTTGATTTTAGTCGGCAAGAGCTCTGTCTTTGCATAGGGAAGGTGAAGGGAGAGTGAAATCCCCGACTGATGTTATGTGTTGTAGGAGATTGGGTTTATCTGCAACTCCGTCCAGGCATCTCCCTCCTCTAGAAGTCCATTGGTGTAAGCCTCATCCGAATTGGCTTAAGATTAATGTCGATGGTAGCGCTCTGGGAAATCCGGGAAGAGTAGGGGCTGGAGGGGTAGCTCGCGACCATGATGGCCAGGTTCATGATTCTTTTAGTATTTTTCTAGGCATTAAACAGATTTATGATGCTGAGTTTGAGGCTGTTATGGAGGGCATTTTGATGGCAAAGGCGTTGGATGCAAGGGGTCCTTGGATAGAGTCTGACTCGGCTGCGGTGGTCACTGTGATTCAGAGTAACCATATTCCATGGTTCACTCTCCAAAAATGGTTGTATCTTCTTCCGTTCCTGGAATCGATCCCATGGAAGATCTCCCACTGCTTTCACGAAGCAAACCCGATAGCGGACTACTTGGCAAAACAGGCTTCCAAATCTGGAAACTCTGTATTCTCGGTGTCTTTCCCCAGACATATAGTAGAGTTCTTACAGAATGATATTCAGGGTAGGCATCGTTTTAGATTCTCGTAGGGCTTTTTCTAGCTCTCTCTGCTGATGGACATGCCGAAGGTGGAGATTGCTAGTGGCGCTAGGGGTTTTCGGCCTTGCCTTTTTATTGGTTTTTCTTGTTGATGTATTTTTCCTTCTCTTTTTATAAAGATCATCTTTTAGCAAAAAAAAAAAAGTATACAACAAAAGTTTAGTCTAGGAAGATTAGTTTCGACTAGGCGTTTTAGGGGTGCCTAACAACTTCTCCCAGCGTAACCTGACACTTTCCTAGAGATTTCGTATGACACCCAAGAATATGATAAGTACCAGACCGCCTGGGGGATTAGTGAGGTGTCCCCACCAAGAATACGGCTAGTACCAGGTCATTTGAAAAATCGGTGAAGGTGCGTAAACTTTAGTCTCATATCGCCTAGGGAGAGATTTTTGGGCTAGATAATAACTTTTAACCTCCTTAATATGGCACAACATGTTTTAAAGCCTTGAGACTCATGGGCCAAAGACCACAATATTATGCTAAGGTTAATAGGGCATGGGCATTACAAATGGTATCAGAGCAAATCCCGATAGTGTGTGAGGCCACAGTGGGAACGCTATGCCAAAAGGGAGAAAGATTGTGACACCCAAGAATATGAAAAGTACTAGACCCGCCTGGGAGATCAATGAGGTGTCTCCACCAAGAATACGGCTAGTATTAGGGTGTTTGGGAGATCAGTGATGGTATGCAAACTTTAGTCACATATTGCCTAGAGAGAGATTATTGGGCTACTTAATAACCTCTAACATATCCATTTTAAAGCCTTGAGGACAATATTGTGCCAGGTTTAATGGGGTCAAGGCATTATATTTCAGTAGACTTTCATCTTATCCATTAGATTCATTTCCTCCCCTCAAAATAAGAAGATATTTGTGGACCTTAGACCCTGATCTAGGCGGTGACTCCTCTTTACCCATTGCATCTTTCAACTTGAGAAGGGTACATAGGTCATTAGCGAACCCCACAAGACTCGGCGATCTCTGCATCCTCTCCCTTAGGTCCAATTGGAATTCTTTTTATCCATTGTACCTACATAGGGGATAAAAGAATGTGGCACTTTATGTCTAGTGGGGAGAGATGGATTGTGGGTAATGGGAAGTCTATCAGGTTTTGGAAAGTTAGATGGTTAGGGTAGAAGTCAATTGTGGAATTGACTAATTTAGAGGAGGATAAATTTGTTGATGCTAATTTCAAGTTAGCTGACCTTATAGTTGATTTTAAATGGATTTTTCCTGAGTTCAATTTTAACCATATGAGAATTTGTTTTAACATTGGTACATTAATTAGGTTGCCTCAGTATGAGGTTAATGATCGGTGCGTTTGGAATTGTACTTCTTCAGGGAAGTTTTCTTCTTTTTCTGCTTGGGAGGAAATTCGAAAGTGCAACCTAAAATGTCCTTGGGCTTCCACTGTTTGGAGACCTGGAGTTGTTGCCTAGACAATCAACTTTTGGGTGGAGATTGATACATCGTAAGCTCCCTAAGGATGACATAATCTCTGAAAAGGGCATTGTTGTAGTGTCTAAATGCAATCTTTGTGAGATGGCGATGGAATTGTTTCATCATAATTTTCTTGAATGCAGTTTCTCGGTGAAGGTTCGGGATAGATTTATGGATTGCTTTGATGTTTCGTGGCCTAGGATAGCCAATTTGGCTGATTTGGTGTAGTGGTCGAAAAGGAGGAGAAGGGTGTTGGCGCTAAAGGATCCTTGGTCAGTGGGTATAGTTATTGTTGCTGACAATATATGGAGGGAGAGAAACGAGAGAAGGCATGGCATGAAAAATAGGAACCCAAATCAAAATTTTGAGATGGTAAAAGGAATCTTTAGGAAGCAAACCTTAACCTGAAAGGGGTATTCAAGAACCCAGCTGATTTGAGGTGCAACCGAAGTCTTGGGTTGCAAGGTATTCCGAGTAGGTCAATACCTATCTTAGAAGTTTTTGGAGCAAACCAAGGATGGGCTGGTTCAAGCTTAATGTAGAGGGATGCTCTCTTGGTAATCTAGGCAGAACAAGGGCAGGGGGTATTTTTTGAGATCACAGGGGTAAAATTGTGGATTTTTTCAAGAATATTTGGGCAACCAGACAAATTATTTTGCTGAATTTTGTGGTTCAATAGAAGGTCTTTTGGTTCCTTTGAATCTCAGGATGGGGGTTTTGTGGATTGAATCAGATTCGATAGCAATTTTGGTACAACTCGATAGCAGTTTTGAATCTCAAATTCCATGTTTTGTTATGCAAGAATGGTTCACAGTTCAACCTTATCCGGCCATTATTCCCTGGAATATAAGACATTTTTCTGGCAAAAAATGTAGCAAAGATAAGGCTTACATCTTCTCATATTTCTTTCCCCTCTCATGTTATTAGGAAGGAAATTATTTCAAGATGCAGCATTAAAATCTAGATTTAGATTCAGTTAAATAAGCTTGAGTTTCCCTCCTAATGGCAATGCCAAAGGGATTTTTATTGCTTTTTGGTGGTGTTTTCTACTGTAAGCAAGGATTCAATTTTTTTTTGTTTCTTTTTCTTAATGAATTTTATATCTTCTAGCCGAAAAAAAAAACATGAATATGTATTGACGACCTACAAGAATAACATGTCCAATTGTTATGAACTTTGATAGTTATTTGTTTGAATAAAAAAAAAATCTCCATTGGACTAGAATACTCACCATTCCATCCTAAGATTCACAAACCCTTGACTTTAATATAATATTCCCAAACATGTTTCAGATATACAATTTCTCCATATCTATAGACATCAAAAGAGCAACATAATAGCAAACTAAAACAAACCTTTCAATTATCATTATTATCACCCACAACCATTAAGACCTTACTTGTTTGCATATTTTATTTAGCTTTCCACTTGGTCCTTCCTTTTGCAACCACAGCCCCATTCTCAAAACGCAGAAAGTGTAAGAACTCATCATAATGACCTCCTCCTCCAGATCCTCCACCACCCACCAAGTAATCATCAGTTGCTTGACTAGTAGTAGTACCACAAACAGAAGAAGTCAAGGACTGCAGTTCATCATCCATCCCACATTCCCTCCTGTACTCTATTTTCATCTCACAAATCTCATGGCTCTTCAACATTGAGATGGGAACACTCTGCATTAATACCACCCAGGGATTCAATATCAAAATAAACTTCATAAGAAACCATAAGAAATGCCTGTTGGGGTTTCAACCATCTCTTTTTTTAAATATATTTATATGATAAATCAAAACTAAACCAATAACAAATTGATAAGAGAAATCAAATCGAAATCGATGCACCTTTATCGATTTATGCTCATTCTCATACCAAAATCATGAATCCAAATCGATACTAATCCAAAACAATCGATTGACACCCCTTTTAAGGTTAAAAAAATAAATAAATAAATAAATCGAAGAATCTAACCTCAAGCATTAACCCAATGTATTTCACATTGTTAACATGTTGATTGGCATCCAAATCATTCCAACGAGGCTGCAGATTTTTTGAAGGGCTTAAAAAGTCATTATTAAAGAAGCAAAATAAAATTGCAAAGTTGTAAACTTGATATATATATCCTAATAATTTAATCTCATACTTACGGTTAGACCGGTTCGAACACAATCCATTTTGTTGTAATCAAACTTTGCTACTTCATTGCTATCCTCATGATCAACTGGAATAGGAATAGGAGGACACTGTATGTAGTGAGTTGCCATTTCTTTTCTGACCTCCTCTGGAATTTTAGATAGTCTTCTTGTTTCTTTATTCATCGTTAAGAATGTACTGGTTAAATATCAAAATAGGAATTACAACTAAATAAAAGCCAGCAAATTATTCAAAAAAAAAAAAAAAAAACTTATGTAGAGAAACAGTATCTGATTAATTTTATAAAACCCTAGCTTAATTGTAAGTTCATGAATTAATTGGGATGAAACTACTAATCCGAACCTGGTAGCTCGTGCCAGACTTTTGCCGGTTTGACGATCACGAATAATCCAATCAGTTCGCTGGCCATTCTTTTCGGATGCAATCAACCAATTGTTAACTTGAACTTCGTCACCCCTTTCAGAAAATAAAAAAAAAAAAAAATGAAAACGTTATATATTGAATTAATCTGAGTGTTAATTTTCAAAATCTAAAGTTATTAACTACGCTGAAATGACTGGAACTTGACATTTGAGCACATAGGATCTAAAGTTCACATGCCAAAGAAATTCAGGTCCCATTCGATCTGTCATGTAACAAGTGTTGGCATTTAAATTAAGTATATAGTAAAGTTCCTATCATGGACGTGTAAGAACTGAGCTTCCATCAACCACAAAGGAATTGCGATAAAAATATTTGGTATCAACAACCATCAATATTTCCCTTCTTATTGTAGATGATTTAGTCATTTTAATCAAGAAGCAAGTAAATGGATCTTAGGTAAAATCTATATAAGAAATATTTAATTAAAATCTCCATTTACATGCTTCTTCACTAGAAACAAACCGAAATTTGAAGGAAAGTTCGTTATAAATGGAGAATGTACCACAATGAGCAGGACAATGGACCCATGAAAGGGCAGATCAGAACCCACCAGGGACCAACAAGGGGTCCACTGAGCCACTTTATTATTACTATTAATCTATTAGTAATATATATATATATATATATATATATATATACTTTCTACCCAAAATGAAAGAAAAAATGAAGAATGTGTACCACATTGAGCCAGACAAAGGACCCATCGAGATCAGAACCTAAAGAGGGCCCACTGAGTCACTTTATTATTACTATTAATCTATTAGTAATTTATCAAGATGAGTGGGGTACGGGGTCAAACTAAATAACAAAATGATTTTTTCCTTTTTTGATAAAAAAAAATAACAAAATGATGTTTTCATATGACTTAGTGCTCCCTTAGATGAGTAATGTCATCATTTTGTCTAATTTACAATCATTAAGAGTATTGTATTTTTTTTTTCCTAAGAATATTGTATCATTATATGCCCAGAGTGTGAAGTATAAAAATTCGTTGACTATAAACCTTGATAATTCAACCACACACACATATATATATATATATATATATATATATAAGAGGTATAATTTAATCATATATCACACCTTATTAAATGACTTCAAAAATTGATCACTTTCCCACCTCTATATCGGTGAAATGAAAATTTTCGATCTTATTGGATGACATGTTTACAATCTTATTGACCTCTACAATGGTGCAAGCCGCCCATGCAGCCTAGCAGCAATCCCCTCCTTTTATTTATTTATATAATTCTTTACTTTTTGCTAATAAAACATACTATATTTATTTATTTGATTTATACTCTTTAAATTAGTTGTGAATATTACTTTTTTGCTTTATCAAGAAACATGTAGGGAGCCATAAATAATCCCTTATTCTTTAAATTTGTTGTCAGTACTCTAATAAAAAATAGTGATCAAGTTTTGTTACTGAATCTATAACTTTCATCAATTACTAGTAACTTCTTTTGATAAAATTATTAATAACTTTAAATCTTTTGAAATCCCAAAATAAAAATTTTCCCTAAAATGTCCAAAATTGGATAAATCACCCAAAAACATGACCTGGTTAATATGAATTGTGACATCAAATTCTTAAAGATGTCATTTTGTTTTAATGTGGACCAGTAACATGATATTTTTTAAAATAAAAATAAAAAATAGGTTAGTTATGTTATGAACTTTTTTGGAGTTAGCGGCTCAATCAATGAGAGGACTATGACAGAAGAGGCATATGGGACTTTTCCAAGGAGAGAAAGAGAGAAATAGATATACCGCTAGCATACCCAGCTTTTCCCTAAAAAAAAAAATTATCACACAGATTAACATTTAATCAGTCAAAGTAATAAGGAAAACATCCATGACAGCAGCCGACCCTAATGAAAGCAGTGTCATGGAAACATGGACCATAACTACAATTAAATCATTGGGTCCTTGAAAACGAAATGTTTAGTAATTAAAAAGGGCAACCTAGTAGACTTTTGTCCGCCAGAAATAACTATATGGGAAAAGGTTGGGTATGCCGCCAATATCAAATATGCTAGCACCCATTGTGTCTATCTCTCTCTTCCCTTTTTCTGAAATGACCCTCATATCCTTCCTAAATGATACTCTATCATGTATTCCTATTGGTGTTATCCGCTAGCATACTTGATATCGGCGGCATACCTATCCCTCTCCCTAACTATATATACCGCATCTCCAGCCTTCGCTTGTCTTGTGATAAGGAAATAGCTATATATACAATTTAGTGTACAGAGGCTCTCTCTCCGTCCAATGTATGTCCATCCATCGTACCCTGACCAGTATTTGTGCATTGATCCATTTCTTGGATTTTTCAAATCTTATTTTATCATTTGGCTAAAACTTAACAATTGAACACAAAACCTATGTGAAAAGACCTTTATTAATATTCATAAAACCCATCAACATACCAAGAAGGATAGTGATCCACAACAATATGCATCTTAGATAGCACCCATATTAGGCTCTTTCCACTCATTGCTGGTGTTGAACCCAAGCCATCTTTTAGAATCCCCATACTTTTAATATGATTTAGAGCCGTTTCCTGCACATTATTAGTACCACAGGGATGGACTAATATGATTAGAACATAATTCACCCAAAAACAAATAATATATATATGATTGAAACATCTTATAGGATCAATCTAAGCTTCACCTAGATAGGATTATCTGCTGACAAGAATAGTAAAATAGGTGAGAGGGCTCCTCTATGAAGGAGGACCCACCTCATGTGTTCTCATGTGGGAATGATGAAAACCTAACGAATATCAATAATATAAATATAAATCAAACCTGTAAAAGATTCATCAAAGTCTCTATGGATGCGGTGCGACTAGGGCCCATATCATAAGATCTAATTGTGAAGTTCTCACAGAAAATACGCCTGTCCTTCCCAACCTTTCTAAGAGCAAATGGGTCAGTAACCATAACCATGGGCTCTTCCCTATGCTTTCTATCAAGTAGCTTCCACAGCTTCTCAGCTTCCATCTTCAAGATTGTCCCAACCCCATCTTTTGTGGAATTTGCTCTAGCAGAAGAAGAAGACGACTTCATTCCATGAGAACCCAAAGAGTCGGCTTTTCTTCCAAGCATCATCCTTGTAGTTCTCTTCACCGGAGTAGATGCCGGAGAAGGAAATAGCACTGTGATGCCAGTGACGGTGGCAGCCATCTTAAAGCTAAAACTAAAACTAAAACGCTTCTATTGTACCTGAATTTCTGTAAATCCTTGAAGTTGTAACTTCTGGTGCCATATACTAACTTGCTTTTATAGTCCTTCTTGCTTGGAATTTTCTAATTTCTTATTGTTGTTGAAGACCCATTCAAATATTGGTGGGTTACTTATTTTTTGGTGGGTAATATATATATATATATATATATTAGTGATTCTATAACTTGTTACAGGAGACATGCACCACTTTATTGGCCCCAAGTGGGGAGTCTCTCAAATGAGAGTCCGAAATGTTGAAATGTTCAAAAAAAAAAAAAGAAAAAGAAAAAGAAAAAAAAAAAACACTTTATATTACATTACATTAGTATAATTTTATGAAGGGATTAATTAATGACAACTGTTTATGTGTATTCAGAGCATGTAACCTTCTTTTGATTGGCCGTCATCTTATTTCTAAAAGCTCTTTGAATCAAGGGTAAAAAGGGTTTCTAAAGATAATTTAATATTGTATACTTAACTAAAGTAATTTGTTGTTTAAGAGGATATAAATGTAACATGGTAACAACCGTTTGTCCATTGAAATGTCGGTGCTTATTAATGGTGGCCATATGGGATTCTTTGGTATGGAATGATGTCTTCGTTAGGGAAGGTGATTTGCTTTTTTCTATGTTGTTTATTCTTTCTAAAGAGGCTCTTTTTCATGGAATTTCTTCTCCTCGGAATGAAGGAAAATTTGTCCCCTCTAGGTCCAAGAAATTTTCAGGTTCCTACTCTTTTGATGAGCATCAATGATATTTTTATTTTTATTAATGTTGATATCAAGTGCATCAAGAAGTAGAGCTTATTCGCTCAGTTATGCTGGTTTCCTATATCTATTAGTTTGGAACTTTTGGGATTCCATTGGCCAACACCCACCAGATTGAGTTCTTAAGTATTTTTCTATGAAAGAGCAGTGATAACAATAGATCTCTCCACACTATCAGTTGGGACTCTATGTGTGCCTGAAGGGGCCCTTAATATTACGCGTGTTAAAGAAGTTTGGCTTAAAACCAATAGTTCATTATCTAATGGATCTTTTCGTTCTAATACTTCATCCCAGAGTTATCGGTATTTATCAAATCTAAATCTAAGAACTTGAAACCCCCCTCTCTAAATATTTTTTTATAAATTAGTTCACAAGGTAAAAGGACTTTTTTCAAACAGCCTTCGCCTTCCTATTCAACTATAGATAGACATGCATGTGGAGTTTACGTACTGTCCTTCTTAACCTTCTGATGTCTTCCTAACTGGTATTTCAATGGACTCGGAAGCTTGACTTCTTGGCTAGTAGCCCGGACACCTAGTAGCTTCCGTGTGAAGGGCCGACTAAAACTGCTCCCATTGTTGACTTATGACTAATGATAGTTCCTTGATCCCTTTGTTGACTTATGACTAATAAATTTCACTTAAGAAAGGAAAAAAAAAACTAACATTAAATTCCTTCTCTTTCGTTGTTTTGACTTTTAAGTTCTTCACATTCACTCCACAGTTCTTTCAAAAACACAACGTTCTGCGCAACACTCCTGCTTTCTTTAGTACTTTCCTAATAATCAAACGAAGAAACGAATAAAGCACATGGTACACTATGTAGCTTCACGTCTTAACTAAAAAAAAAAAAAGGGACATACTTGATCATTCTAAATTTCCAAAGATTCACCGATTGAATGATTGATCCACCTCTTATTTTGTTTTATTTTTTTGCTAAGAGATCATTTGCGTTAAAAAGAGAGAGAAAAAAAAATTTTGGGAGTAATAAAATACTAAACAAAAATTTGAAAACACTCTCCACCTTTGGCATTGTGGTCAAAATAAGGAAACACCGACCAATCTAACAAGGAGAAAGTCTAAAAACCATTCACACCACTTAGAAAACCGAAATCTAGGCCTGCAATAAGAATCAATATGATGTTCCACTTGCAGCCTATATATCCTGTTATTCTATCTAGTCTTGTATGAATTTGGATCATCTCCAGCAGCCTGTATCCACCAACCCAATCTCACAGCATCCATGGGGGCGTGGTCCCCCCCCCCCCACACAAAAGGTGGTCCCACACTCCATTCCCACATCCCATGAATGGTGTGAAAGATGGAATTGAAAAGTACAAATGGCTAGAGAGAGGAGTCTCAGACCAATTTGGAGTGATTCTGCTGAACTTGAACATTTTCTTTCTGATTATAAAACCAAAATATGGCCTCTAAACGAATTATTCTTTTCCTTTTTCTTTCTTTCCTTTTTGTTTCTTTCTCTCTTTTTTTCGCTAAAAGTCCAAATTTGAATTAAAAAAAAAAAAAGGAGGAAAAAATACATCAAAAAAACTGAAGAGCTAATATATCCCCACTTTCAACATTGCCATCAGCAGGGGCGTTCACCAGTCACTAACAAAACTGGTACTCGTTTTCTACTTTAAACCCTCTAATGATGTGATTCTACTAATGAGACTTATCATTTTTTGGATCACTGTAAAACGAACCTCCTTTAATCTTAATTCCTACAATGATGTAAAATCCATCATTTCTGAAAAAAAAAAAAAAAAAGAGGAGAGGATCAGGGCCATCTTTTATTAGAGGATTGAATGATTAATCCACCTCTTATTCCACGAAGTCTGTTATTCGTAAGTCAAACAAACAAATTTACCAAAAAAAAAAAAAGTTAAATAAACAAATATGGAGACTCCTACCAATTAATCAGTGTTTTGTTTGAAAGTATAATTTGGCATTTTCTAAGCATCACTGTGCCTGCTAACATGTATCAATTTACATCTAACAAAAGGTATCAAGCAAAAATGAGTCAAGATGGAAATAAAATGCTGAAATTGCAATGAGATGTAAATAAATATCCATCCACACATGATAATTAAAAGTGAAACTTTGTATGCTTTTTATTTTTTGAAAGAGAGGATAGAAGCTTTGGAGAAAAAAATGAACAACCTAATGCACACAGATCCCACTATTGTAAGGTCTGGGAGGGGCAAATGTACGCAGCTTTGCCCCTTGTTTTGCAAGAGAGGCTGTTTTCAAATTTCGAACCTGTGACCAACAAGTTGCAATAGAAACTATGATTCATTATAGTTCACTTCAGAAAAGAACTCTATGATGTTTTGGTACTTTGATTAGGCTTATCAAATGGAGATAACATCCTATTCCATCATTAATAAAAAAATAAAAAAAAAAAAAAAAAAGAACAAAAGGGACATACTTGATCATTCTAAATTTCCAAAGATTCACCGATTGAATGATTGATCGACCTCTTATTTTGTTTTATGTTTTTGCTAAGAGATCATTTGTGTTAAAAAGAAAAATAAAAAATAAAAAAATAAAAAAAAACATTTTGGGAGTAATAAAATACTAAACAAAAATTTGAAAACACTCTCCTTCTTTGGCATTGTGGTCAAAGTAAGAAAACACCGACCAATCTAACAAGGAGAAAGTCTAAAAACCATTCACACTACTTAGAAAACCGAAATCTAGGCCTGCAATAAGAATCAATATGATGTTCCACTTGTAGCCTATATCCTGTTATTCTATCTAGTCTTGTATGAATTTGGATCATCTCCAGCAGCCTGTATCCACCAACCCAATCTCACAGCATCCATGGGGGCGTGGTCCCCCCCCCACACAAAAGGTGGTCCCACACTCCATTCCCACATCCCATGAATGGTGTGAAAGATGGAATTGAAAAGTACAAATGGCTAGAGAGAGGAGTCTCAGACTAATTTGGAGTGATTCTGCTGAACTTGAACATTTTCTTTCTGATTATAAAACCAAAATATGGCCTCTAAACGAATTATTCTTTTCCTTTTTCTTTCTTTCCTTTTGGTTTTTTTCTCTCTTTTTTTCGCTAAAAGTCCAAATTTGTATTAAAAAAAAAAAATGAGGAAAAAATACATCAAAAAAACTGAAGAGCTAATATCCCCACTTTCAACATTGCCATCAGCAGGGGCATTCACCAGTCACTAACAAAACTGGTACTCGTTTTCTACTTTAAACCCTCTAATGATGTAATTCTACTAATGAGACTTATCGTTTTTTGGATCACCATAAAACGAACCTCCTTTAATCTCAATTCCTACAATGATGTAAAATCCTTCATTTCTGGAAAAAAAAAAAAAAAAAAAAAAGAAAAGAAAGGAGATACGATCAGGGCCATCTTTTATTAGAGGATTGAATGATTAATCCACCTCTTATTCTACGAAGTCTGTTATTCGTAAGTCAAATAAACAAATTCACCAAAAAAAAAAAAAGTTAAATAAACAAATATGGAGACACCTACCAATTAATCAGTGTTTTGTTTGGAAGTATAATTTGGCATTTTCTAAGCATCACTGTGCCTCTTAACATTTATCAATTTACATCTGACAAAAGGTATCAAGCAAAAATGAGTCAAGATGGAAATAAAATGCTGAAATTGCAATGAGATGTAAATAAATATCCTTCCAAAGCACATGATAATTAAAAGTGAAACTTTGTATGCTTTTTATTTTTTGAAAGAGAGGATAGAAGCTTTGGAGAAAAAAATGAACAACTTAATGCACAAAGCTCCTGCTATTGCAAGGTCTGGGAAGGGCACATGTACGCAGCTTTGCCCCTTGTTTTGCAAGAGAGGTTGTTTTCAAATTTCAAACCTGTGACCAACACGTTGCAATAGAAACTATGATTCATTATAGTTCACTTCAGAAAAGAACTCTATGATGTTTTGGTACTTTGATTAGGCTTATCAAACGGAGATAACATCCTATTCCATCATTAATAAAAAAAAAAAAAAAGCATCCATTCAGAATACTATTCTAAAAGTTTTGGAAAACTAACGGAGACTTGAATCTTGTTAACATGTAGATCCCTAGGTTGTTCGGTCGCATTTATAAATGATAAAAAATTTAAAAATGAGTTATTACAAGGGTACATTTCCCACTAGAAATCTCTTTGATATTTGGGTTGATCGTATTGACCTTCATATATTAGAACAGTTATAAAAGGAATTAAAGTTTGGAGTCAGGAAATTTCTAAGAGTGAATTGACAAGTTGCAATCAATTTATTTGAATTTTATTTTATTATTGCTTCTATAAATGCGATGCTATAGGAAAAGATAAGGCTCTTCTCTGTAAGTTATGTTGAATGGTAAGAAAGAAGGGGTTTTTTTTTTTTTTTTTTTAAGAACTTCATGAGAGCAAGTATTTGAATTCTCATGGTAGACCTAAACATACGAGGGCATCCTCATCAATCTGGGGAGGTGTATGAAAAAATTGGAAAGATGTGGCAGCAAATAAAGCACAGATTACCGGTGATGGCTATTCCATTGATTTATCGTGTTCTTGTATGATCCAAACATCTCCAACCACGTCGTTCTCTCTTCGGATGGCGTCTTCTGCATGGAAGACTCCCTACAAATGATTTGGTGAAAAAAAAAAAAATGTTCTCTTTTGCCTCAGGATGTGGTCTTTGTCGATGCAATCAAGAAAGTATAGATTATATTTTTATCGATTGTGCGGTGGCAAGGAACTTCTTTCCTCTGATCTTAAATGGGATGCTCAAATTAAACCGAGATACAGGTTCTTATAGGGTGGGTGTGCATTATATTCTAGTTCATTGTATTAGTATGTTCGCTGATGGCAATGCCAAAGATGGGGATAATGGATGCTTCTGTATTTTTTTAGGTGCAAATATGCCTGGACTTTAATCTTGTACATCATTTTTTAAGTTTCTTTAATATACTTTAATTAAAAATATATATATATATATATATATATATATAGTAACATAGAGTCCAATTGAAAACGAGCTATACGGTGGACCACTATCCAATGTATGAGGTTATTGCATTGAAAACGAGTTATAAGGTATCTCTTGAAGAATGAAAAAGTTTTGTGTTCCTGAACCAGAGGGACATACATGTGTCATTGATGGTAAATACAGTGGTGCAATGTTGAGTAATAAATATTGGGATGGCGAGAAGTATTACAGTATCTGTCTTTTCTTTAACCTAAGTAGAAAGGGAAGAAGAGGGTGGAGGTAGTAATGGGGTGCAGTTGCTCCAAAGGTCCACAAAAAATAGGGAGAAAGGGTGTGCTGCTCGCTAGTTGGGCGGGCCTCTCTGTTATGTTCAATTATTTTAAGGACTGTCTAAGTGATATATCTATACGTATATTTAGAACTTTATATTTTTTAATTTTTAATTTTCGATTGTCTTATTTTTTAAAATTTGTTAAGTTAAGAATGAAAAGGGGTTTTTAAAAATTATTTGAAAAGTGATGTTTTGTCATTATCGAAAATTATCATTTTTTTTTTTTTTTTATAGAAAAAATTATCAATCTTAAATATATTTATTTAGTATGCATGTGAAAAGTCATAATTTTGATTAACTTTGACTCTTATCTATTCATGATTTCTCTCAATATCCTGTAATCGTAAATAAAAAGGGATCCACTTACGAGAACCTTGGCAAGCTACCCTTGTAATAATAACAATAATGTGATATACTGACAAAAAATTAAGATTATATATGATTGAGATAAGCTGATCTGGGATCAGTATCATATCAATATCAACCAAGATCGATACTAATACCGATACTGATAACTAAATCAATGGATCTAAATGTAAAAGACTATTCAGTCTTCAAAGACAAAGTGCTAAGTAAGATTTCACCAAAACAAAACATGGATTATTAAACAGAATTTGGATGCTCTTCAGACTGTACCTTCCACACACCATTAATAAATATTGTTCAGTGTTTCATAGACAAAAGTTTTGCGCAAGATTTCACCAAAACAAAACGGGCACTATAAAACAAAATTTAGATCCTCTCCAAGCTGTAACAACACCTCATCGATAAAAAAAAATTGTTCAGTCTTTTGAAGACAAAAGCGCTGGGCAAGATTACATCAAAATAAAAGGTGGATTATTAAATGGAATTTGGATCCTCTCCAGTCGGCTGTACCTTCCCTACATCTTACATAATTTACCACATTCCACAGATGATGTGAAATGAAGTTAAACTTTAGAGAGTACAGCCCGCTAGAGAGGATCCCGACTCTATTGAATGAAGAATACATTTTTTTTTTTCAATAATCCACATGATACACTAGAATTGGTCGATTAAAAAACCAAAAGGGACTCACTTGTTTCTAAAAAATTTCCCAAAGATTCACGTATTGAATAATTGATCCAGCTCAAATGCAAAGTCCAATGCTCTCTGAAAGGTCAGCATTGAAGTTTCTATTATAACAAAAAAATAAAATAAAATAAAAAGCATTGACGCCTGTTTTATAAATAATAATTTGGCATTTTCTAAGCATCATTGTGCCCACTAACATTAACCGCTTCACGATAGGTCATACGATATTATTGAGAATAAGTTCATATGATAAAGGACCTCAAACTCATCTAATAAAAGATATCGGATGAAAATGAGACAAAATAAAAATAAATTTCTGAAATTTTCATGAGATGGAAATAATTATTCTTTCCTTAAAACTCACGATAATTAAAAGTGAAATTAAGGATGATTTAGAATGTTGACCTGTCAATGCCTACATTTGGAAAGTTTGATAATTGGGCGGATGTTTCGATGAGGAATTTTCTTTCTTACCAACTGTGGTAGTGTTGAGACCATGTTAAAGCCACTAGTTTTTTTAATAAGAAAATGTTTTTTTTTTCTCTAAAAAGAAAGAAATGTTAAGCCAATTTGGCTAGTGTATAATTAAAATGTTTTAGCTAAATCTCAACTGTTGTATTGTACCGTTTACTCCATTTCTAATGTCTTTTAAGCCCCCAATAGGGTTTAAGATATCAAAGGTTTGCGACAGTGATACCACTCTCTTGAACCTTCCACTCCACCATTAGTCTTCTACTAAAAAAATATTGGGTGATTAATTTTGGGAGTCATGGTGTACATGCCAAAGGGTGAGATGAGAGAAAATAGGAATAAGACAAAAAAGCCTACTAACTATTATAGGATTTCGACAAAAGAATTATGATGAGATATGGTAAACTTTGTTGAGGAAGTCATGATCTCTCCGCTTCATAAAGTTAGTATTAGGTCCAAAGGTCACTTTTCTATTAAGCAAATACAGTAAAGCAACTACTTCTTAGTTAACAAATTATCAACTCTTTTAACTTTTCTCCATTACTCTCCATAAGTTCTCTCTACTGCTAACACGTACACAACTCCTTAGCACATAAAACACTCTATATATATAGTACCCTCCTTGAATACAAGGATTAACACCATACTTCATAACCAATACTAGCTTCAATCGTATATGTAACATTCTATTTCCCTTTCGTTTCTTGTCTTCAAGGACAATGAAATTAAGGAAAATAAGGACCCACTAAGATCGCATCTCTTAATAGAGCAAACCTCAATAGGTGAAGGAAGAAGAGCAACGCCTGATCTTCATTTTCGTGTTCTTCTTCGTCTTTTTCTACCCTGGGTACACCATTGTTGCTTCAGTTAGTTGCAAATTAATTGCATTGGCTACCACATTTTCATTCAATTCAATCACCTCATGTAACACCTAAGAATAGGACAAGTACCGAACCCACTTGGGAGATCGGTGAGGTGTCTCCATCAAGAATACGGCAAGTACCAGGGGGTTTGGAAGATCAGTAAGGGTGTGCAAACTTTAGTCCCACATTGTCTAGGGAGAGATTACTGTGCTAGTTAATAACCTCTAGCCTCTTTAACATGGCACAACATGTTTTAATGCCTTGAGACCCATGGGCCAAAGAGGACAATATTGTGCAAGGTTGATGGGGCCGGGGCTTTTACAAATAGTATCAGAGCAGACAACGTGTGGGACCACAACAGAGACGCTACCTCTAGCCTCTTAACATGCAAGCTAGAACACTGATTTCGATAAATTTCTTCATGATTTGTTGTTGCCCAACATAAAATGAGTTAACATGCAAGCTAGAACACTGGGACCGATAGAAAACCGAATCATAGACCGATAACCAAAAGAAGCTGATATAAAAAATCAATGATTATGATATTATGAATATATGAATTGATTGTCCATTGGTTTTAATATTAATGTAAATATTTTTTGTTGTTGTTGTAAAGAGAATTGTTATAAATCACTGAATATGAGATTATAAATAAAGAAATCGATTTGTGAATTAAAACAATGCTTCCATTGGTCTCCTTGTTCACTAGACAAAATTAGTTTGACAATTAAATGAATGATTTAATAATAAGGTTAACTCTGTGATTTCAATATTAGTTATCTTCTTCGTAATTAGTTATCCATTAGTTTTAATATTAATTATCTTTTCTCTGAAATTATAAACAATAATATTTGTAGCAATGCGTTCTCTACAAACTCTATTTATCCATTGATTTCAATATTAATTATCTTTTCCTTACAATTAATAAGAACATAAAATCAATTTCATATTTCTAGTTATTTACTTATTTAAATGGAAAAGATGATTTAAAGTGTTTGTACCGAATATTTCTTCACTACAGGAGGTTGCAAATGTTTACCTAAAAGCAAATGGATCTAAATCAGTACTAACCCAATATTGAAAAACCAAAATTGTACTCAAACCAAAATCTTCAAAAAACACCAAAGTTCTTTAACAGTTGGTTTTGGTCTCTCTCACTCCTACATTTGGCTATGAACTTAAATGACCAAACGATGCCTGGTAGGTTTAAGTAATATCTCAAAGTGAAAATGATCAAATGAAATGCTTGAACATCTCAAAGTAGCCAACCACACCCCCCCCCCCCCAAAAAAAAAAACCCCTGCCAACCCCAGATTCAAATCCTCTGTAATGCCACTGGAGGCCCAGCGCGGATTCAACAGCTGGAAAGACCTAGGGTGCGCACTTGTGTGTTGGGCTGCAAGCCCAGGTCCCTACCCCAAAAATAAATAAACAGTCTCCAAGACAATCTTGAATATCCCATTAAAGCCTTCAATGACTGTTCTTGTAGTTACATCCAAAGGAGAAAGGCATTGGATTAAAGAGTTTCAACAACCTAAATAAAGTATTGGCTCAACGTTATGTGACCAAACAAAAACAATCTGAATTTTATTTACCAAGATACAGCATAGTTTCTCTCCAGAAATACCATGCTAGTTTTCATATCTTCATAATCAAGTTCTCAGCATGAGAGACCTGAAGAAAGAATTTACAAAACCCAGCACAGTCATAAAGTCTGCAAAAGTTTAATCGTCAATTTCGCAGCATCCACTGCATTATGTCCTTCCGAATCACTCCATCAAATCTGCCTTTCTCATAGTTTAGTCCTGGCAAGTAAGGCCCATTGAAGCATAAGTTTCTGTACTGGGTGTTCGCACCAGTGGATCTTGATGGCATCAACATTGTCCCCAGAATAGGGAATGATTTCGGCCATAAATGCATTGATGTCGAGGTGGTGAGACGCCCAACCGCTCCCCTGTTTATAATTTTGCTACTGAATTTCTGAATGGACCCTGGACCTGGAGGTTGCTGGCTGGATGAGGTGGTTACATGCTTGGATGTGTTGCCAACACTGGGATGGTTTCCAGGGGGACCACGGATCTGGGCAGATGGTTTCATACGATCAAGACACCGAAGGATCCAGTTCCCAAGGTTCCGACCAACTTCTATGTCCCTCTGTTGTATGTTGCTGTGAATCCGGATAGCTACGGAAAAAACAGCACGAGTTCGCCTGTAAAGAAACAAAGTTTATTGTCAAGTTCTACAAGAAAAGGCAACTAAAACCTCAACCAAGTTCTTAAAATCCTGTTGGACAAAAGTAAGGCACAAACACACTGGTGGACCCCGATTAAAATCAAGCCAACAAGGCTCTGCTGGCACCTCAAAAGCACAGCAGAAAGCAGATGATGTCAAGTACAGATTCACTCACATTGTGTGTGGATCAGGGGAATGTCATTCACGATTCTTTTTAAATTAAACGGCAATGGCATATGACACTGTGTCAGAATGGGATCCAACAGGAATTTTCTTGGGAGGTATAGTCAAAGGAGACCACATTATTGGTGTAGACGCCATATACGGGACCAAAAAGAACAACTAATTGATTCCTAAAATCTCGATACTGTCCCAGCTCAGATTAAGGCTCGTTGATACAATCTTACAAGACCTTTCAAGATACTCTTCCAGTTTTCAGTGGGAACAATTATTGTAGGCCTGTACATTTAGGGTACTAAATATTCAAAGGCATTCCTAGGAAGGTTTAATTTAGAGCCACCCACAAGGACCAAATTCCAGGGCATATTGTTTATTTGGTCAAACAAATTCACTGAATCAACCAAGTGATACATTTCATATTTCCTCCAGTGAAATGTTAGAAGTCACTGAGAGTTGAGGTTGGAAATTAGGACAAGTAGACCTCATAAAGGTTAGATCACCTTCCTTAGAAATTGGAAAATAGAAGAATTCCATTCCAACAAGCTGATTTCAAAACATTTCACTACCAGATTACACTCTTAGAGTAGAGACTAGAGCAACAGCATGATTGGATTGTAAGAAACAAAAGTAACTAAGTATTGTAGTACATGGTTCTAGCTAGGAAAAATCTGTAGCCAGAAAACTGCTCAGTCCAGGATCCATGTAGAATCGATAAAACTAATATAGGACCAGAATAGAAGAATGGTAAGGGAAATTATAAAACTCTCAAGAACATAGGAGAATTAGAAGAAATCAGAGAAAAAAAAAATTGAGTAAGAAAAAGGTATTAGAGAATAAGAACAGAGAAAACAGAGGAAATCAAACCAGATCTCAGAGATGAACAGAACTAGGAGGAGGGAGTCAGATCTGGAATACCAATCCCGTATGCACAACTCAACAGCTCCAAAACTCTTAAGTCAAAATTCTTTATTCAAACTATGCTTAATCACTATCACCCACAGAAATAGACTCAAACAGAACTTTGTTCAATTATCCTAACATAACTCAAAACACTAAAGTACTATTCTCATGGACTAACTTCACCCACTTTATGAGCTCAAAAATTAGGCCTGTTCAACGGAACCCATGAAAAGAAAAGACCAAACCTATAATATAACTACCCAAAGCTCGATTTCAACCCATTGGACTGCCACCTACCCCTTGTTGGCCTCACAATCCCGTGCCAAGGCCTCCATATGAGATCAATGTCTAATGCAACTGCATTAATTCCCAGTGTGTTGGAAAAAAACTCTTCCTTGAGTCTCAAAAGTGTTTAACTATCCTCATGGCATGCTCAACACTAATCTTTTTATTCAGACCGATGGGAAAAAAAAAACCATTATGTTGCACACATGAGGTCCTTTTTCATCAAAAACTGATCCAGTAGGACAAATGCAATAAGATCTCTTTCCTCAAAATCAAGCTCAAATTGGGGGTTTGAGCTTTGTCAGTCCTTGAGTTCATCTTACTGGTCGACAATGGACATGGGATACTCATTATGACCAGCAACCTTTTCTTGTTTAGTTTCTTTACCACAACCTCCCCCCCCCCCCCCTGGTTCTCTTACAATCTCTGCCTTTTTGTTTTTGCCGACTTCCTTGGTTTCCTTGTTTGTACCTTCACTTGTAGGCTTGAATTCAGCAACACTGGTGACCTTCTCTAGCCGTACTTCAAGAGAAAGCTTGGGAATTTTCTCATCTTCAACAATTTCTTCAGTAGGTTCTTCCTTAGGCTTTACTTCTTTCTTAGGCAACCTAGAAGACCAATTTGACGTGATGTGTAAGGAGATGTAAGAAAGCATAATTTATTTTTACGATCAAGTCTACATTCATGTTCTTCCACCCATCGTCTACCACTTTGATGATTTACTTTGAAGATGGAAATGCATGACACCAAGCATTATCACAGTAAAGGGAAGGAAGACAAAGTAATGAAGAAAATACCATTGTCACCATCAGGAACCTCATCAGTTTCAGTATACTTTCCTTGCGCTGACTATCCACATATAGCATAGCCAAGCTCCTGTTAGGTAGCTGAAGAACAATATAATTTAAGACCTTTGGCAGTGGTTTGGCTTTGATACCAAACAACGCAGCTCAGGGTTCTAGCAAGGATCTACAGCCAAAAGGTTCTAGCAAGAATCTACAGCCAAAAAAATTGCTAATAGTTCAGGATCAATGTAGAACCGACAGAAATAATAGAGGACCAGAATGGAAGAACGATAGGAGAAATTATACAACTCTTAAGAACAGACGAGAGACTTAGAAGAAATTAGAGGGCTAGAAGAAGATATTACAAAATAAGAATGGAAAAGAAGAAAGAGGAAAGATCACACCTGATCTCAAAGATGAACAGTACAGGGAGGAGGAGGGAGATCAGATCTAGAGTACCAATCTTGTACAACCCAATAGTTCCAAAATTTTTAAGAAAAGTCAAAATACTTAATGAAAATCATGCTTAACTAATGGGGCTGTATTACAAATATAAAGATGTTTTGAATTTCTCAAGAAAAGTCAAAATTCTTTACTCAAATATGCTCAACTAATGAGAAATTTTGAAATTCTTTATGAATAATCAATTTCACACACTAAATATACAATAAAGAGACTTAGAACATCACTCTATCTATGATAGAGGGCCGGTAGGGAAAGGGAGAGAATCCTTGAGATGTCTCAGAGTTGCAAGGGAGGGAGAAGAATTGTGCAAGAGAGGGGGGGGGGGAGAGGGAGAGAGAGTCGCACACACTCTTTGGCCACACAGGGCACTCACTACCACAAACTCAATTCATTCTTCAAATTTGTACAATACATTGGTTACAAGCAAGTATTTAAAGAGAAAGCAAAACTCCTACCTAGACTCTAAAAAGGAAACAAATGCTAGAAGGAACATCCTAAACTGACTCTATTCCCATGTATCCTACCACTTTGGAAATTAAAGATTACTTAATATTCCTAAATAAATAAAACTTTCTAAAATTCTTCCTAGACCAAAGACTCAAATATGGATCCGGTTCATCTCCGTCTAGATACCCGGATGGGTTTGGATCGGTCCACAGGGGTGCATCTGCATCAATCTAGCTATTAAGTATCCTGATCCAACTCAAATACTTGAAGTAACTACCAACCTTGTGTACTAACTTCACCCCCATGTTATGGGCTTATAATTACTCCCATTACAAAAAAATCTAAGATAAGAAAAGGCCCGACCTATAATATAAATACCGAAAGCTCGATTTCATCCCATTGGACTGCCACCTGCAAGCTTGTGCCTAGACCTCCATACTAGATCAATGTCTTGTGCAACTACATCGCCTAGCCCATGATCATAAGAGTAAAAAATTTAAATTTTTATTAATAATATATGAACCAACCAGCTAATTGTGAGGATAGATTTCATTAAATATCTTGAAGAGCAGTCATCTAAGAAGGTTTTGACTACTTTACGAAAAGGAAGACGGTTCTTGCCACAATCCAAGGAGATCAATCGACTTCATAGGATTATCAAATGCGGAAAGAGCTTGGCTTAACAGAAGATTTTCTAGGAAAGAATCAATGCAAGCCTTGAAGACCCACACACAGTTGTCATGGCATCGCCTAGGCGACGCCAAGGCGGCGATTTGGCGTCCTAGCGGAAAAAGAAGTTCATGGCAGTGCTACAATTTATGTGACTCACAAATGGCGGTCGCCATGGCACCGTTATGGATGCCAAGTCACACCTGATTCACTAAGCGGTCGATTTTTTGTAAAATGCAGGATGATTTTGATAGGGCTATGTTATTTTTTATGATTTGATGTTGCTTAATGTTGGTTTTATGTGTTATAAGGTATATATTATAGGCTTGTAGCATGCTAAATAACTTTAGAAAATAGGGAAAATAAAAAAGTAGCATACTAAATTACTTTAGAAAATAGGGAAAATAAAAAATGACACATGGGCGATTTAACCGCCATGGCAATGCCATAATGGGCGATTCATTGCCAAATCGATTAGCCACCCCTCCACCACCTTGGATCGATTTGACGCCGTGACAACTATGGACCCAAGAATATGGGGCATATTTGGCTAAGTTGCTTGCGCCCTACTTCTGCACAAAAAAGCAGAAGCCCAGAAGTTGGCCTCTTAAGCTTCTTGGCTTCTGGCGGAAAATATTTCAAATGCTCACTTTTCATTGGATTGGCTTTGTGAAGCTTCTCATCCTGAAAAAAAACTGGCTTCTCAGAATCTGAAAAACAAAGGTGCAAGAAGCTTAGCCAAACAAACACTTGGAGGGAGATCTCCCATGACCAGATGAGTTCCCAATGGCATCTATAAAATTACACAATTTTCATGGTGTTTATCTCCTTGGACGATTTCAAGGTCTTACTCGACGGAGCCAATTGAAATCATGTTAGCCAAAGGGGGATTTTCCAGGGAGAAATGTCCCCTGATTTTCCATGTATCACATCGGCTCAGAGGCATAGACATCTTATATGGAGGGATATACATGTTGTGTCAAAAAAAAATATGAATTGGGGAATGGTGGGGCCACTACTTCACATCAGCATTCATATATGACACTACTATTTTCTGCAATGCACCACATAGAATTATAGGTTCCATAACAGCCCCTTTCTAGCCTCAATGGCATGTTGATCATGACCACAAACCTAAGTCAAAGGTTCTAGGCTTGGTAGAGGCAGAGGGAAAAAGAAAAGGATACACCCTTTTGTTTTGCAAAATGTCACATGGAAAGTGTACTAACTTCAGAAAGAGTGAAATATTAGATTGGTGAGTTCCCTACAGTGGAAAAATGGTTTCTGTATTGGGATGTTGAATGTGCTTACATCTTCCCTATTTGGGATTGTTATTGGATGCTAACCCTCAATCTTCTCTTCTGTATAGGATACAACAGTCATCAAATCAAAACTCACTCCTTGGAAGGGCACATAGCTCTATATGAAAGGAGACTGGTACTTCTTCGTAGGTGCTCTCTCGTCTCTCAATTTTCATTTGTCGTTTCCTATTCCAGCCTCCATGGACAAAAAGGTTGGAATACCTTGAAGAATAATTGACCTGGAATCAAAGAAGTATCATTTGGTGAACTGGGTGGTTGTGTGCATGCCAATGTGTGAAGGGGCTTTTGTATTTCACCTCTCAGATTAACAAATAGATGTGAGTTTGACAATTCAGATAACTAAATCAGGTTGGAGAAGATTTATCGTTGAGGCCACTGGAGCGGTTGTTTGATTGACAAATTCTTGACATGAATGGCATGTATGAATTGTACTGTGGCTTTAACCATTGCCGGCTTTAATGAATTCGTAAAAGTGGTGTGGCGTCACACAGAAAGACTCCAGCACATTTATGGCATGCAAATATTGTGCCATCCTTTCCATGATAGCTCCTTACCAATGAGAATAAGAATCCTCTCATAATGGACTGTTATGGTTTGGCAGGAGGCCAGACAAGTTGGGTCCCTAGACTTTGGAGGAATCTTGATGACTGGTAAGCAGAGCTGTTGGCCAGCATTTTAGTGCTTCTAGAGAGAGCAGTGGTGGCATTCTGCAAACAAAAGAGTCAGCAACACAGATATAGCCTGTCCTCTGAAGACCACTTTTTCCGTACTTTGTATGGCAAGTGAGGGTGGATGCATTTTCCTAACAAATTCCTTTGGGATTCCCACAGCCCTCCAAAGATATGTTTCCTTGTTTGGACCACTTATCAGAACAAGATCCAAGAAGCTAATTTCACAGAACATGCAAGCACGAATAGATTTGTTCATTGCAATCACAAGATGGAATCAGTTTATTAGCTTTCATTTGTTTACTGCTAAGTTATGCATCTTGAACCAGTGAAATCCAGTGGAAGATTAGCTTGTGATGGGATCGTAGATATAGGAATAAGGACCAGATTAAGAGAAATTGAGTAACTTGATCAAAATAAATTTGATACACATAAAATCCCTAATCAGTTAATATAATAGGTATGCAAAAGATGACCTAAATCTGACAGACAGATTCAGGAATATGGAATAATCCTACTGGAAATAAGAAAGTTGGAAAGTTTGCAGAACTCGATGGACAAATTAGGGATATAAAACAGAATCTAGTTAGAGGGGTTAAGTAGCTACTCAGTAAAGAAATCAGAAATAGAAAGTAATAAATTGAAATCAGACTTGTAGTGGGAAAATAGGGAATCAATTTCCAGTTTGAATTTTGAAACGTTAGAAGGTTCAGAACAGAAATCAGTTGCAATGTATGAAGCAGAATCAATATTCAATGGTTAGATTTGAAGTTTGAGAAAATCCCGAGTTGAAGTACAAATTCAAGAAACCAAAAAATATAGATTTTTATGCTTAGAATAAAATGAGGTTCTGGGGTGTATGCTTTTTGCGGATGATATTGTTTTGGTGGATGAGACAAAAGCAGGGATCAACGCAAATAAGTTGGATTTATGGAAATCAAACTGGGAACCAAGAGGTTTTAAAATAAGTAGAACAAAGATTAAGTATACGATGGTGCAGAATGTTGGGCAGTCAAGAAGCGTAACATAAATAAGTTGAGTGTGGCTGAGATGAGGATGTTGAGATGGATGTGCGGCAAAACCCTGAAAGATAGAATAAGAAATGACCAGGTTAGATCGGATTTAGGAATTGCCCCAATTTAAGATAAGCTCAGAGAATGTCGATTATGATGGGACATGGAGGCCCTTGGATGCCCCAGTATGGAGGAGTGACCAGATGCAAATGAATGGAGCTAAAAGGGCTAAGGGCAGGCCAAAATTGACCATTGATTAGTTAATTAGTAGAGATAAAAGTTAAGTCTTCACCCAAGTATGGCATCTAACAGAGCTGCCTGGAGGGCTAGGATTCGAGTTGCAGACGGTTTGTGAGTGGGATGTCCCAAAGTTTTTTTTTCTTAGATCCATGTAGACGACCCCATTTAATTGGGATAAGGCTAAGCTTTGTTGTTAAAAGATTGAGTATATGATGTGTAACTTTAGTTACACTAAGAAAGATAATGAAATAGTAAGGATTGAGAAAGAAAGAGAGAAATTCCGCAAAGTGATTATTTTAGATATTTGGGGTATATCATAATAAAGAAGGTGATATAGAGGATGATATTGCATAGAAATTTAAAGTGTGATGGATGAAGTGCAAAGGTGCGTCCGGAGTGTTGTGTGACAAATATATCTTCTAAATCTTAAAGGAAAATTTTTATAAAAAAGTTCTACAATTGGCTACAATGTATGGAGCAAAATGTTGGGCAATAAAGAAGAGTCATATAGATACGCTAAGTGTAGCAAAGATGATGATGCTGAGATGGATGTGTAAAAAAACTGGGAAGGATAAAGTAAGGAACAGGCATATTAGAGCTGATTTGGGAGTTTCCTTGATTAATGATAAGCTCCAAGAAAGTCGTTTGAAATGGCATGGACATGTGCAACGGAGGCCTTGGATGCACCAATAAAGAGGAATGACCTGATGCAGATTGAAGGTTTAAAAATTGGCAGGAGTAAACCTAAGATGACCAATAGAAGTAGTGAAGAAAGTCATGTATAGTTTAGGACTGGACCCAAGTATGATATCGAAAATAGAGTTGTTTGGAGGGTAAGGATACATGTAGCTGACCCCATGTAGGGGGAATTTTACTAAGTTGTTGTTGTGTTCCTGTGTTCCTTTCCTTTTACTAGTATTACTATTATTTTGTCTTTGCATGAATCCATGTAGTTGACCCTATTTAGTTGGGATAAGGGAGTGTCATTGTTGTTGTTGTAGTAGTAGTAGTAGTAGTAGTAATAGTTGCATGTTTAGAACAGAATCATGACTAGGAATTGATATGAAGAGAGAAGAGAATTCCAGAAACTTACCTTGCAATCAATGGAGAAATCATGTCTGAGATACCAATCCCGTATGTCAGTCTCAACAGTTCCAAAAGTATTCAAAAAAAAAACTCATTATTTATTCAAATTAACTCCAATTGATAGGGGTATAATACATATAGGAAAACCTTCTAAAATTCCTAAATTGACTCCTAATCACTCTCATACTAACTTAGAGTAAATAGGCTCAAAACAAAACTCCTAAAAATTATCAAGTATCCCAATCTAACTCAAACACTTAACTTAATTACTAATTTTGTGCACTAACTTTACCCCCACTTTATGGGCTTATAAAAGCGGCTCATTACATCAATAAACCACAAAATAAAGAGTCAAATACCTATAGAACCCAACCATGGGCCAAAATAAGATCTTCTAAATCCCGATTGGACACCCTTAACTACATCAATTCCCCCGGTGTTGGAAAACACTCATCCTCGAGTTCTATAGTCGGGGAAGAATCAACACCACTCGATCAGCACCCAAGATCAGTCACCTCGATTCGAAACCCATTGCTTCTCCCAAACAACATGAACAAAATCAGTGACAACATTGAAGGTTTGTTGCAAGAGAACAATTTCCACATTTTCAATCTCGAAGAGTCGATCGTGATTTGCTCCTCTTCAAAACATAATCTTCCATAGGAGGCTCTTGATCTTTGATCATATCATCGATCAATTTATCTTCGATTCTAACCATGAGCTCCTCTTTAGTATCTTCATCATCAAAGGTTTTGTCAATCAAGTTGCCTTCAACTTGTGGTTGCAAAATTAAGTGTATAACTCCAATTTTTTTATTGAATTCTTCAAAGGCTTACCTTTGGTACTCTTTGGCCACGCATACTTTCTTGGAGTGTATGTAATAGGTCGTAAATAAAATGATCAACCTCCAGGTTGAAAAGCTTTTTCAAATTCAGCTCTAATACCAACTAATGCAATGCTAATCTCGAACTAGTGAAATCCAATGAAAGATTAGCTTGCAATAGGATTGTGGACATAGAGAATAAGGACCAGATTAAGAGAGATCGAATAACTCAACCAAAACAAATTTGATATGCATGAAATTCAGGTGTATTGGTAATTAGCCAATATAACAGAAAAGGTGATCTAAATTTGACGGACAGATTCAGAGATGTGGAGTGATCCTATTGGGAATAGGAAAGTTGCAGAATTCGATGAACAATTAGGGATCTAAAACAGAATTCAATTAAAGGAGTAGCTACTCAATCAAGAAATCAGAACTAAAAATCGGAACTAGAAATGGCAAATTGACATCAAACTTGTAGTAGGAAAACAGGAAATCAGTTTCAAGTTTTAATTTTGAAACTGTAAAAAGGTTTGGAATAGAAGACAGGCGAGACATTGATACTAGTAATCCACGAGCTGAGACAAGAAAATGTTGTTAGGCACGGATAACCATATATTTGATTGATTATGGAAAAAACGTGTTGTGACTTCGTTGAAGAACATAATCACGTTCTTCATATTTCAGCTACTACTCATATGATGCGTTCCAAGAGGAATATGTCAAATATACATAGATATAAAATTGATTTGGCAGATGACTCGAGGATGAGACCTACATCCACATTTGAGTATATGGGTAGGCAGGCTGGTGGGAGAGAAAACTTTAGCTACACGACTAAACATGTTAGGAACTATCTCCGTACGAAAAGAATGAGTGCCCTATCATATGGTGAAGCAAACAATTTGCTAAAGTGTTTTGTTAACCAAAGTAGGAATAACCTTTCCTTTACATACACAATGCAACTGGATAGTGGAGAACGGATAACTAATATATTTTTGGCTGATCCAAAGATGATAATTGAATATGCACAATTCGGAGGCGTAGTTAACTTTGACACTACATTTTGCACAAACAAAGAGTGTATGGCATTTGGGTTATTTGTTGGGTTTAATCATCACAGAGGATGCATTATATTTGGAGATACACTTTTACATGATGAAACGATTGAATCTTTCAAGTGGTTACTTAAAGTATTCACTAAAGCACATGTTGATAAAAGCCTACCACCATCTTCATGGATCAAGATGTTGCTATGACAAGAGCATTATATGAGATGTGGCCTGAGACAGGGCATGGGTTGTGTACATGGCACCAAATGGCATTAAGCATTTGGATAACATGATGAAGGATGGCTCATGTTTTCTTACAGAGTTTAAAAATATATATATATATATATATATTTATATATATATATATATATATATTTCAATATGAGGAGGATTGCTATGTATGACAACAAAATTTAAATCCAATGGTTAGATTTCAAGTATTAGAAAAGTCCTAGTTGGAGTGGGAATTCAAGAAACCAAAAAACATAGGATTTTTTATGCTTAGAACAAAATCTGAATCAAGAATTGATATGAAGAGAGACGAGAAGAGAAGGCAGAAACTAACCTTGTAAATCAATGGAGAAGAAGAGAAGAAATCAGGTCTGAGATACCAATCCTGTATTCCAAGATTAACAGCTCCAAAAGTCTTTAAAAAAAAAAAAAAAAATCAGTCTTCACTCAAATCATATCCAATTGATGGAAGGTGTATTACATATATAAAGTCCTTCAAAAATTCCTAAACTGGCTCATAAAAGGATTCCTAATTATTCTCTTATACTAAATTAAAGAAAATAGACTAAAAACATTACTCTTAAAAACTATTAAGTACCTTAATCTGACTCTACACTCGACTTAATTTCTAACTTCGTGCACTAACTTTACCCCAACTTTATGGGCTTATAAAAAATATAAACCAAAAATAAAATAAAAAATCCAAGACCCATAGAACCCAATCATGGGCCAAAATAAAGTCTTCCGAAGCGCCCGATTGGACAGCCTTAACTGCATCACTAAGTCATAGCAGTCTCCATGGAGAGGTTAAAAATTGAAAGGGCTACTCTTACAGTCCTACCTCCTGAATCATGGACAGCTGCCAATTGGAACCTTTGCTCAGAGAGATCAGATCCTTCCCCTTTGCACCCAGTTGATAGGTGTGTAAATAAAGGAATCAAAAAAAATGTCAAAGATAAAGTCATAGGAGGTGGAGAAGGTGAGGGTAGAATACGCACTATTCTATTCTCTCAGTCTTCAATGTCAGTGGAGTAATAGAATATCCCTAATGCAATCTTTGTGAGCCACTAGGATGATAATGTACTTTCTGATCCTCTACATGTCTCGCTTTCTGTTGTAGCCACTGGTTGAGAGAATAGAATAGTGTGTAAATAAAGGAATCAAAAAAATGTCAAAGATAAAGTCATAGGAGGTGGAGAAGGTGAGGGTAGAATACGCACTATTCTATTCTCTCAGTCTTCAATGTTAGTGGAGTAATAGAATATCACTAATGCAATCTTTGTGAGCCACTAGGATGATAATGTACTTTCTGATCCTCTACATGTCTCGCTTTCTGTTGTAGCCACTGGTTGATATTGGTATCAGTAATGCAATCTTCGAAAGTCACTTGGATGATAACACACTTTCTGATTCCTTTGATGTATATCTGTGTTAGTTCCCCTTGATAATTACATGTTTTACTCTTTTGGGTTTTGCATGTCCTATTGATTTTTATTAACGAGGTAACTTCATCTTATCAAAGATAATTTCTTTCCCCGCGGGGTGGTTGAGTAGAGGTAGGGAAGAAGCTTTTTCATTGAATAAGAAAAGAATTCTAAAGTGAGTGAAATATGACTAGATATCCCCATCGTAGAATACCACACCCTATACATTTTACATCACATGGCACTTCAATGCTAATGATGCAGCTTGATGCAGATCTCAGCTAAAAAGAAAAGGAAAAGACTTGTGGCTCAACCTGATTCAGTTTCGGTCAGTTCAGCTAGAAAGAAAGG
The DNA here is from genome assembly GCA_022985045.1 of Macadamia tetraphylla. Lineage (NCBI taxonomy): Eukaryota > Viridiplantae > Streptophyta > Magnoliopsida > Proteales > Proteaceae > Macadamia > Macadamia tetraphylla. The sequence continues at coordinate 33,238,736 of CM040973.1, forward strand.
GAAAAGACTTGTCATTCAATCTGATTCAGTTTGGGTCCGTTTTCTGAACCAGTTCATGATTAGAACCCGTTCTTTGCTTCAGATCTGATTCCATGAATCAGATAAGGTTTATCCGACTCGTGGGGCTAAGTTTGAAAGCTTCTTCAATACCTTGCACACCAGAATTTCCAAATTTTATGGAATCACTTGTATCTCACAAGTCATGGCTAGATTTTAGGAGCCTTAACACTATTTGAATCATGGCAGTCACTTAGAGTCTTTATTTCTTTAGTTTCCCTATTAAATTAAGTTGTCTGAATTCAGTTTCAGTTTTAGTGTTCGAGTCAACTTAGGACTTCTTTCTAGCCTACAAATAGAAAAGAGAGAGTATTAGTCGGTTCGTCTTTTATTCCTTTATTATTCAGCTAGTGAGTCAATAAGGGACTCCTCCAACAGCTCATGCACAGAGTGCCCCTATTAGTTCTGTTTTGTTTTGGTTTCCATTTTAAAGTATCACTCAGTTATAAATGCATTGTAAGAGGCATAGCTTCACCCATGATTGAATGAATAGAATAGAGTCAATTTGGTTTTGAAATTGAGGCTGGTGCCCCCCTTCCCCCCCCCCCTCCCCCCTCCCAATGATTTGGGTCTTTCCTTCTTCTCTCCCTTTCTCCACACAATCTGGTTTCCCTCTTCTCGCTCATCCTGCAACCCATCTATTTGTTGGGGATATGCCCACACTCCTAAGTTGGTTTTGATGATAACAAACAAATAACCAAATTAACCATAGTTTTTGAGTGCCACTTGGTAAAAGGAATCAGTTTTGAAGAAAGATTCTCACGGTATCAAGCACCAAGAACCAAAGACTCAAGATCTCAAGACATGAAGAACATCTCAAGACAACGACTACTTGAAGACTTGATAGAAGAAAAAAAGACTTCAAGCATTGCAAGCTCAACACGAAGATGGTTGAAGCATTACAAGATAGATGAAGTTCTTTCAATGTAAAAGTGTATATACTATGTAGCAATGCACTCACACCTCATGCATTGCACTCATGCATCTTAGAATGACCTTAGGAAGTACCTATGACCAAGGGTCAAGACCTAAAAATGGTTAGGAACATGCAAGGTATAACATGTCTTAGGAAATTGCTGAGAAAACAGAAATGGCCCTGTTCAAGGGCATTTTGGGCAACCTTAAATAGGTATCAGAAGATGGTGTCTTCACCAAAATTGTAGAGATTCGAGTTACAAATCCAACAAACTTGGAATCATGCCAATCCGAGGTCAGACGAGAAATTTATAGCCCAAATACTGACGAAAGGTCAGTTTTCCAAATCCCTGTTAAAAGTTGGGAGTGACCGAACCTAATGGCGATGACCGGCCAAAGCCCCGGTCGATCAATAGCCTGCTGGTCGATATGTTTAGTCGACCAGTATGAGACCAACTGGCTTGTCCAAGCTCCAACGGCTCTCTAACGGCTAATTTTTACCAATGGCTCTTTTTGGCAATCGACCGACTACAGATGGCGGTCGATCGGTTAGTCCAAAAGTGACCGTTTGAGTGACATTTCCTACCTAATTGTGTCCCTTAATCTCACCTATAAATACCACTAATGCTCTTTAATAATTAACAATTAATACCAAGCATTAGAGAGACTTTTCAAGAGCATTTAGAAGTGAAAACATTTTATATACTTTTCTTGAGCTATTGGTCAACTCAATCTACACAAGTGAGGCTCAAGAATCTACTCAAGTCTTCTACTTTTATATTGATTTATCAAGCTTAATGAAGACTATAGAAAGGTGCATCATTCTTATTCTTGCATTTCATTATTGCACCACACAAAGAGGTAACTCTTATCTTATTCCACTATTTGTTTTGTATTATTCCAAGAGTTTGGTAACTCTAGTGTTGGATTGTTGTAAGTACACAATACTCTAGACTGTACTTAGGCATTGTGTAGGATCCTCTTATCCTCAAAAGAGTTGTAAGGTCTCTCTCTACCTAGAAAGATATTGTAAGATCCCTCTGTACTTGTGAAAGAGATCGTACGGATCCTCTTATCCTTAAAAGATTCTATAAAGGTTTTCCTCCCTACCTACTGTATTGAAAGGGAAGAACTAGTGGAATATCTTACAAGTGAAACTTGTGGGAAGTGGATTAGACTCGGATTAAGTCGAACCACTATAAACCTTAGTGTTGTGTGATTGTGCTTAATTTCATTCTTCTGCATTTTTAATTTGCAATCACACTCGGGAACACTAAATCAAAAGGTTTGAAAAATCCACTAGCATAAACTATTCACCCGCAGGTTATTTCACTATTTTCATTGTCTTTCTCTGTTCTCTTTCCCACCACCAACAGATCCATTTACCCGTCTGCATTAATTAGTATCAGAGCCAAACCTGGCCGAAAACACCATGGATCCCACCTTCTTGCTTGCTATCTGCCAACAACTTCAAGCCAGCTGAAAGAGTCAACACAAAAGGAAGAACTTGTCGTTCATGCTGTCTTTGATATAGAAAAGCAAGTCATGACAAAAGAAGATCAAGCTAAAGAAGTAAACAATGCTCCAATCAAGGTTGTTGAGATTAAAGAAAAGATTACAAATGAAAACACTTGATTTGATGTGTTCCAAAAAGATTGCAGCTATCGAATTTATTCTTCCTCGAAAATTTATGGAATTAAAATCATCTGCTATTTTTATGAGAAACGTTAGATCACCAACAAGTAAAAGCAAGTATTCCAACACTGCCAATCGAGTGGTGATGATTCCCCCATTTTACAAAACTTGAGGGCAAGCTTTTTCAAACAAGGGGAGCTGATGCAGTATTGATGAGGATCTCAACTAGAAATAAAAGGAAAAGACTCATGGTTCAACCTGGGATACTTTGGGTCAATTTTCTAAACCAGGTAAGGGCGCAGTACATGATTAGAATCAGTTCTTTGCTTCAGATCTGGTTCTGTGAATAAAAAAATGGTTTATCCAACTTATGGGGCCCAGTTTGAAAGCTTCCCCAACACTTTGCGCACCAGAATTTCCCGATTTTTTGGAATCTCTTGCATCCAGCAAGTCATGGCTAGATTTTAGGAGCCTTATCACAATTTAAAATCGTGGGATTAGAGTTACTTCGAGTCTTTATTTCTTCAGTTTCCTTATTTGATTGAGTTTTCTTAATTTAGTTTCAGTGCTTGAGTCAACTTAGGACTCCTTTATAGCCTACGGCTGGAAGGTTGGTTGCATAATTCAAAAAATCAGGTTTTGGTCTTGTTACGGCCTGACTGAAATAACCAAAATTTCTTCGAAACAATGCATTTTTTGCCTTGAGTTTCGGTTCGACATTTCAGGGGGCAAACACCCAAAATGATCAAATTGACAGAAATGTTGACCAAAATATTGCCAATTCCATAATTCATCTATCATTTCGTCTCTGCCTCGTCGAAATCATCAAAATTCCGAAATTTTGGTGAGTTTTTTAACTATGGTTGGTTGGTCTTTTATTTCTATATAATTCATTTAGTGAGTCAGTAAGGAACACCTCCAACAGGTCCTTATTAGTTTCTGTTTTATTTTTGGTTTCCTTTTAAAAGTCTATCACTCAGTTATAAATGAATTGTAAGGGACATAGCCTTCCCCATGATTTTAATGAATGGAATAGAGTTAATTTGGTTTTGAAATTGAAGTTGTTGCCTCCTTTATCTCTTCCTTCCCATGATTGGGTTTTCCCTCCTCTCTCTATCTCTCCTTCCCCACACGATCTAGTTCCCCCTTCTCCCTCATCCTATGATCCCTCTCTTCTCTTCCCCAATCTCTCTCCTTCCCACTGACAGAAGATCCATCTACTCGGTCTCAACTCTGCATTACACAACTACCAGATACACATCAGCCTAGCAACCCTTCAATTCCTAAAGAAAGGTTGATGAAGGACACAAAAGGATTTCATGCAAAGGTGGTGGTTTCGAATGATTGAATGGGAATTTGGGCTAGATTCAAGTGGTCAAACAAGGAATGAAGTGTTTAAAAGGTAATTCTCAAATAGTAAAGGATGACTTTATTTATTTAAGGAGCTTTCACTAATAGACATTTATTAGGCTTTCCCAAGGAACAAATGGGGATCAAGGGGATGGCTGATGGATGGAAATGGCTGAACACCTAAACATAACAGCTTGCAGTAGGCGTGTCTTGATATCAGATTACACTTCAAAGATTTTCTCCTACAAGATAAAATCTCATGTCTAATCTGAGCTTGAGGTTAAATGATGGGCAATGGCCTAAAACTACAGAGCCTTTGGATAAGAGGCAACATAATTTTACTTTGATTGCACCATACAAAATATTCATAAAGTTATAAAAGTCCCGTTTTTTCTCCTTCATAACAATCAAGAAGTGAAATAAATCATTATACACTAAATTGGGCTGGGAGAGATTCCTTAATTGGTTTCCTAACCAAATTACAACTCTTCCCAAGTCAAAAGATTCTACTAAATTGTAAAACTAGATTGAATAAGTTCCCACATCAAATGAAGCTCTAGCACTAAATCTAACATACTTCTAATAATAGCTAACTTCATTGATTCTATATTCATGCAGACCCAGGATTAACAACACAAGCTTTCTTATGTTACTGGGATCAAATTGTCAAACCCCCATCTACAAGTCAGAGTCAACACAGTAGCGTGACATTCCTGTAGAATAGAGCAGAGAGAGAAAACCCCTTAACCCACTATCGATCCCTTTTATCCAGGCCAGCATGCTTTTCATTTCAAATATTTAAAAACTTGTATTATCATCTGTTTGATATGGTTTTGTACAGCAGCAAACCAGTCAAACAATAAACTGTTCTATATATATATATATATATATATATATATTTTGATACCCTGGGTGTCCGGATCTTTGAACCGACTAATCCCCGGGGTCACTGTGATACCGCTTACACAGAACCGGGTCAGTCCGAGACGGAAACTCTCGTGCGGTAGCCCCAAGAAGTTAGGTGCAGCGTCGAAGGTTTTGATCACGAGACCTCGCTTCCTAAGGTGGAGTATCATGTCCCCTCCCCTCCCTGCCAACTGTTCAATATAGTTTAAGCATGTAGCAGACCTCATGAAAAGTACGCACACCTTGCATATAGTACGTTATATAATCTGCAAATGAACTGCCGAGGTTCATTTATCCTTTTTCAGAGCTGAGACAAACAAGTTGATTGAATCTCATTAAAAAGGTGATGTACTGATGTGATAAAAATGATGAAGGCAAACCCACGCAAAGTTTTAAATTCTCATGAAGATCCAGAAATTTCTGAATTTTTCCCTGTTTCCAAGGTAGATAAATGAATTTACAAAGGAAAGAATATCTTAATTCAGGAAAAAATGGGGAAGAATAGAAGAAATAGGAAAGGTAAGGAAGAAATAGACAAGACGAAAAAATGTCAGTATAATTTTTTGTTTCAAGGCCATTCAAAATTGACATAAGACAGGATCCGAGCATCTTGAAGTTTATGATTGTAACCTTAAGAAGATTCAAGAGAAACGAAATTTGTGGGATGTTCCTGCAATTGGAAGGCCCTTTCCTTCGGATTTTAACTTGTGGTTCTCCTATTGTACTTTCCTAGGAGCTTTTGCCACTCATTCTTATGTACACAAAAAAAAAGTGATAGTGGATTTGATAAATGGATTTTATGTCATTCCCAAGACACACCATTGAAGTTACTCATAAGGTATTTAAAAGAATCTTCCTTCTCTATTCTAAAAGTTCCAATTGAGAGGGAGGAGCAGCTCTTACATGAATGGAAAGTTATTTTATGCTTATTTTATACTTGCCAAAGTTTAGTCATCAGATGTGTGACACTTCCATTGATAGTTCAAATCTACCAGATGTCATATGGTCAATGGTGAGACTTGCCCTATTGTTAGTTAGACTATAATATTACCATCATCTCTTCTAATATCAACTTAGTACAAATTTGAGCCTTTTCTTCTTTACCTTTTATCCTTGATCTTTAAAATTAGTTTAGTAATTAATCATACTCATATAGCTCAGCACCCCAGCACCTAAACTCTAAAAATTGACTCTCTTAAAACCTGAAGAAAACCCCATATATTGAAAATCCTAAGCCACCCCTATTCTTTAGAGCTGCACATGAATCCCAAAATGGAAAGAACCCATGGGTTAAAATGATTATCCCCATAAAGAATCTAGGAGGGCTTCACCAGCTGTCATATAATAGTAGCTCAGAAATTGTAGTAGAATGAAAGAGTTGAAAACTAGCGTACTACTAATAAGTGCTTCCTAAGCATTCCAACCAAGTTAAAAAAATGTCTTCACCTATCAAAAAGCTATACCAAGCAGAGAGAGAGATGGAAGTGAGGAAGGAAGCAACAAAAAATCTTAATGAAATTTTAATCTGTTGGGAAAAAAAAATTTAATGGACATTGGACAAAAACAGTAACAAGAGACTGAGTTCCCATGTCCCCATATGCAGTTTCAGGGACAGTGTTAGTGGCTACATACAACATTGTATATAGCAAGTTGCAAGGTCAACAGATATTACAGGAGCTCTTTCTAATTGCTAGTGCCTTGGTGACGGCTCAATTTCTGACCAATTATCAAAACTCAGTGCCAATACTTCTTGTAAGAATTTGATTTAGTATTCATTTATTTCTGTGTTGGCCACAATTTTAACTTCTGAATGCATTGGTAAAACTCTCTTCAATAAGCTTTCTCACAATCTTTCTGTTTCTTGTTAATACAATGAAGTGAAAAAATCAAAATACAAAAGAGGGACCATAAAGAAAGCAACAGAAACCACTACAAACCAACAAATCGAAAACCAATTTTCACAGATGAAATTGGAAGATTAAATCCAAATCATATCCCTAAAGAAAGCCTACTCTCCACAACAAATTCTTCTCAACTGCTTGCAGAGATGTCAAGGAATCCAATATTTTACCATCACATCGATTTCTTCACAACGTTTGACCTATTCTTCAATTAAAAACATAACGGACAATGGAATAACTTAAATTTGAAACATATTAATCACAACTGCACATTTAGTTACACCATATTGATCATACGCTGATCTGTCAACACAAACTAATCCAATTTATCCATCAATAGCATCCTTCGGACATCTAAATCTACACGGCTTATGACCAAAAAAAAAAAAAAAAAAACAAAGATAGCGAATGGAATCAGGAAAACCTAGAGATCAAACAAGCAAATAGACAGAGAGGGAAAAGGAACTATGAACATACCGGTAAAGGAATTGACGAATCTTAGGGTGATTAGGGCCGATGAGACGACGTTGGAGCTTCAGAGCAAGCCTATAAGTTCGTTTCAAGCCCAAGAAGTAAGCTGTTGCCAATGTGATCTCCCAAAGCACCATTGCCTCTCTCTCTCTCTCTCTCTCTCTCTCTCTGTGTCTATGAGTCTCGGTCTAAACTTGAAATGTCGATGGAAGGAAACGTTGAAATGCTTCCCTCTTTTTCGTTTCGCGCAAGTCTCTGGTTTCTGGGCCCGCCAGATGGCTCCACCTTAAGCAGCCACTCAGCCGACCGAGGAGTGACCTATGGGTTTCAATTCAGAACCGAATCCGGTAGTTAAACAAAATCGAAGAAAATTGGTTTCGATTTTAATTTCAAAAGTTTTTAAAACAAAATAAAAGAAAATTGGTTGGATCTTGGTTTCGAAAGCTGGAATCTTTTTTTCGGTTTGATTTCGATTCTAAACCTAGAGTCAAACTAAAATAATTACTTTTGAATTTAATAAAAACCTGTTAAAATTATACTTCTTCTAATTATTTTAATCAATGTGGATGATAAAATTTAGGTAAAAGATTGTATGTTCGATTGTAAATGGTGAACTATAGACCCTTATTCATCATCAAACGGTTTTATACATGATGGTGCACGACCATGCACAAAATCCTTCCCAAAAAAAAAAAATTTATTTGAATAAAGTTTGGCAAATTATGACCATTATAAAAAGCATAAATAAAAATTCAAACTATGACTTTTCAATTCAAATATTTTTTTATTTTCAAATTATTTAATCTTAGGATCAAGTTGCAATATCATGTTTTCCATGATTTAAAACTCTTACTAAACAATTACAATTCAAATTAAATTTTTAAAAATAGGTCAAAGGTTGAGCATGCCACTTGTTGCCTGGTTCAGATACTATGGTTCAAAATCTCACCGATATCTTGACAATATCTCGAAAATCTTTTTTTTTTTTTTTTACCAAGTCAAAATTAGCCACAAAATGTAAAAAATGAAATATTTCAATTGAATTTTTGGTATCTCGCTAGAAGTTCGTGTAACATTTTGGCGAGATACTGAAATATTAAAACCATGTGTTACTTAAACCCAATCTCGTGAGGAGTCGTCAAAATTTTGACACCAACTCAACTGTCTCGGAGAGATTTCGACTCCTCCTTGCCACATCATCACATATATTCTATTGAAGATCACTCCAAGGTTAAGATCTGCACATTCCAAGTTTTGAAAAGGTAAAACACTTTCCCCAAAATCTTTTTTTTTTTTTTTAATAATAACATAAGTACATATTGGTTAGGCTAGATTTTTTATATGTAGACACTATAGGCCAATCTATGACATCATGGAGTCAAAAAAAAAAAAAAATTTGTTCATAAATATTTATTTTACTTTTTTTTGTTTAAAAATTACATTTTTCATCAACATAAAATTGAGAAAATGATGGTTAATATAGCTTTGATGGAACTCAATTATGTATATGTTACTCACCATTGGCTGGTCTACGACTTTTTCGGATCGAAATTTTTTCTAGCTGATAAATATTTATTTTAATTATTAAAAATATGATAAATATATTAATAATTAAAAAATAGGAAAAAATATTCTGTTTTGATTTTAAAAATAAATAAAAAAATGTGAGATTAATTTTACAGTGTTTTAAAGCATACATGATGTTTGTTATGTTATACCATATTTGATTTTTTTGAATAATATCATTAAAATATTTTTTAAATTTGATAAGAAAAAAATATAACTAGCTACCATATACTTGTAAGTTAATAATGACTTTCTTTTTTCTATGCATTAGTATTCTGGTGATATATAATGCCCGACAGAGGAGGCAATGAGGAAGGCGAGAGAAGATGGAAAAAAGGTGGGAGACGTGATAGGAGTCGTGATAATTGAGAGATTACATAAAAACACGAAGTGCCGATTAATAGTGATAAGAGGAAAACTGAGTGCGACTATTATCACAAGAAATTTATGGGTGGCGAGGCCACAGGACTTAAGCAACCTTTGATTGAAAATTTCTTAGATGTGGCTACATGCACTGAAGTACCTGATCATATTGCTAAGACCATAGCTGAGGACATGAATGGAGGGAATAAGTGGAAAGCGGTGAAAGAAAAGGTGAGGATAGAATTTGAAGAGGCATTACATGCTCCCATGCAACGTTATAATGAGGATAGTGATGATGACAGTGATAACACTATATATGTACCTTATGATATACAGATTAGTGGCTAGAAATTGACAATGAGACCAAACATTGAGCAGATAACGTCCTCGTGAGGAGGAGGAAAGATGTAGAAAGACTAGATGACTAGATGGTCCATCTAGAGCAGAAGGTAGTAGATATTCACAGCCTTCTTTGCCATTTAGAAGAACATAGCGTACAAAGGCTGCCCCACCTCCTCCTCCTCCTTCAGTGGTACCACATTGTGTGAACCCCGTTCTATAACAGAATCCCTGCAGGTACAGAAAAAAGGGTAGTAAGTAGCGTAAGATAAATAGGATGTAAACTAATATGAAGGCTTATGTTAAAGAGGTTGTATCTAAGTGGACATAACATCTCAGCAAACGCCACAACATGTCCCTATTACTAGTCAAGGCTTAATATTGCTGAAACTGGACCAAGGATAAATGGACCCATTGCATATGAGACAATGAATGTGTATTTACCATAGGAGAAGAGAGAGTTGAAGCATACATAGATGAATTAAAGGTTTTATTGGAGAGCTATGAGTTCACTATGATGTGTGATGGTTGGACAGGGCCCACTAGAAAGTACATCATGAACTTTATGATTTATTGTAATGGTAAAACAATTTTTGTGAAATCTATTGATGCATCCAGGGAAACAAATGATGCAAAATACATCTACAAACTTTTGAAGGAGGTTGTACAAGAAATTGGGATAGAGAACGTTGTTCAAATTATGATGGATAATGGAAGCAACTACAAGAAGGTCGATAAGAAAATGTTGAATAATGGAATATTTCAACTCTTTTGGACTCATTGTGCAGCACACTGCATTGATTTGATGTTGAAGGACATGGGGAGACTCAAAATTATGAAGATTATGATTGATAGGGCAAGGCAAGTGAGTACATTTATATATAATCATGGGTTTTCATTGAACCTATTGAGGGAAAAGTGCCGGGGGGGTGATGAGCACAATAATGTGTGAAATGTTAGAGATATAAGTGTACATTTTGCCCCTCTTTGGATAGTACTATTTTTATTTTTCTTGTGTTTTTTTAGTTTCTAAGTCTACAAGAGAAAATGCTTAAAGTGAATCAAGAACCGGTCCAAGCTTGAACTAACTTGTCCAAAGGTGGGACCCACTTATTGGTACCACATCCTCTCTCCTACAAAATCCTGAAAATTATTCTCTCTCCTTGCCACCTCACAAGATCTTGAAGATGCTATGTAGAGATTCTTTTTTTATTTAATCAATATTGCAAGATATTAATTAATAGTGCAGGGAAGGAATAAAATTTGTTAATTTTGGAAACAGATTTTCTCTTTCCTCACACAATATCTCAGAGAATGAGGATTTTTACCAAGATTTAATTTAATTTAATTTCTTTCTTTTCTTAAAGAAGACTTATAGAAGGAAGGAGGCAAGACCAAAGCCCTATAAAGCCCCTTCCTCCCCCCTCTTATTGATTATTATTCCCCTTAGTTTATTTTCTAGTTTATGCTTAGTTCTCTTCTCTCTCTCTCTCTCTCTCACTCTCTTTAGTTTTAGTTCTTCTTTATTTTTGCTTTAATCACTTTTGTAATAGTTTTTTATGTCAATTAATGCAAGTACTCTTTTATTCTTATTCAGCCTTTTATGCTTATGATTTATGCAATTGAGTTGTAATTTTTAAAGTTATAGTTCTAGGCTTAGATCTAGGTGACAAGATCACGAGCGTGGAACATTTTTTTTTTCAAGTTCAGTTTTTTTTTCAAGATTTGTTTTCTCTAGTACTAGAAATTTCAGATTTGGTTTATTCCAGATCTGGTTTTTAGTATTGGTAGTATCTCAAATCACCTAAGCTTTCAAGTTCAAGCATTGATTCAAGTAAATAGGCTTCTTCAGTAATCTTCTCTCCCCCCTCTCATTCCTTCTTCTGACTACCATTTCTTTCTTAATTTAGGATTTTAATTTCAGTTGTTACATTATTGCTATCCCTTTCTCCTAAGGTTCATGGCAAGTGTATGTGTTGGCTTTGCCCCTCCTAGCCATAGAATCATCAATTTATTACTTTTATTTTAATTGTCTCTTTTTTCCTAAAGCCAAGTAAAGTAACCCTTGTAAGAGTGACACTTTGGTCAAGTAGGAAAGCTCATATTATGATATATCCCTCGGGCTAAGTAGAGAAACCTACTTGTGAGTCTCTCTTTAGCTTTATCCCCTTTCTTTTACTTTATTTTATTTCAGTATTTTTTTTCCTTCATTGCTTTTTAATTGCGTGGGGTGTTTATTTTCAACTATTTATTTATTTAATTTTAATTGTGTGGCTTGTGTATTTAAATTCTTAGATGACTAATGCTTAAGACGTTATTTTAGATACATATGTTTAGGATGGTAATTAGAATTAGATCACAACCATTAATCGGTTCACTTTCACATTATTAAAAGAAGCAAAAAAAAAAATAAAGTGGCTGCTCTCCCTGTGTTCGACCCGTAACTACACTGATCCGTATGCTTACGGTTACATTTAAAATCTTAAATAGGGGGTTTGGTCAGACTCGATCTCACAATATTTGCTATCAATTATGTTGTCACACCGCTCACAGAATCGGACGTGACCGGTTAACTCAGTTAACCCAAACTCGCCAGATCATCGACAAGACCCAACCACAAGATACACATCTAAGATAAACGTTCAAAAGTTCAACGGAAGACTTAATTTACCTGTAAATACCCCCAATATACTTGATACCCAAATTGTAGTATATAGATAAATACATGTGGGCCCGCAGGCATGATATTTACACAAAAAGAATAACAATTCACGTATCAAGTACACAAAAAGGGGTCATCAAAAGAATCAAAAAGTAAAACCCTGTACGACGTCAATACTGGGGTCCCGTAGCATAGCCCTCACACGTGCAATCCATACCGTGCTCATACTCCTCAGGGACCCACCAATCATCATCGAAAAACTCAACTGTGGGGCCCGATCCTTGATCTTCAGGCTGGTGACCTGCAAAATCATCTAAAAGAGGTGCGCACGTAGGATGAGCTCACTAGCTCAGTAAGTGAAAAGAAGGATCACACAACAATCACATCCATATGCATTATATGCTATGCAATTCATTTTAAATCTCATCCATCTAAACAACATTACTAAGTCTTTGGTTTGGTACTACTACAACCACAGTGCGCGTATGCCCTGGGTACGAACCGTAAACTCCATCCCGCGATACGCCCATAGAGTTGTAGGAGAAGGCCCACCGTGAGTACTCGAAAAAGTAAAGCATGCCGACTACCGGCTCTCAACATAAAAGTAAATGACAGAAAGTAAAGGTGCTGACCCCCATCAATTTAAAAGTAGTATGATTGGCCCTCTTGAATATACCACTGAGGTTACCGACTGTCCTAATGATTAGCCGGGCGTATGTCTAACCGTCACAGTGACCCGACAACTGTGACCACTGCTTCCCCCCAAGTGATAACCCAACACCTCAACCCCTGTTGGGAAGGGTTGTAGCAAGGGAAGATGATAACCCTAAACCGCATGCTCCTATATGACATAGTATGATTGTATAGTGCCACCGCGTCCCATTCCACGGGCCACCAAGGCATTCGTTTCCAAGCCGACTATGGCATCTAGTCTAATAATGCATCATGCACAGTGATCTCATCATTCATCACGTAAGTACATCAATCATTTAGCATTGAGAATGTAAAGCACAACACACATGACATAATCATATGAGGATGACTAAGCTATACATAATTTGCATGATGGCATGGCTAGTCTAGATACAATTGAATGATGCCAAACAAGCCTTAAAATAAAGTCAAACGTCCTCTCCCCACTTACTTGTTGTGTACAAAGATTCACGCCCGGTACGGGTGAGATCCGACGCGAGAAACGTAAATTTTTGTGAACCTATCATAAGTGAAGGGGTTAGTATTTCACCACCTTGGGGTCAAAACTAACAAGATTTGATGGTTAAATCATGTTTAGAATCATAAAAGAAGGTTACATATCTGTTTTTTGTCCATTCGGACACAAAAATCAAGTTGGGGGCCTCTCGGGTGGGTCTGACAGCCCACCTGTCACGGCCCACCGATCTTCTCAGGTGGGCGGGTCAGCTCTTCGGTTGGCCCCCCAATGGGGACCGAGGGCCGGTCCTCTCAGGCGGGTAGGTCAGCCCATTGGTCGGCTCGTCATTCCTCTCAGGCAGGCTTCGGCACGTCGGTCGGCCCTTCGGTGGGGACCGAGGGCCTGCCCTCTCAGGCGGGTGCCCTCAGGCGGGTTGTTCGGCCCACCGATCTCAGCCCGCCTAAGAGGGTGGAAACTTGCCTTCTTCCTTGAAACTTTTCCCCACTTTTGGAAAATCAAATGAGGCTTCTCCAATCACATTTTCCACACATCCAAGGTCTTATAAGATGATTCTAACATAGATCTAAGTTAGATTTAAGGATTGAAAATCCATCTTACCTTCTTTGCTTAAGAACTCTATAAAACCCCAAAAATCACTTACTTGTTCAAGAAATCGCCAATGCTTCTCAAATCTGGTAAACACTTCTTCAAATCCTTCAAAATCAACACATAACCCTCTATTAAACCTTAGATTCATCATCCCAAGTGAGATTTACAAGATCTCAAGAAACTCTACCCAAATCAAGGGTTTTACTTGGGTTTGGTGAAAGTTTAAGAGGCATAGCCTTTGCTCACCTCCAATCGTAGCTCTCGTGTTGAGGATCACTATTCTGACGTCGAAATGGGAAGATCAAACCTTGGCGCCGCTTAAATCCATTCCTTCCTCCTCTTCCTTCCCCTTTCTTCTTATCCGTTCTCTTTTCTCCCTTCTTTTCTCTCTCCTCTTTACTCTTCTCAACAAACTCCTTAATGTAATAAATGAGAAAATGAAAAACACAATAATGCTATTTATACTTTTTAAAACAACTAGTAACCACATGGGTGGGTCACTCAGGTGGGCAGATGCGCCCGCCTGTGACCGCCAACCTGAGAGCCAAAAATTTGTCAACAAGTGGGATTTTGATGAAATTCAACTCTCGGTGTGTATCCCACTCTCGGCACAAGGTATATTCTACGTATGTACTTTAGGATATGGCTACCTACCAGCATTACCCATACATGGCCTTATGATACGTACATGTGCACGACTTGGGTACGCCAGTCTCCTCTGGCATTGACTCGGACTTGTCTGGCCAACCCGTGTTCAAAGTCACCCTTGCCATCATGGTCCATAAGGAACCCGCCTTAACCCTCTCTGGTTCGGGTCTTGCATGGTTAAACCGGGTCAACCGTGTAATTAGACCAGGTTTAAAAAGTAGGGTATCACATATGTTACACTTAAGAGTTTTAAGTCCATGAAAGTCAGTCTTCGATCTATGTTTGCATATGAGGAGTGGTTTGGGTGGAAGGAAGCAGGATCAACCCATGGTAGGGAAGCATAGGCAACAATTTCATCAGATGAATTTTTGACACAACTAAGTAAAGTGGTAAAAATCTTGTCACCAATTGTTAGCGTGTTGAAGATGGTGGATTCTGTTTTCAAACCCACCTTGCAAATCTCTATGCTGCTTTAGAAATGATGAAAGAACATGTATATATTGCCAACCCACATAGAAATAAGAAATTTTGTAAACATAATAGAAGAACGTTGGGAGCTCCAGCTCAAGCATCCATTGCATAAGGTTGGTTAACAAAGTTGAAAACATTATTTTATATAGTATATAAATGCATTAATGTTAACATTGAGTCATTTACAATAATATGTTTTGTCAAATTTCAACATACTATTTAAACCCCAGATATCAGTATAACCATAGACTTGCATTGAGTCCAGAGCTTTTGGAAGCAATGAAGCAGGTGGTTGCTAAGTCGCAACCAAGGCCCGGTCTACAAGCCACAGCCAATACTAAGGCGATCTTTATAGGACTATGAGAATCTAAATTTCAGTACAATGGTTGTAACTAACTTTTATTTGTAAATTTGTTATAGACGAAAGAATTCAAGGATGCATTAAGTAATTTTGGAGCCCCCCGCACTCACAGGTCGTACGAGTACTGATGCTGGTATGTAATCTAAATTTCAGTATATCACTTATACAAGTGTTAAGTATTATGAAATAAAAATAATCTTTTACACTTATTGTAACTTGTAATGCAGCTGAATGGTTGGTGTTGTATGTGGTTTCAAACAAGACTATGTTATCTAAAATAACTTGAAGGAAGTGTTAGATATATACATATTTTCCCAAACTCTTATCTTTTCTTTTTAAGGGATTTCAGTCGATTTGGTCCGGTTTAGATCGGGTTGAATTAGTTTCAGTTAGGAATGAGGGAAACCAAAATCAAACCATTAAAGAACTTCAGTTTTCGATCTCATACAATTTCGAATTATTTTTGTTTTTCAATATCGGTCAATACCGCTTTAAATAGGGTTTTTTTTTTTTTTCTCGATTGAACCACAATGAAATCTTACATTTATAACTTGTAATGAAGAAATATTAAGTAAAATCGTTGTTACAAATCAAAAACATTGTTTATCATTGTAAGAGAAAGATAATTAAAATTTTTCACAGAAAAGAAAAAAAAAAAGATAATTAATATTAATACCAACAAATAACTAATTAATAAAAAAATTATTAATAATGAAATCACAAAATTAATCCTACTATCAAATCATTTATTTATATATATATAGTGAACAAGGAGATTAATGAAAATTGTTATAATTTACAAATGGGTGGTTTACATCAGCCTCCCGTAGCTTTTACCTATATTACATTTTCTCCCCTAAAAATTCATTTATTATATTTAAACCCATCAAAACTAAATCGTGAGAGAGGTGTTAATCTTTGAAATTGAACGATTTTACCCCTCCTCTTCTTCTTCTTCTTCTTCTAACGCTGTAAGGGCTCCGAGACCGGTTCCCACGTTAACGACCGACCAACCTCGCTAGAGGATCTGATCAGCGTCACTGAAGCTGGCACGAGCCATATGAGCCACACGAGCCCATCCATCTCTGAGTTCATAGTTAATTGTAATGGTTTTTGAAGAATTCTTACAGAAAGGTAATTCACAGAACAAAGAGAATACAAAAGATTAATCTCTCTCTCTCTCTCTCTCTCTCTCTCTCTCTCTCTCTCTCTCTCTCTCAAAAAAAAAACTGAAGAAGAAAGAAAGAAAGAAGAAGCAGACGCATAATCAAGAATAAAGTGAACAAATACATATTGCATAAGGACACGTTAGTATAATGTCTGTTGGCATCATGACATGGGTGATTATTTCAATTCATGTGAACCATTTAAATGTCATAAAAACCCCTTGATGAAGCCATTTTGAGTGATCTCACTGGTCATTCTCTTCCTCTGCATTTGCTCCGGCAGTGAAACTAAGGAAATTCCATGTTGAAGGAAAGAGAATTCGATGGGTTTGAATACCTACACGAGTTCAGATGAAGAAGGAACAGATTAAGGAGGGATGGATCTAGTTCTCTTCATCGATGATAAAGATCAGCAGCCATTGGTGTCGGGATTAACGGCGATGGGAGCCGAGGACGGTGGAAGGGAAGGATGGGAGGACATGTTAGCTGAAACTGCCAATGACATTTCGGTAACGTCGTCGTCTTCTTCACAAGAGGTTTTCGCCCAACTATGGCATCTCCACCAGCCCAGTTATAATCCATTCCTCCAGGACACGAGTGGGATCGCTGAAACATCCACCACCGCCATTGGACCCGTCGCCGGTGATTGATTTCTTTTCTCTGTGGTTTCAGACTTTCAATTTCCGCTGCTTAGTAACTTGAAATTTGGAAGCAGCATAATAACTAGTTCCATTGATCTGTGGAGTCTCTGCTCCTATGCCTTGAAAAAGGGTGATTTACATTGAAACAACAGAAAGCCCTTACGGTGTTAGAGGAGGAGGAGGAGGAGGAGGAGGAGGAGGAGGAAGATGAAGATGAAGATGAAGATGAAGATGAAGATGAAGAGGGGTAAAATCGTATTTTCAATTTCAAAAACTAACATCTCTCTCGGTGTTAGTTTGGAAAGGTTTAAATGTAATAAACAGATTTTTAGGGGAAGGATGTATATAATATAGGCAAATGTCAGGGGAGGTTGATGTAAATCACCCTTTACAAATCAATTTCCTTGTTCATAACCTCATTCATTGATTTGTAATAATTCCTTTTCCTACAAAAAAATTTCCTCCTAATATTGAAATCAATGGATAATCAATTCATCTGTTCATAGCCTCATAATCAATGGTTTTTTATATTGGTTTCAATCGGATTGGTTTTGGTTGATTATTTAATGGTTCTTTGTGGTCCAATTTTCAATCGGTCCCGTCAATCTCAATTCAAAATCAATGTAATAAGGATCAGTTTGGTTCGATCCAGGTTTTCCAATCGGTTTCAATTGGTTTTATTAATTCGGGCTAGGTTTTGATATCCCTATTGGCACTCCTTAGCTTTCCTGAGTTATATGATGCATTTTTTTTTTTTTTCAATGAAATATTTTAATGTTTTTTCACATAGGACAAAGTTTTCCTTCACTAGGTGTTGAGGTCACCAGTCCATCCTAGGCTTTACAAACCCATACAGGGTTTTAGTAACTTGCTAAAATAATTCTCATGGTACCCCCTAAATGCACTTAAAGCACCCATGGTTCCCTTTCATCATGGGTGTTGGGAAAATCAGTCCATTCATATATAGTTGAAAAATGTGTACGGCAATCTTTACAAAAAAAAAAAAAAGGGGGGGGAAAGCCATTACATAATGAAATAATAATACGGCACATTCAAATTATTTTTAAAAATCCTTTTATGCCCCCAACTTAAATAACTTCTGAAATTAAGATAAGGGGCAACTAATTGAAAGTGTCAAGTACTAAATACATTTATAGGGGTGTCATTGAACACTCACATTTTATTTTATTGAATGGGCTGTTTATTTATTGATTATTTCTATTCTTTTGGCCTTCTTAAATAGGATGTGGCTTGTCTCCTTAGCGCTCATTGCTTAGGCCTGCCCATAGTTACTTGGAAAATCAACATGTGTCTAAACGGTGATCCAACGGCTGTGTTTCTATCGATCATAACAAAGGTGATGTGCCTAGAGCCATTGGATCACCGCTTAAACACGTATCGATGACCCAAATATTTATGGACAAGACCTAAGCTATCAGCGCTCAGGAGAGGATCCCGATCCTCTTAAATAACTCTGGTAGGCTTAATTCTAATATTCACTCTCCTTGCAACTTTTTGAAGTTTAGAAAAAGAAATAGACCCTTCATCCGTCGGACAACATTTTGCCCCTTGGCCTTTTCGGCAATTGAATGATCTAACTTTTTCTTACCCCAAAAAAATAAAAAATAAAAAATAAAAAAAATAAAAAAATAAAAAGAAGAAGAAGAAGTTTTTCTTCCTTGGAAATGATTGATATTGTAGAAATTGAAGGAAATTTCGATTGGGTGATATGAACCAAATTGCCACATCAGCATAACTTTTTTTTTTCTTTTAATGTTGCGATAAAAACTTAATAAAAAATGTATATTAAGTGGGAACGGTAACTCTCATATTAAGTGAAATTAAGTTGGAATTATAACCCCATATCGAGTGAGAATGAGAGTTGTAATCCTTTTATTTATTTATTTTTATTTGAGAGTAATCCTTATATCCTTGATTGAAGGAATGTGGCTCCGACATTGTGATATAAAAGAAGGATCCTAACTTTATCAAGCATGGAAGAAAATCGCCATCAATTTTTGTATTTAAGATATAAGAAAAAAATCAGATGACTCTCTACGAAATTGAAAAAAAAAAAAAATGTCTCATGAAATATTGACCACAATCTACTATATTAGAATAGAGAAAGTGAAAAAAACATTGCGAATGTCATTCCAACATATTTGTCAAGTCATTTTGCTCAATGTGGTATGTTTACTCCTTGTATATGAGTTTATCATCCAATTACATGTTTGCCACAAAATTGGCACCTATTGCGCCAACATTGAAGCACCATATGATAATGTTTGTTAGAAACAGCAGAAAAGATATTTCACGTTTTTTGGAACAGAAACGGATTTTTTGGGGTTTGATAAACTTCTTTCTCGGATAGTCCGCACCGAGATCTACAACACCGACAATGGCGTCAAGGATTACATTCAAGGATTTTTTGGTGTTTGATTAACGAGTTGCCTTTTGATCGATTTTTTATTGGGCATTTTCCTAATATTTTGGCCTCACCTTGTTTTTAAAAACAGCAAAACAAATATAACATGTTTTTCCATTCATGTTTTTTGTATCGTAAATTACTATAAATTTCTATTTATGTTTCTAAAAATGGGTGAAACGAAATGGATTTGTCAAACACTTTTAAGGTCATTTTTCATTTCTCAGCATCAAAAAACGTAGAAACACGTTTTAGAAATATTATCAAACGGTGCCTGAGTCTTTCCCTCTTATCCATTACTAAATAACCTTATTGAGGAGGGAGAGAAAGAGAGAGAGTGTGTCACATGTTCTTGCTTTTGGTGTCATTAGACATATTGGTACTCATCCACGTGACTCATTTTCTTGGTTCTCTCTCTTCCTCTCATTGCATGAAAGAGGAATGAAAAAAAAATGTAGAACAATATTCAAAAGGGTCCTTTTAGGCATCACTATGTGTAATGAAGTATAACACTTTACCATTTACCACTTGCAAAGCTACAGTACATGGGAAAATCCATGCATTGAAGATTCTATCAACATCTCAATTGTCAAATTTTAATACAAAATAAGTAAAGAAAGTGGTTAAACTTTAATTCAAAGTTTTAGCAAAATTATCAAAATATCATTAAATGAAAATGAATATAAAATACAAAATGACGTATTTTCTAATTTAGTTATTTCTTTTCAAGCTGAAATTATTCCAATGAGGTGCTCGTTTCATTTACACTCATAAATATACATCCATATACTGTTATGTAGCAAATAGTAAAACATTCTACTACACATTATATTTCACTAGGCACAGTTGTATCTAAAATTTTTTCTTCTTCAAATAGATTTTTAAATATATATATATATATATATATATATATATATATATATATTTTATTAGAGGTTTCCATCAAAATATGATAGTGGAAAGGGTTTCCACCACGCCCACAGTTGGAAGCCTTACTTTACACTTTATATTTTTCTATGGTATTAATTGATGATTTGAGTTTATCATTGATATACAGGTGATTTCTTTGCATCTTTCCTTATTATATTTGATCATCTATCCCAATTATATGATCCACACTTATGAAATTTTTGTTACCTATTGAACCCATTTCCTCAGCTTTCTCCAATATTAATCAAATATATTTCAGAGGTCAACCATTGCACGTGTCTGTAAGATTATCATCCGGATCAGCAGTGAACTGCCACATGGTCTCAACCATTTGGTCAATCATTTGTGAGGTTTTTGTTATTTCTTACATTTTTCATTAATTCCTACTGACTCCATTTCCCATTTTTT
This sequence comes from Macadamia tetraphylla, assembly GCA_022985045.1. Classification (NCBI taxonomy): domain Eukaryota; kingdom Viridiplantae; phylum Streptophyta; class Magnoliopsida; order Proteales; family Proteaceae; genus Macadamia; species Macadamia tetraphylla. The sequence continues at coordinate 33,259,710 of CM040973.1, forward strand.
TATCAAACATTTAAAGACCTCAACAATGTCACGTGCATATGTTGTATTATTATTTGAATCAGAAAAAAAAATGGTCACATGGAGTTGCTACGGGTATGGTGAAAACGATTTAGCGTATAGATATTGTGAGCATGGCTTCAAAAATTGGAATTGAATCGGTCAAATCGGTTAATTCCTATTAGAATATACATTGATAAATTTTATCTACTTACATGGATTGTAGAAATGTAACATTAAAATAATGCAAAAGAAAATGGAAAAATAAGAACAAACAATGGACACAGATTTATGACGTTTGGCAAGATTACTTATGTTCTCGGTGAGATGAGATCCTACTTCACTATCAATGGAGAATATTGTTACAATGCTCATCCTCACATCTCTCAGTATTGTTTGCATTACTGAGAAGGAAAACATCGCTACAAATATATGGCGAAAAACCCTTATCTGAAAAGTACAAAACTTCCTTCAAACAAAAAATTCGAGCTGGGGGCTGCATGTGCCCCCCTACACCCCCGTTATGCAAGGGGCCTATTGTCCCTTGCAACCCCCATGACCCACTTATAGGACCGTCGTCCTGTCTGTCGAGGCACCTGCACCAACACTTCATGGATTAAACTGCGACAAAATACAAGACATCGTACACCAACATTGATTCCCACCATTTTTTTTTTTGGGACCAATTTTGACCCATTCAGAGATTCAATCCCCGAGTATGTTTTTAAATCCCTGATTGTGAGCCCTCCATTTCCCTGGATTGGGATGCTTTATCTCCAATGACTCTCAAACCTCTATAACCATAGGGCCGCATGCCGATCATATAAGGCTGCACACCTGGGAGTTGGTTCGTGAACATGTGAGAGATTGGAAAAAAAAATTAGAAGAAAAAATATTGGAAAAAATCTAAATCCACCCGTTTCGTATATATTTTGTAGTAAGTCTTGATGAACTACATCATTATTATGTACCGTCTCACGACTCTCACCTTCCTTCCCCATATTAGGCGAATGGATTTCCTTCTAAATTTTTCGGATGTTCTTCTGTGACGAGCAGATTCTTATGGGAGAGTGCATTAAGGGGCAATGCTAAAGGTTTAACCAATTGGCCTCAAAACTAAAGCAATCGTTGGCCCACTATGAATGGGCTTGGAAACTCATCAGCCTTAATGGATTTTTTCTCAGCCTCGACTTTGTCTGGTTACGTAGCAATCATGTTTTTGGCTCTTGATCATGGCATGGCAGGAGAAGAAATCCAGATTCGGGCCAGGGCCTTCTCCAATGAATCAAAGCAAGTTTGCAAACGGGATACCGAGTAACTGACGCCTGGACTACAAGTGCGAGGATGAAAAACTAATTCCGAAGCAGAAAAGTACTGAATGGGGTAGGGATATAAATGGATAGCTGAAATCCGAATTTGAATTTGAATTTGTATTCGTATCCGGTCAAAGGGTATCTAAAATAAAATCTGAATTGTCCATAAAATAATTATTTGATTCGATTAAATAATCAATTAATGATTTTAAGGGTTCTTAAAATTTAAACAAAGTTCTAGGGAATGAGGAGGAGAGTTAAAACAACATAGAAAGATAAATTAAGACCAAATTATATTCATTGGGTAGAGGAAGTTCCGGATTACACAAGTCAGAGAGTAAACGGATAGTTGAAAATCTGAATTTGATCTGTATTCGTATTCATTTAGGGGTATCTATATTCGATCAGGAAATATTCAGATCCGAACACATCCGATTCAAATTTGATCTATATCCGATCCATTTACATCCCTAGAATGGGGCATGGGGTGTTTGAAAACTTTATTGGATATTCAAAACATTTATGATATATTTTTTTTTAATTTTTTTTAAGGAATGAAAATGCTAACCGCTTGCATGGCTACTGCACTATTACACAAACTAATGGGAGGTCAGTCAGAGGTTCAGTGCATAGGGTGGGGGGCACCGCATAGCGCATGCGGTCTAGGCGTAGATACACACAAGTGGGTATTTTTTTTTTTCCTATTTTTATTACGATTTGTAATAGTAATTTTAAGACTTTAGGACTGGGTTTCCTACACCCATTCACCATGAATGCTTTAAATGCACGCATCAGGGTTTTTTTAAGAAAAAAAAATACTAAAACCTTATAGGGGTATATGAAACCTAAAATAACAATATATAACTTAAAAAAAAAAAAAACTAGTTGTGAGCTTTATTTTATGGTGTGAAATGGATTGGTGACCTTAGTGAATGAAAACTTTGTCCATATTTTATGGATCTTATTTAGCATACCCATCCGTGGGTTACCCAGATGATTAGGGTGAATTGTAGATTATGTGGATAGGTGCACGATCTCATGTTCGATTCTCCACATATGTATCTACGGTTTAAGTGGAGATCATGACTTGGATGGGCGGTTGGCCGTTAAATGTGCAGGAAAGTGTTTATGACATTATTGTTAATCATTTGTCTTAGTATAAGCCTTGTTTGTTTTCATTAAAAAAAAATATGGATTACTTTAGGTGTAGTTTCTCTGACCGTTGATGGCACAAGTGTAATTTACCCAAACCTAATTTGATGCCAGAACTTTCCAGCTAATCGTATCTTTCCCAAGGGCGATTGTGGAAATATAAAAGCTCCGCAAAGGAACGGTTTCCGTTAAAAGCTTGGACAGCAAAGACGCCACTGAGCAGCATCTCTCTCTCTCTCTCTCTCTCTCTCTCTCTCTGAGCATGCAACGACAGTCTATAGGCTCGCCTGGAACGAAGCTCCACAGCCATGGAGGAGCGAAGGAGGGGATGAAGCTCGAAGAAGAACAGCAAAAACGAAGGAGCGGAGGAGGAACATCTACAGCTGAAGACGAAGAAAACAATAAGGCCGAGAAATTGCACAGATCGACGGTTTCTTGGCCTGAGAAATTCATACATCTGATACCTATCCTCACACTCTTCTGTTTATTTGTTCTTTACCTTTGTTCTTACGATCCATCTACAAAAGGTGAGCAAATTCAACTGCAGCGAGTGCTATTCAGGAGGAGATCGATATTAATCCTTTGTTCCTAATTGTTGTCTTCGATCTTCATTTCCTTGCAGATTTAGCTCATTTCAAAGACATTCGACATCCTTTGAAGCTCCCAGGTAAAATGCAGCTACCATTGATGATATTTTTCGTCATTCCCGTCATCCATAGCTTATCTTTTTTCTGTTTCTCTCTTAGTACGGATTCGGTTTCTGATTTTAGTGATCTAATTTTCTCTTTTTCTCTCTTAGTACAGATTTATCTTCCGATGCCAGCGATCTCGGGCGATTTCTAAAGTTGGAGAAAGGCGATGTTTTGGCGATCCGAAGCCATCGGAACTTGCAGGAGCTCGGGGAAAAAGCTCGGAAATCTCGATTTCACAGAAAAATTGGTGATTTCTAATCCGCATTATCTGGTTCTTCTCAATCCTCGCCTCTTCGGCTTCCCTACTCTCCCTTCCCCTCCGCTCCGCTTTGGTTCCGCACGTGTGAATTACATCCACGGATTCAAGCGTGTGGTACCGCTTTGGATATATTCATACGTGTATCTCGAGCTTATCTTTCACAGTTCGAGTGATGGGTGCTAACCTGCGCCGCAAGTACTATATCCAGCTGGAGCTTTAAAACTTATGACCGTTACAGTACTATATCCAGCTGGACAGCAGTATCTGTTTGTACTTACAGGCGTACGTCTACGCGTGGCGCTTGTTAGTAGTGCAGCGCACGCTTTCTTGGTTCTTCTCGCTTTTTAGGCGCTTTTCTACAGTTTCCTGTTTTTTAGAATAATCACGTGGTTCGACCGCACATCGGTTCAAATGTCTGGACCAACCTGGACCATTCCCATTAGGTGGGGCCCATGCCATTCCATCATCTCCACTGGCTGACAAAATGTATTTCGTACCTGTATACGATCATTTCTGCGACGTAGAGGGATACGATCTAGGCCGTCCATGACGTTGGTTTTCTCTGGGTCAGTTGCATGTTTGGTGGGCCCTGTTACACATCTGTTGTATGATGACGATTTTTTTTTTTTAATGACGATGGACATGATGATTAATAACAAGATGCTTGGTAGTGGGCCCAGAAATAATGATGGCTTTCACTGTAAAGTTTAAGTTTCAGTTTCAGTGGGGTTCTATTTTAACGGGAATTGTATTTTATATTTCATTCATTTATTGTCTTTACTGAAGTTGGTGATGTCAATCGGTTTGGATTGGTTTCGATTCGATGATCGGTTTTGATATGAAATTGAGTGAAATCGAAATATAAGAATTATTCGTCAGTTTTGGTTTGGTTTTAGTTTCTCTTATTGTTTGGTCTCAGTGATTTCATTTACCTTGTAAATATATTTAAACATATAATAAAAAAAAATTTCGAGTTCATAAATGTTTCTTATCAAGTTATATCGTTTTGCCTTTTTTTTTTTTTTTCTCTGATTTATTATTTTTAATTTATGTAAATGCGGTGAAGTATGCAAGCATTATTATGAGAATACTCTTAGATAAAATTTATATAAAAAAAAAGGGTCGGGTTTGACAGTTGCCGTTGTAGTGTTCGTTATTAACAGTTAAATTATCTGATAGGGACGCATCTATGACTAAATATGACAACTAGGCAAATTTATTGGCAAAGTAATTAAGCTTAAACCCTATAACCACAAGGCACTAGAAATGGCCAACTGGAAAGGGAGGGTTGGATATGATGGGTTTGGGAGTGCTGTTTGAAATAAGGCGAAACATTCTTTAGGTTGATGCATCTTGGACCCCACCACCCCACCCCCACCTCATTGAGAAAGAGACCCAACGTCCTTTATGTAAAAGATATGCTTTGCTTTTAGATCACATGTAATTGATCCCGTGACTGTAGATAAGATCATCTCTCTCTCTCTCTCTCTCTCTCTCAAGCGGGACTTTTATCTCTATGGGTGGACGGCAATCACGAGTGGCTTCTATTCAATTATTGATTATATTGTGTGTTGAGGAAGACATTTTAGTGTGTCGGTGTTATATTATTTTGAGAATGTTACAAGATTGCTTAAGATTGGGTTTGGATTTATTAAATAACCCATCCAATGTTTTGTTTAATTTTTGTTTTTATGATAATTTGTTCAATTAAATTATTTAAATTAAAGATTGATATTATAAAACTACTGTTTTTTTAGACAATTTTGGATCTCACATCACTCTTTCCTCTTCATCACCAAAAGCTAACCCTAATCTCTAAGTAACCAAGTTGAAAGCAATATAAAGCGTGTGTAGCTAATTACACTAGCTATGTTATGTATAGAACAAAGAATTTTGCTCACCTACGTCCTCTTCGCCTAGACATAGGCAGGTGTACAAAGATTGCACTGCAACCCCCACAGTGCATTGAAGATGTCTCTATGTAATCTTCCATTGGCTTGTACGTCGACGTAGTAGCCATGTAGACATGCAACATTCTCTTGCTCATAATGCATGTAGGCTATCATGTTATAGTATAAAAACAGTGAAATATGGTACAAGGTATACAACTATAACATATGCTAACCTAAACATTTATATATACTAACATTGGTATATATAAAGTATATGTACATTATGTATATAATATGTACTCTAGACTGGTTTGTACATATCTTGTTTACTCTTGAATTACGTGATAACCTGAGCCCTAATAAGGGTACAGAGGCAACTTGAGGAAGTATAATACGCCCAAGTATGGTGTCCCCCATGTATGTATTCTTATCCCCTTATTCATGCAATATTAATGGAATGGTGCATACAAAATACAGAGGCAAAGGAACCATGTTGTAAGATTGGCAAACTGTCATAGGTACTTGTTGTAATATCCCGCTTCTTAAACCCGGTCTGATTTCGCGGTTGAACCGGTTTAACCATGCAGGAACCGAGCTAGAGGATGTTAGAGCGGGTTCCTTATGGGCTATGATGGCACGGGTGACCTTAACACCTGGCCCGACAAGTCCGAGCCAAGACAGAAGAGACGGAGTGCCCAAACTGTACGTGCACCTACCATAAGGCTATGTACGGATAAAACAGTATTATATCCGTATTTTAAAGATATATACGTATGCTACAATGTATGCCGGGTGGGGTTGAGCCGAGGTCCGAGCCCGGTCAAAATCCCAAGTTTTGACTCTGGATGGGTATGTCGTGGGTACACCCACCCACCGAAAGTGACTCCATCCAAAGACTATTCACTTAAGTAGGAATAGTATATAAAGCTTTATGACTTCTTTTCTTTCCATTTATTACCCTCGACGCTTGGTGAGAAAAGTAAAGAAGAGAGAGAAAAGAAAGGAAGAAGAAAGGAAGAGGAAGAAAGGAAGGATTTCAAGGCCAAGCTCGATCTTGCCATTCCGGTCTGAAGAGTAATCTTCAACTCGAGATCTACAGCTTGGAGGTAAGAAAAGTCGGTTTTATGAACATTACCCATACCCACGCTTTAAACCTTTGATTCGAGTATGGTTTCTTAAGATCTTGTAAACACCCTTTGAAATGATGAATCTAAGGTTTAATAGATGATTTATGTCGATCTTGAAGGATTGAAGAGATATTGACAAGGTAGAAGGAGCATGGTGAGTTGGAAGTGATTTGGAGGGTTTGAAGTCATTTTGAGCAAAGAAGGTAAGATGGTTCCCTCACTCAATCTAACTTAGATCTAAGCTAGAACCATCCTATAGGACTTTAAAGGTGTGAAGAATGGGTTGAGAAAAACCCTATTTGGGTCCCCAAGGAATGGAGGAAGTTGAGAAGAAACCGGGTTTTTCTCTAAAACCGGCAGGTAACCGCGGGTCCCTACCGCTGAGACACCCACCGAGAGGACAGGGTTCGCCAAACCGGCGGTAGGACCGGTGGGTAGACAACCCACCTGAGTGACCCACCTGAGTGGCCAGAATGTGATTCTTAGGTCCGATCGAGCCCAAATCGGACGTGGGACCTTCTTTCGACGTTCTAAACACGATTTTGACGTCGGATTTCATTAATTTTGATTCTAAAATGGTGAAGTACTAACCCCGCTCAATTTTGTTAGGTTCACCAAAGCCTTCCCGATTCGCTCCGGATCTCACCTGCATCGAAGGGGACTCTTGACGCCTGTGTAAGTGGAGAGAGGACGTTTGGCCTTGTTTCAAGGCATTTGTTTGGCATTCATATAACCATATCTAATCTAGTCATGTCATCATGAATATGCTATTTAGATTAGTCATTCCACTCATTGATGTGCATATATGCTATGTTTATTTTTCGAATGCCAATTGAATGAGATGTTTATATGTTGAATGTGGACATCATGTTGCATAATGCATTGATAGACTAGATGCCGTGGTCGGCTTGGAAACGAATGCATTGGTGGCCCGTGGTATGGGACACGGTGGCACTATGCAGTCGTACTGCATATAGGAGCATGCGGTATTAGGATTCTCACCATCCTGCTACGACCCTTCCCAACAGGGTTAAGGTGTTGGGTTGCCATTTGGGGGAAGCAGGGTCGCGTTGTTTACATCGGGCGGTTAGGCATTACGCCCAGAGTCATGTAGAATTGGCAACCCCGGTGGTATTTCAAGAGGGCCAATCGTATGCTTTTAAATTCGGAGTCAAGACTGCCATTTAATTTATTTACATTTCTTGAGAGCCGTGGACGGCATTGTCTTTATTTTTCGAGTACTCACGGTGGGCCTTCTCCAATGAATTTCTATGGGCGATCATGGAAGGAGTTCGCGTCGATCGAGTATACGCAGACCGTGGTTGTAGTAGCACTAAAACCAAAGACTTAGTAATGTTGATTAGGTGTCGTGATTTAAAATGACTTGCATGGCATGTAGTGCATATGATGTGTTGTGATGTGTGGATCTGTGTGTGGTCCACCTCTCTACTTGCCGAGCTAGTGAGCTCATTCCACGGTACACCCCTTTTAGATGATTTTGCGTCATGCATCCGAGGTGATGGGTGGGTCCCATAATGAAGTTTCCGAGGAGGACTGTGGACCTCGAGGAGTTTGAGCATGGCGAGATCAGCGTGAGTGCTGTGTCATGCGAATGGTTCGAGGCCGAGTGAGCCCAAATTTGATACCGAGCCGAAATGGGGTGCTCGATGATTTTGATGATTTCAGATATACTTGATATCCGAACTTTATTCTTTTGTGTATATACTATGCCTTCGGCCCAAATGTATATAATTATGGTATCATCATTTGGGTATCAAGTATATGGGAATTATTTACTGTAAAACTTAGTCTTCCGCCGATTTGATGAATTGATGTTAGTGTGTGTATGCTGTGGTGGAATACAAGGTTCGATGATCCTGAGTTTGGGTTAACGGTGTTAACTCGTCACCGCCTCCTGCTCAGGTGAACGGGTGACAAACGGTGGTATCAGAGCGTGATGCTCTGCTCCACTCACAGCATACCATTAGAATCCCGTAGACTCTATAATAGGAAAATGGGGTTGGGTAAAGATAAAAACTTAAGATTTAAAAGTCAAAGAAAGAAAGTATAAAAGTGGGGTCATATTATAGATTGCATTCATGGCATGCGGGAGTGTAGATAAATGGTAATTAGGTTGGTACTATAACCTATAAGTACTATTTCGATGAAATTTCGGCAGCATAACGGCGTAAAGTGGGATTTCCAAAAAATTTTCCACAAAACCTGATAAACAACAGATAATAATATAACCAAGAGCACAGATAGTAAAGTCACCTCACCACAAAACCACACAGGTATTCCACATATGAAAACACCACAACAATCCATTATCCAAAGATATTTTATTCCATAAATGAAATCAAGTTACATTGCAATTACAAGGAATGAGATAAATAAATACACAATGTCTACAAAAAGAGAGAAAATGGATAAACAGCTAGTGTGGGCAAGCCAATCCTCACCGGTCGTCATCATCGCCGATGATCACCACGCTCACGGAGGCCCGGAGTTGACGTTGAAGTGATGATCGAGTAATCGAACCTCGCTCACCACCCGCATTCTCCTCCGGCCGCCATAGTCGCCGAGATAGCGGTGGCCCCGGTGTCCAAGTCCGACCACCACTGAAGGAATCCTCCAAGGTGGTCTCGCTCGAGGCAATCTCGCCCACCGCCTCAAGATCTCAACTCGCCATCCTGCAAGGCCCGCATGGAGGCCGCCCTGCCCTCATAGTCGAGTCACCACTCCTGTGGTGGGGCTCCATGGTGGGGCCGCACCCTGGAAGAACTAGGACCCGGACCTCTCGACTCCGAGGCACCTCCTCGGGGATGCCTGCCGCCCATCGGCCTCCTCCTCGCCCCGAGGAACGTAGTCCTCATCCTCCTCACGACTCCTCCTCCATGGGGACATCCACCATAGGGGCAGCCTCCTACCCCTACCTCTCCGAGCTCCCGATCTAGGAGGTGAATCCATGAGGGTATGGAGACCCATCTTCAAGAGGTTGTCTGATCGAACCTATCACCGAGTCTTCCCTCCTCTCCGCCAGATTCACCCAAGAACTCAAGATCCCGTGAGGATCCGCCAGGGGAATCCTCCGTCCTCCGGGTGGGAAGCATGGTGCTCCATCGCCTGAGGATCATATAGGAAGGCACAAGTGCTCCCCGCCTCCTCGGGCGTGAAAATACAAAATGCTATGAAGGCCGCCATGAAACCTACCGTTCCGATGCCCTCCTCTCGGGAGCAGTTGAACTGGATCAACCGGCGAAGAGACGGACCTCGTGGAAGAAAGATGTCTCTGACCGGGCGATCTGCTGCCGCAGATGGTCTCAAATGAAGTCCGTGTTTCCATGCTCATGAACGGTCCCCGAGGCCTACTCCGGGGATCAGAGTATCGGTGTCCCGCCGATATACCCAATATGTCGCCAAGGTGCCTACCGTCACCGGATATCCACCCCTTCACTAAGTCACGACGGTGAATTTCCGATCGACACGATACCTCCAGGGTTGCAATAAAACCGACGGACGAGCTCAGAGACGGCGGTCCACTGAAGAATAGTGTCCCACCCAATGCCGAGAACCTCTCCGAGCCGGGCCTTGTGGAAGTCCTCGACTACCACGGTCTTTTCCATCAACACCGCCCCTTCAGAAGTTAGGCCTGGTCATGCCTCTGACTAGTGAAGTGTCTCATCATAGTCTCAAGGGTCGACCGAGGTGTAGGTCTTCCGCTGGGAGTCAAGTGCGGTCTCCGCACTTTTCCGCTTAGAAGCGGTGGTCTTGCGTCGAACGCCAGAGGAAGATGGTCCTCTGCCGGTGCGTGAAGACATCCTGACAATAAGTAAAGAAAGTTGGGTTAGTACAGCAAGAAAAGACATCAGCATTAAAGAAGGGAAATCCCAAAACCCAATTCATGCAAAGACGGGAACGGCAAGGATATAGAAATGATAGAAAACTTATGACATGAAACATGGTAGATGACGACGCATGGAAACGTGTCAAAACAAAGAAAGGACAAAGAAAAGCAAAGAGTATAATTACAATGAGGAAATTCAAGTCCATGGTGCAAATTCGAATAAAATGGAGAGCAACCGGAAACCATAGGACTAAGACGAGATAACGTAGTAGTGGGATGATGGAAATGCAAGAACATGCCCCAAATAGACTATAGAGTTCTATAAATACAAGTATGAATGAAAATCAAGGAAATCAATGCCAAAATAGGAATTTTCATGGAAAACATAGGAATTCCAAGCATAATGGTGGATTCCCAAATCTAAGGCATATTAAGCATAAAACAAGTGGAATGTACTACAAAGGAATCACCAATTTGAGGAAAGGATCAATAATGTAGGAAATCCCCAAATTTGGGAACCTAGGGCACAAATTGGGGGTTTTTCCCCAAATGAAGAAATAAATACCTATAAACTACGAATGAGCGCAGTGGAATCATCATAAACACATGGAACGACTATACTATGGTGAAAAATAGAGAAAGAAAGTCTAGAAAGTAAATCCTATTCAAGCATTTCACCCAAATTGAAATTCTGGAAAAAGAGAAGAAGAGGAACTTACTTGGGTGAAGACGAGTTGACTCTTCACAAAAGCTACTGGTGGATGAGTGGAACCACGAGTAGGAGCGCGAGTAGACTCCCAAAATCGCCCAAGAAGAAAAGGAGGAAAGAGAGGGAGAGGAGAGTGAGACAAAACAGGCCTTTTCGCCCTGTTAGGTTTTATCACGGGCGGACCATGGTCCCTACCACGGCTCATCCCATGGTTTGGATGTAAGGAAAAATTTTAAAATTTTGAAAATTTTCCTTCTTTGTCTTTTCCTTCTCTTCTCCTATTATGAATGCATTGGTTCTATGGTGGATATTAATCCTATGATCAATATGCTACGATCAAGTGGGACCATTAGCATGTATGTTGTGAACTTTGCCTCGATCTTGGAATTGAGCTATGATAAATTACAGCTATCATACACTACAACACCTCACATAATGGCATATGATTGTGTGCCTAAATCAGTTTATGGTGTTTAACCAATATGGTGTGTGATACGCTCGTACAAGGATACGATGGTACGCACTAGATCCAGTAGTAATGCCCGAGGCACCTGTGGGGTCCTCGCTGGTCGGTCGACCACAAAACCCCGGGGGCCCGCTCGTGGGGCATACTCACCTCCACTACCTGCAGAGACTCCATGGTCAAGGTGGGGCACATGGGGACCCACCTATGATCGCACTCCCGACCCTCCACCGGCCATTACACCGGAGATGTTGCTACAATAATTCAAAAGTCCCAACAAGTTTCCAACAAAGAATGCTTCAAAGAATGAAGCATTTATGACTCTATCCAAGAATAGCTTGACTTTTTCAACCGGTCAACCTCCCTGTACTCACTCCAAGACCCACCAGAGGGTCGGGAACGGGACCACAAGTGGGTACACCTCCAATCCCACCATTCGGTATTCCTCAACATGGGATGCCTCATCCATACTCCTACTATCCTGCCTATGCTCCTAATTTCCCGGCGACGAGTAATACGTCAAGGGTAGTGGAGTCGTTCAAGAGGAACTTACCACCGGTATTCTCTAAGGTGGGGAGTGATCCTCTAGAACCGGATCAATGGATCCAAGAATTGGAGAAGATATTTGAAGTGCTGGAGTGCACGGATGCCCAGAAGCTCATTTGTGCTGGGTTACAACTCAAGAAAGAGGTAAATTCTTGGTGGCAAGCTTCCAAGCCTATATTGATGGTCGCTCATCCGTAACCTACATGGGAGCAGCTTTAAGGAATTGTTCTCGATAACCATTATCCCTAGCTTCGAGATCGGAAGGAGACCGAGTTCATGGCCTTAACTCAAGGAGGTAAGACGTCCTGAATACCAACAAAGAGTTCGAGAGTTTGTTCCATTTGGCCCCAAGGCATAATGACCAAGAGAAGGCAAGAAGGTTCCTAAAAGGCCTAAAAGCATCGATCGGGTCTGTGCTTGAAGTCTTGATTTGACCGAATATGGCAGATTACAGAAGGCCAAAACAATGGAAGATAAGAAAGGGTGAACACCCTCACCCGGACTGTGGAAGAGATCAAATCCATTCCTGATGGGGGAAATTCCTCCAAGGCATACCGTGGATCATATAGTTCGGGACCTATGTATAGGCAACCCTATAGGCCATCCGCTATCCTCCTAGGCCCGGTGGTTCGGTTCACCCTGCTCGCCCAATACTAGTGTGGCCCACCCAAGGCCACCTCGACCTTCATCTCAGACGGTCAAGTGAGGGGCCCCGCCTCGCCCGACGCCCGATTCGCTGTTTCAACGCCATTCCTATGGGCATTATAAAAGACCTGCCGGTCCCACCACCTTGCCTCCAACCAAATTTCTCCTACCACCTCCTTACCTCGAGGTAATCAACCAGGAAGGATGTATGCCCTATGGCCGAAAGCCGAGGCTAGTAGGTTGTGGTACATTTTAAATTAAGAAGTTCATTATGGTTAATATTAGACCCAAAATTATATACATTGTTATATTAGGTATCCTCCCATATCGGGCATACCAAATGTTTTATTTGACTCAGAGCTACTCATTCATTCGCATCTAAGAGATTTGTAGGAAGGGGATGTCACCGATCCGACGTGGAATGATTGTTAGTATGCCTCGGTAAAATTGCAGCTTGAAGGAAGTGTATGGACCATGCCCTAGAGATTAGTGGGAAGAACTTTGATGCACAACTCATTAAGTTCAAATGCAATTTTGATGTTATATTGGACGGATTGGTTGTCGGCTCATCGAGCTAACGGATTTGGGGAAAGGTCGAAAGGAAAGAGGGGTATACGGAAAAAAAAAGGGTGAAGAAGGTCCTTTCCCCCCCTCCCGTAAAGTTGCTAGAAAGTGGATGTCAAGGTTTTCCTCAGACTGATGTTGATGCAAGAGTTACACCCTAGAAGAAGAAAGGTGGTTAAAGAGTTTCCGATGTTTTCCCGATGATCCGATGCATTTACCACCGAGAGAGTTGAGTTTGCCAGACTTGACCCCCTCCGATTCAAGGCTCCAATAGGATGGCACCAAATTAATTGGGGTTGCGATGCCTGGGTGAACTATTGGAAAAGGGGTTTATTCGGCCAAGTGTTTCACCTTGGGGTGCTCCTGTTGTTTGTCAAGAAGAAGGATGGTAGCTTGGGGGCATAGATTACCGGAATTGAATAAGCTAACCATTAAGAATCGGTTATTCCACGATTGATGACTTATTTGATCACGGTGGAGCCATATTAAGATAGACCTTCGTCCGCTATTATCACCAAGATAAAGAGTAGTGATATACCCAAAAAAGATTTAGGACTCGATACGGCCATTATGAGTTCCTAGTGTTGTCCTTCGGTTAACCAATGCCCGAAAGATTTATGGATCCGATGAATCGAGTATTTCGGATGTGCTCGATAAATGGGTAATTGTTTTTATTACGATATCTTGATCTACTCCAAGACCGAGGAGGAGCACACCAACACTTGAGAATGGTGTTACAGAGGTCGAGAGATCAACATTGTTTGCCAAGTACAAGAAGTGTGAATTTTGGCTTGAACAAGTTGGATTCCCCACGAGTTCAAAGTCGAATCAAGTAGATCCCGCAAGGTAAAAGCAAGAGGGAATGGGAAAGTCCCAAGAATGTTACCAAATTAGAAGTTTGGGTTTCTGGATATTACCGGTTTATCGAGAATTTTGCTCGATCTCAAAGACCAATGACCAAGTTGACAAAAAGGGTGTGAAATTCGATCAAGGAGGAATGTGAGAAGAGCTTCCAAGAATTGAAAGAGAAGGGTGCTCGGTCACTATTCCCGAGGGCATGTGGAATGACTTATACCGATGCTTCCAAAGTTGGTTTGGGTTGTGTTCTCATGCAACGGAAGGTAATAGCATATGCATCCCGACAACTAAAGGAATATGAGGAATTACCCCACTCATGACTTGGAACTAGCGGCGGTCATTTTTGCCCTTAAGATCCGGGCGACACTATTTGTATGGGGAGGGGGGAATACAAAGGACCACAAGAGCTCAAATACTTTTCACCCGAGATTTGAATATGAGATGAGAAGATGGCTTGAACTCAAAGGATTATCCGTGGATATTCAAGATCATCCCTAAAAGGCTAATGTGGGCGATGCATTAAGTCAAGACACAGACTGTCGCTTTCCACTTAGCACACCACCACTTGTGCAAGAGGCTGCTAATGGATGAAACCTCTTGTATGAACATTTTAGAGCTTGAACCTCAACCAGAAACCTTAAATGGTTGACGGTATCCTTGTTTTCAGTGCATCCGCAATTGGCAAGAGGTGATAGTGAAGCAACCTTTGATCCCAATTGCGGATTAGAGTTAAGGTTCAAGACCAAACAATGAACGCCCAATTTTATTTAGCTAGTGATGGGGCATTGATGTTTCGAGAGAAGCGAAATTTGATAAAGGATAAAATCGTGAGAGAAGCACATAGTCCGAGTACTCACTTCACCCGGAAGTACCAAATGTACAAAGACCTCAAACAGAGTTATCGTCAAGCATGAAAGTCACCATAGCTTTATATGTATGCATTTGTCTTACCCGCCGAAAGTAAAAGTCGAAAGGCATCGACTTTATGGTTTTCCTTACCACCCCAGACTGTAATGGAAGTGGGAAAGGATTAAATGGACTTCACACCGACTACCAAGTACACCCAAGGAATGGATGCGATATGGGTGATTGTGGATCGGCTTACCAAGACCCGCCTTTCATTCCTATCAAGACCAAGTTCTCCATGCCCAAACTAGCACAACTTTACATGGATAACATATGGCTTACATGGAGTGCCAAAGAGCATTGTTTTAGGGACCCAAGGTTCACTTCCGATTTTGAAAAGCTACAAAGGCCTTGGGATCAAATGAATTTGAGTACCACCCACGACGGATGGTCAAGGGAACCATACAGATATTAGAAGACATGCCGGTTGAATGGAGATGAGTGGCAAGAATATATACCCTTATGGAGTTTGCATATAATAATAGTTACCGCTACAATTGGGATGGCTCCATATGAGGCGTTATATGGCGAGGGTAACCCTTTGTTTGGGATGAGGTAGGTGAAAATGGGACCCGAGATGATCCATGACTTGTGACAAGGTCGATTATTAGGAACGATTAAAGCCCTTTCCCAAAAAGAGCTATGCAAACCCCAGGAAGGAGATTGAATTTCACCAGAAAAGGTATTTTCAAGATCTCTCCTACTAAAGGTTTGCAAAGGTTTCAGAAAAGGGAAGTTGAGCCCAAGATACATGGGACCATTTGAGATCTTGTCCCGTTGGCTCAAGAGCTCATTGCTTGCTCGCCATCTTCGCTTGGAAATGTTCACAATGTATTCCATGTATCCATGTCAAGAAGTACGGCATGATCCATCTCATGTACACCCGTGGAACCAGAGTACCTAGAAGTCGATATAACCTCACATTAATTACCAAGATTTTAGACCGAAGGTGAAAACCCTTCGAACCGGCCCATTTCCTATGTAAAGGTGCGAGGGCACCAT